>JARHVA010000546.1:4715000-5136907 GCA_037957365.1 Torreya grandis | reverse complement strand
TATTTTGTGCACTCGATAGACCTCAAAAACACTTTTTTGCTTTAAACCTTCAAATTTTGACCTAAAACTTGGTAAATATACTTTAAACAACATTAAGCACCTATATAAATTCACACACATGCACACTTTCCTTGAAAATTGATCTTGATACCCCATCTAGCCACCATCTCTCTTTGTTCTCTAGGCCTTTGACTTGTAAGTCATAATAGGTCTTGAAGTTGAACTTATAACCATTATCAAAGCTCTCAAAACCTAATGTACAAACTAAAACAACCTCTCTCATGCTAAAACACTATCAATTATTCATCATATGTCTTATCAACAACTCATGTTGCTTCATTAGCTCAAGTAGGGTCTAGAGGCGGTCTAGTTGCATACTAGGTCTGTAGATCTTAGCCATGTATGCTTACCTAGAGACTCAATTAAGTGATAAAAAGCCTCATGATAATGCTTAAAAAACCTTATAAATCTTATTATTTTGATATTCAACATAACATCTTCATATCTCAATGGATAATCTTCAAAGCTGCTTACGTAGATCTTTGAAGCTCGACTAAGGATATTCATAACTCACTATGTTCTATGTTGAATCTTCAAAACCATTGTCAAAAAGGTGTTTCTAAAACTATTTATGACTTCTCAAACCTTCAAATTCTCTATTAGTAGAGATACATTAGGTTTCCTATCTTCCTTATCATATCAAACATAGAAACTCATACCCCACACACCATGCATCTTGACATCAATGACATCAACCTTGACATCAAATGATGTAAATTTTGACATCAATGATAACACTTCTAAATAGAGTTGTTATGGAAGATATGGTAATATTATCATTTTCCAATCCAATTTATCAATATGGGTAATAGGGTGCATAATCTAGGTTGTCTACTTATCATCTCTTATAGATAACACAATGGAAATTGGTTAAGCTATGTTAGATTTGGGCATAGACAAACCTAGTTGAGTGGATTAGATAGATGGTTGTGTACCCTAATCAAAAATAGGGGCTCCTATAGTTTTATTAAAATATACTTTCTTGACCCTAGTATCTATTGTCAAAACTTTATAAGTAGTAGCAATAGGACTTTTAGTCATTACTCTAGTAGTTTATGGATACAATGTCGCAATACTATCTAGATATTATTTAAAATAATCAATGAAAGGGACAATAATAACTATAAAATTTAAACTATAAATAATAGTAGGACTATGTACATCTTTTGATTCTTCAATTTTTATTGGTGTCTTCCCTTTCAGTCCTTGGAGACTCATGACCTTGGCCTTTGAAAGCTCTTCCTCTCCATGCTTTTATGGTGTTTCCCCTTCACACATAGGCCTCTTTTGTGGCATTGTCTCAGGAATTGAGCTCAAAGGTGTCCCAACTAGTTGAGGAAGGTTCTTAGGAGCTCTTATGCCTCTTATAGACCTTAATTATTATCTTACTAATTAAAGGAATGGCCTATATAGTAGTAGTAGACAAAACATCTACATCCAAATTTTTAGGTACTATACTTTTAATAGGAAATTTGGAATCTAAAGGGTTAAAATAATCAATATTAATTGGCTCCTCTACTCCTTTAAGAGAACTTGTTATAGCATGGGCCTCCTCTACATCCTATTCTTACTTTAGATTTTCCATTGCATCTTGGGATGATGTTTTGGAAGGTTACCCTTATGGTTGAACCGATTGAGAGGGCTATGAAGACCAATAATCAATTGAATCCCATCCACCTAGAGCTATAACTTGAGTTTGAGACTCTACAATTGTGAGTGATGAGTCTTTTTCTATTGCCCTTAGAATATTCCCCATCCACCCAACTACATGTATCATGTTCAATACCTCAACATCATCTTTGACATTTAGGAAGATGAAATCATGCTCATAGGGAACATGTTTGTATGGGACGCCTAGGCCAATGACATTCTTTTGAATTATGGATCTTGGTTCCAAATCTTAGTGTGGTAAATATTCCAATGAATAAAGATCCATTATTCCTCCAATAACACCAAAGTTCTTCCTGATAGTGTAATTTATTTAGCCTAGAATCAAATAAGATCCATGTAAATTGCCTTTATGCTTCTTTCACATATCTTCATGTATACTCCACTTGAACTAATAAACCATCTCCTATTCTACAAGATTGTCTAGAACATAATTAGCTGAGCACAAGGGTTCCACCTTAGTTCCCTCAATAATTATTAGTGTATAATCTAGATACATCCAATAGTCTCCCCTTGGCCATAGTGTATTCTTGATAATATATGAGACTTAGGCTAGTGGTTTCTCATGGATGTCCTTCCAGACATGGGAATAAACATTATTAGTAGTACAAAATACATTATACATGTAAGAATAAGTGTGAAATAAGGAATAAAAATCATATATCCTATTCTTTATACAATCTAGGGTTGGGATCTAGAGTGATCCATTATGTACATAGATTGTAGACATAATAATATCTAGTAAGTAGGAAATCATAACATTTTCTCTTAGATTATGATACTAATGATCTCAAACAAGGTAAAGGTCAATTATAATTTTATCATTGGGTCTAGTAGTGGCCCCCATTAAATTCAAAGATAATGGATGAATGCACACCCATACAATCTATTCAGCAAATCCATCCCACTGCAAACTCTCATTATAAACTTGGAGATTGGCAGTAGAGAAGTAACTTTAAGGATTACCTTCTCTCCTGATATTATCCACCTTCTCAACACATCTTTAACTATGTTTCTCTTCCTCCACGATGTGATCCTCATCCTATCATATATGGCATCTATGAGGGGAAGCCATAGGTACCTTTGAAAATCATCCCTTGAAATATAAGCCATAACTATCCTATTATTTTCATGATGTAGGAAGTCATCAAATACCTTGCCCATGAAGAACAAGTCTTAAATTAGGTCGATAAAAGGCATCCCTTTAGGATCTGTTATTATGAAATGCAATTGTTGAGATTTTAAGTGTATAACGTCTACCACTAGTTATTTTTATTTAATTTTTAAGTTTACCTTATATAAGTGGGTACCAACATTCTCCACAAAGTCACATAGAACTATATAATTTTTATATTTACCATCTAACATAGTCAAGTCAAATATTATATCCATATACTTATTTGAATCCTTGATGGATAAATTTGATGGTGACTGAGCTCCTATGTATGCCCTCAATGATGGAGTGATTTATTATTTCTATAATACTTGTATAATTCACATGATTATTCAATTGATGTTTTACTAAAATTAATTCATATGCAAACATAGAAAACTAGGGCTTTTGACTCTTCATAGAATGCAAGTTCGCTTAAGGTCATTAATAATCAATAAGTGAGATGCATATTCAAAATTTGATCTTATACCTCAATGATTTATACTTTAATTACATTTTATGTGGTATTAATGTCCAATATCTCCAAGCTTATTTTTCTCATTTAATTTGAATTTGGAAACTTACTCTGGTGTGTATGCCATATAGACTTCTCGTGCATTCAAAAAATGCCACGTTGTCACCCCTAGAGAAGTGTCACTCGGTCATTAATTTTGAGTTGATTTAGTTATGCCATGTGGCATGATATCAAAATTTGAGTTTCATAACTTTTATCAACATCCATTTCATTAAAACACATAATGCCTAAGATGCATGAAATGTGAAGACTTGAGGATTTTATGTGTCAAAATTTTTTCCAAAATGATCCTTTTCCATTTTGTGTGAATGCACTAAGACAAAATTAGTGAAGGCCAAAACATGTGAAGGCCAAAACACATGAAGACCAAAAAACATGAAGACCAACATAGTTAGGATTTTTAGATTTTAATTATCCTAAAAAATCAAATAAAACCTACATATATATAATGACTCTGAAATCCATTAATATGTTAATTTGAATAAACCATATAAAGTGGAAAAAAAACATTGATATGGGAAAAATACAAATTATATTAACATAGAGTAGTGCACTCAATCAGAACCATCAATATGAGAATTAAGGAATCTGAAGCTTGATATAATATTAATCACTTACATGATTGCTAGCAAAAAATATTTTCAAATTAGAAACAAGGCTTTCAAGTAATAATGGGCCCTTATTCAAAAAAATTGAGAGTGGGGTGTCAACATGCATTATTGTCAAATCCCTTACGTTGAAGCTTTAACAAATCAATATTAAATGGTGGAAGTAGAGATATAATATTGAAATTAATTAGTTTCTATAATAATATATTATGAGGTTTTGATAACCTTATAAATTTTTTCCTTATTGGAGTTGTCAATCAAAGCTTGTTTGATGGTTGTGATAGTGCATGAATTGGCACTTTTGCTTCATTATTCCTTTAGTTAGATTTGACATTGTAGTTTGGCTTGATTTTAAACTTTATATTTGAAGTATATGGATAACTTGGTGCATATTTATTTTGTTCAATGTTATGAGATTGACTTCTCTTTCTTTGACTATGTGGCATAGCTCATCAACAGATTTGAATTCATCAATCATGATGGACTCATAGAATGGTGCTAACAAGATTTGTGTGAATATATATTGTAATTAATTGTATACCATAGAATTTTTCATCTTATCTGGCATGTTTTTGTACCAAATAACATACTCATTGATTGGCCCATTTGACCATTGTTTGAGTTTGGCAATTTGTTTGTAGGATGTCCTTTTACCAGTGTTGATAGAAAAATGTGTTAAAATTTGATCTACCAAAGGATTGAATGCTCTAAATTATTGAAGTTAGATATCAAAAAAAAATCACAAATCATAGTCATTGAATATTCTTAGAAATAACTTGGTTATTAATTTATAATTGGAAGCATAGTCCAAGCTTGTTGCATGGAATGATTGAATATTTTTCTCAAGGTCATATTTACTTTAATAGTGTGTAGCTTAGGAGCAATAAAACCTATTGGTAATGGGTAATAGGATATTTAAATTATAAAATTATTATTGAGTATAATAATCCATTGATTAAGTGGATTTAGATACACCTTACTATAATTGCAATAATTTACATGTAAGGATATAATAGTTTACTCAAGAGAGTATGTCATAGGCAAAGTTGGCAATGGAACTTATACAATAATCAATGGAAGTGTATATTATGCCCTTATATAAATAGTCATGTGAATATATTAGAATAACTTATATTCCCCCATACCTAGATATGTTGGCATATATGTAACTGTAGGTGTTGATATAGGAATATTAGTAATGGTAGTAACTAAAACATCTAAAATTTGTAGGTTAACAACTTTGAAAATCACCTCTTATTTTTTTAATTAAGATGATACAATATTTTATTGATGTGTAATCTTAGATGTTAGGATTAATTGGATGAATTCTACCACTTTTGGGGGACATTGCCAAAGTTCTTGATGGAAATTAGACAATTCTTTGACTTATTATAGATCTACTCCATTAAGTTCATTGGGATAAATTATATTGGAGTTTTCAAGTTTGTCTTGATTATTATGCATACTTTCATTATCTTCATTATCATGTTCATCACTAACATCATCTTCAATGTGCATATAATTTTGGAGATTCGCATTATCATATTAATCAAAAGTGTCAATGTTATCCATTTTAGAAGAGATTAAATGAATTTGAATATTATCTATAGGAGTTTCACTTAATCTATCACTATGCCTTAGAGGAATAGAAGAGATAACCTTCTTGAGTGTCATGAAAAGGTGAAAAATTAAAATTAAAATGGGTGCAACAAGAATTTGAAACTTTGAAATTTGCATCAAAGATTATAGGTGCAACTAATTAAAGTGTGTTTTCATTTTAGGCTCTTAGATATATTAATCCTAATTGTAAATACTGAACATGGAAATAAAGGTAGTAATTATGGAGGATTACACCATCCCATGTTCACACTATCCCATCTCTATGGTATGTTGAGAGTAAATTTGTGGGCCTTACTGGTGCACTACAACAACAAATGGTGAAAGACTTTATATGGTTAAAAAATAAAACCTTAGAATTTTTTGATATATTGTGGGGTACATGGAAACTAAAATCCATATAGTGTTATTTAATGGCCTGAGTATTGGGTCATTACCCCCACACCACAACTCGAGTTAAGATGGAGACCAATTTATCCCAAACGATAGTTCCTATAAGTACTAAAACTATTAGAATGAATTTTCTAAGAAAACAAAGAAAAAACAAAATGGAATTGAAAAATTGAATCAAAATATAAAAGTCTCAAAAATAATTATTCGAGTTCACCAATATGTTTTACACTATTTTTGATAAGACATAATAAATGTTTAACTTATTATAGGAGTAAAAATAGAGAATATCAAATGATAAATATGTAAAATAATTAATGATTTTGATTTTGATAAATACTAAATATGGAAACCTATTATTTTTGGAAAACATTAAGAAGGAAAAAACTTAGCTCAAACTAAGATTTTAGTTGATTTTTCTAGATGTCTAATAGTGAAAATTAGTATAAAAAGTGATTGTACATGTTCAAGATTAGAAAAATAAATAAAAATTGCATCTGGACAGGTCCATTGTAAGTGTATAGAAGTGAAAGATTCTCTTATTCTTTAACCATAGACTTATCTTAGTTGACTATGCTAAATGACTAATAGGAAAATAAAGAAAGAAGTAGAATCTTGAAAGTGGTAGATCAGCAACATAACTAAATAATACTTATTTATAGGACCATTTTAGGAGGATAGGAGTGGAGGTCACAGGATTCCATTGACCATGAACTTGGCCCAATTGAATGTGATGAAAAACTAGAAATTACACATTATGTGCCTATGTTAGTTGAAGGATGTGAGATATCACAATTTTTATTATGCCACACAAGATTCATTATTTACTTTATCTTGTATTTAAAATCCCAAGGAAATTTTAATGGATTTAAAACCTATAGAAAATAGTGGAGTGTAATGGGTCGATCTAACCTCAATAACCCCCTGATGATTGACTATTTCCTACTTATCTAATACTCTAATAGTGGAAATCAATCCCACATAGCTCTCCCACCTAGAGTGATTATGTATTTGTGATCCTTGATTATGTGTATGTAATTAGAAAATGGATTTGATACTTGACAATGATATAACTTGACTTACTTTGGAAAGCTCTTAACTTGGATTATGGTTGCTCCTTATGAGTGATCTTGAATTTGGAGAGAATAGGGTAGATTATTTCAATGTGTAATAGTGTAAGCTTGAGATAATTTAATACCAAGTTTTGAGAATGAATGACCTTTGACAGTATATATATATATAGGTGAACCTTTTTGATAATTTAATTTATTTGACCTTATGAAGCATTCATGAAGACCCAAAATAATTTTTTAAATTTTCAAAACTAGTTATTATTTCTCATGGGATGTAGCTAGCCTAGGTAGATAGGAGTGTGGTAACACTCCTGTGTACCAAGGGCTAACTTGTCCTAAAACATTAGGGACACTAGTCATGAATTGGAGATAGTCTAAGGGTTATTTTAAGCAACTTGAGAATATGAATTTGAGAGTTTTGTGTATTGATAATGATAAATAGAGGGTCAACCCTACATATGGTTAAATTTATTAGAAAAGTGGTAAATTAGAGTCATGTATTTTTGCATAATTCATGTAGTTTAAGATGTGTTAAGAATTAACATTGTCAAGTACATGTGACTAGATTAATGTGTATAAAAAATGAATCTCTTAATAATTTTTCAATAAGGTTTTAGACCTTCCAAACAATTTTGGTGTTTCAACAAGAAGAAATATATCTTATACAAACCTTTCCATTCACTTAGGAAGTTGGTGTTAGCCAAATATTGACCACCATGAATGAGTATCATTTGAAACTTTGATGTAATTGATCTTAACTTTGTTGATATCCATTATTAAGGTCATGTATTAGTCATTAATGATATAGGTTTATAGGTAGTGTGTCTTCTTTGGCATCTTACAAAGCCTTCTATGATGGTCTAGTTGGTAGTTGAATCAAGTCATTTTGTCTTGTCATTCTTTATGGTCTTCATTATATATTTAACATTGTTTAAGGTAAATTTGACAAATTTAAGGTTAAGTGTGAAATCAATTTAATGAAGAACCATCCTTAAGGGGATAAGGTGGTGACCCTTTCAAGAACAACCATGATTGAAGGATTATAATCCATTGATTCATTTTCATGCCTTGGCTATGCATTAAAAGTCTAGTACAGACTATATAAGTGATGAAGATCATGAGTTACATGTTCAAAGTTACTTGTCAAGCATGAATAAATCATTACAATGTTATAAATTCAATTATATATCAGAAAAGTGGTTAGATGTTGAAGGTTAAACATCTCAAAGAGCATAATCACTCTTTAAAGAGTAGTTTACTCACTTGTATAGATTAGGAGGCTCATATAAAAGTGGAAATTCATGAAATTTTGTTTATTCACCTCTCTTAGGTCAAATTCATATTTAAAAATCTTACATATGTCCAATCCTACAAAAAACACACTTTCACTCATATCAAGTTCCTTGTAAGCTCATAGAGATCCATTTTTAGATGCTTGGTATGGATAGGAAAAAGAGTGTCTAGTCAAAATATCTTAGCCATCGATGAAGATCCTTGTGATTTTTCAAATCATGGTCATATTCATGATTTTCATGCCCTAGGATTTATGATTGATTGATAAGACGGTAGGGTGGTCTTAAACCCTACAAAAACCCTTGAATCTTGATTTTAGACAATATGTATGTAAGTTTGAACTCATTGAGGTAGTGTGATAATTATGGAATCTTTAGAAGGCTTTGTTCAATGTTTTCACACTCTCCTCTACTATCATTAAGGTAAATTCAAATCATTAGGTGAGAAAAAAGTCTTCAAATGGTGAGTTTGTAGGTTTGATACTTCAGGTTGAGTAGCTCCTTAGGAGGGTAAAAACATGAGGTATATCTAAAACTTCAAAGTGTACTCACCTCCTATAAACACTCTATGAGGTCTCTCAAAGGTTATCTCATACATTTAACCCACCAAAGTTGATGCCTGTATACACATTATGGAGCCAGTTTCCATGTTGCTGACTTGAAATCGAAGACTCTCACCACTTTCAACTTTGTATAGTGTAAAGAACATTTTAAATCAAATTTAATTCATTGTTTATAAGGGGAATGAAGTGAATGAATATTCTTTATGGTGTCTAGATCTGTTTGAAGGTGTCAACCTAGTCAAAAATATCTTAAGCATACACTCAATAAGTTATGTAGTAGGGGTTGTTGATATTCAATGTTTTCAAGTAGGTGTTTAACATAAACCAATTTAATAAATTCATCTTCATAACTCTTCAACATTGTATAGAGACACCAAAGAGGTTTTCTAATGACCAAAAGACCAAACTCTAAATGATTGCCTATAGCCAACTAAGCCTTCTTAGACAACATATTTGTAGGTATAAAAGAAGGAGAAATTCAAGTAATATTGAGGTATTTATCTCCCTCAAGTCATTAAAAAAATTAAGATGAAATTGAGGAAAGTATATAAAACATCCAAAGTGGTCATGTTGACTTACAAGAGTTCAAAATCATAAAAAAAAATTACAACAATCCCTTCAAGATTTGCATAATGGAGTGTGTCAAACGACTTTCAAAAGCTAACTTAAGTGATGAAAAGTATATGAGAGAGTGGGATATGCATGCACAGAAGTCACAAAGTTCCAAAAAGATACCCTTTGGTGTCTTATGCAAGAAACACAATAATTAAGCTTTTAGGCCTAATACCCCTTTTAAACCATGCTCTATGTAAATCTAATCTAAGATGATGGAATATCAATAATTAATATTCAAAAAAAATTGGAAATTATTACCATATTTGTAGTAATGGACCCTATACATGTCATTTTGGGCTAAAACCTCAAACTAGGTGCACAATTATAGGTTTCTTAGTTCAAAGGTCATCTTCTTTTGCTCATAAGTCAATAATCAACATGCATGGGAGAAAATGGAGTTTAGGTATGTTTAATAGGTCTATGTAATTCAACTCAATGGCATTTTCTTTAGGTTAAGGGGCAGAGTTCTATGAATGATTGTTAAGAACCTAAATAGCCCTAAACCTTGCTTAAACCCTAATAAGAGCTCTATAGGAAGAAATTGATATATATGGCCAAAAAACACTTGAAAACATTATACACTCCAATAAGGACTTCACCATGTAACTTTCTTATACTTTCACTTGTATAGATACATTTAATGTTGTAATTTTGCAAGGTTTTATGTCATAAACAAGGTGTTTGAGTATATGAACAAATTAAAATCATTAGGGAGGGTGATTTGGATTGTATTATACCTTATAATAACAAAAAATACACTCTTTTTCCTCAAAAAGTGTTCCTATAGGTCCAAACTCCAAAGTTGGTGTAGAGGTATTTGTGCAAAGATGATATGGTCACCTAGGAGAGACAAAGTAACATGGTTGAATCACATTGAATCTATGAATCATACCATAATATGTTTTTAAGCTCTGCGATATGATCCTCAACCTTGTATTAATTTTTCATAGAGGTCTTATTTCCATTCAAATGGCTAACATCAAACAAATTAGACCTAATTGACTAGCAAGCCTATATGGCCAATGAAGAAGAATCTCTATCATGACTAAGGGCGAAGAAAAGGTGTCAATTAAAGATAAAATAACATCACCAAGTGTCAAGAGGCTCAAAATAGTTAGAGGAAGGGATCATAATTCTATAATAAAATAACATGACCACGGTTCAAGAGGCTCAAAATAGTTAGAGGAAGGGGTCACAAGTTTGTAACTCTTACTCAAGGAGGTGCCAGTTTTAGGAGAGATCAAGATGTATCATAAAGGCCATTTAACCTTCTCTTTACCACTTTTTAAAATATTCTTCAAAGTTACTTGACACATGTAAAAATATATTAGGAACCTCTTCGTCTAATTTATTTTTTGACATGTAACTAGTTTCATGATATTTTATATCCATCATGGGCTCTCCTCCAACATATCATATCTATCTTTCTCATTCTCCTCTATATATATGCCTAATTTTGGCATTGAATGGATCTTCCACTTGAGCATGGTGAAGCCCTGGTCCTTTTACAATCCATTTAAGTGATAGATAAGCTAGTTTTACCATCTTTTAATATTATATTCTAGTGTTTATGCATGAATTATTGATCATGTCTAGTGATGATTTAGTTTTCCTTGACATGTTATCTCATTATCTCACCTATATGCAGTTTGAACTCACTCTTGCAGGTCATATTAAGTTTTTAATTAGTCTTATGAATTTTAAGTGAGGTAATATGTCACTACCATCATTTAAACATATTGAAAACTATCCCTCCTTACCTAATCATCATCTACCACCTTCATATTGAAATATTGATATAAAATGAGAAGATTAAGAGGAGTGTATGAATAGATCAATTCTATGTTTATTGTGCATTTTTAAATGTGTGGTGGTGATCAATAATTTAGTGTATCACCTCCCTATTTTAGTTTGATTTTATATTCTCTCCCTTTTCCTTTATAATCAATAGGTTTACTTCATAGTTATTATGTGATGCATTAAGGGAGTTATCCCTATCTAGAGGTTCAATCCATTATTTAGTTCACTCACAACATAGGATTATTCCCATGTTATCACTTAAGTGAATAGGCTTGAAAAACCTCCTAAAGGGTGAAACTTCTGATGATAATAGTTTTGGCACACCTGGTGGGACTAGATAGTTCATTCATTAAAGAGTTATTGGTGTCGTTCTTCAATGTACTAGACTTTGGAAGCATGAACACAAGAAGAAAAAGTGACTCCTATTTATTTTAGTTAGTTTTATCAACCCAAGTATTCTGTCAATAAAATACTCTTTGTGCTTTACATTTCTCATGAGGTTTCATGGCTAAGTTTGGAGTGGATTTATATTTTACTCAAATTGGTGAGCCATATAAAACTTATGTTGATCCTTAATAGTATCATCTTGATCCTTATCAGTATCATAATAAGTCATATCAGCCCCATGTTGAGCCATACTAGCCTTACTATCAAGATAATTACCCTTCATCTTTTCCTTGACAATCTTACCAATCTTGTCAACCTTCATATCAATCTAACTAAGCTTACCATCAGTATTATATGCCACATCCCACCCCAATTCAACCTAATTTGAATCCTATTCATTCCTCTAATTAGCCTTGTTAAGACCATGGTGCCCTTATTAAATCTATTTACATTTCTACTTAGTCTATTTCAAGCTTTACGCAAACTCTTGTGGACTATGAAAGGCATATGATAGAGTTTAATAGATAAAGGGAGTATGGTCTAAGTGTCCCTATTCATCTCATTCATAATATGAGAGACTCATTATAGCTGGTTAAGATTAAGTGGGAACCTATTGAGAGAGAGAACCGTCAAAGACCCATTAGTGACATGTTGGATATAGGTGGGCTAATTCAGTACATAGAGGACAAGTTAGTGGTTCATAATATGAAGAAAATTAAATACCATTAGCCTCATATGCTTTATCATAATTCACATCAACTCTCTTTTGATTCACCCATTCTTCCTCAAAAAACCAAATAAAATGAGTTTCAAAGTCTCCCAAGTCCTCCACACGTTCCTCAAACCTTCCCATCATGGAGTTTAATCCAAGAAAACATCCAAAAGATGAAATAAGTTCTTGTTAAGAGGGTTGAAGACCAAGATAAATTAGAAATAAATTATTTTATCTCTACTTGGAGGAAAAATCATAAATATATCTTGGCACAAAATTATCTTCCCATGCCCCAAGAGCCCCCCAAAAGGTCCTTAAGATTCCAAGTTGGAATCAAGTGGTGAAGTCATGGGATAAACAAAATGGAAAAAGTTTAGACTGGGACATTAAGGATAAAGAGGAACTTCACCTATTCAATCCCCACCCACCCCTCCTCAAGATCCTAAAACCTTCCCATCATGGAGGTCAATCTAAGAAGGAATCCAAAGCAAGAAATAAGTCTTTGTTGAGAAGGTTGAAGAAACTAAAGATTTCCCATCATGGAGGTCAATTCAAAAAAACATCTAAATGAAGAAGTAAGTCCTTGTTAATAAGGTTGAATACCAAATCATATCAAGGTTTGAAGGACTGAATGGTGAATGGAAGGAAAATAATGATAAACTCATTGATCTCAAAATCTCAAAGCTTGTTTGTGAGTTTGAGCAACCCATCCTTAAAAAAGAACATGTTCTATGGGAGACCAATGAAGAAGGTCAAGTTATAGTTGTAAGTGATCCTCAAGTAGGATATGAGGAGGATACTTCAAGTGTGTATAATTAATATTTCATCATTGGAACACCCCTTAGTGAAGAGAGAATCAAATTAGTCTTTGAAGATGAAGAGAAAGGTGACCTTGATGGAGTACAAGTTGATTAAGTGATAGTAGACCTTGAAAGAGATAATCCTCCTCAATGTGAACAAGATTTTGATCAGACTATTGTAGAAAAATAAGTATCTCCTAAAGATTCATTACAAGTGGATAAATATTGTCTTGAGTCCTAAGAATATGATCAAAGAGGTACCAAATCTAGTTCCTTCTCAAAAATTGTTGTGACTACCTATATATCATCTCCTATCAAGCTTGAATAAGGTCTAAATGATCTAGAACCAAGTGAAGTTCAATTGGAGGACTTGTTTTAAGTCCTAGGAGAAGTTTACACTCTTATAGAGGAAGTTTATGGTTTGATCCAGATTGAGTAAGGTAGCTTTGTCAAGCAAACCAACAAACAAGAAGATGATAGCTCTCCAAAATTGTCACTTTAAGAAGCTATGCCATTTGAATTTGACTTATTTGGTATTTTCAAGGAAGTCTATCAAATTCTTGGTCTATTTGAAATTATTTTTTAATTTTGGAAGATAATACAAATATTTATTGGCCTCAACCTCTCAAGGAGTAAGAAGCTTCACCTCTTGAATCTAATTCTATAAGCATGCTTCAAGAAACATGTCAATATTTTTAGTTTGATCCACTAGATCCTAAGGAGAAAAAGGTTTGTCATGTGGTGAAGTTTTATCAGGTATATACCTCTAAAATATCATGTCCTATCAGCTACTTATCTTAGTTGGAAGCTAACAAGGAGGATCCATTACCTATCATGTTCATTTCAAAACATGATGATGGGCCTAAACATGTTCAAAATCAGTCCAAGCATACATCCATGATCACTCATGCTTCAAGTAATATGGATGAGGTGTATAAGGTTGATTTTTAATAGTAACATGATGTAAATAAGACCAACATATAGTTTCCCTTCTTCTATTCTCTCATGGCTACCATCAAGCTTGCTAGTCACATGAGTTTGGTGAAGAAAGGTAGCTACTTTGATCTACCAGCTAATGGTTTTGTTTAGGGTTGTCCAAATTTGTTAGAGTAGGTTAGTATATGTTAGATTAGTTGTTTATCATCTTGTCTTTCCTCTAAGTGCCTTGTAGCACAATGTTTTATCTTGTTGCTTTGTTATGTGTGTGTTCTCCTTATTTCTTATTATTGTCTATTTTTGGAGGTATCATCAATTATCTACCCTTGTTTCAAAGCTTTTTAAATCAATTTCAAGTTCCAATAAATCCTAATTTTTAGTGAGAGGTGATTCCATATCCTAATTGAGTTATAAGGCAACTAGTCTACATGAATAGCAAGCATGTAATCCCAGGAGGTCGCAAAATATGTTAGCCAAAATTTGGCCACCATGAATGAGTATCATTAAAAACTTTGGTGTAATTGATCTTAACTTTGTTGATAGCCATTATGAAGGTGTTTTATTATTCATTAAACATATAGGTTGATAAGTAGTGTGTCTTCCTTGGCTGCTTACAAAGCCTTCTACGATGGTCTAGTTGGTAGTTTAGTCAAGTCACTTTGTCTTATCATCAAATGGTCATTATTTATGGTCTTAATTATGTATTTAGAATTGTCTAAGGTAAGTTTAACAAAGTTAAGTTTAAATTTGAAATAAATTCAATGAATAATCATGATCAAGGGGACAAGGTGGTGACCCTTCCAAGAACAACCATGATCTAAGGATTCTAGTCCATTGATTCATTTTCATGCCTTAATGATGCATTAAAAGTCTAGTGGAGTCTATGTAAGTGATCAAGTGGATGAGTTACATGTTAAAAGGTACTTTTCAAGTATGAATAAATCATTATAATGTCATACATGTAGTTATAGATAATAAAAGTGGTTAGATGTTGCAGGTTCAACGTCCAAAAGAGGATAATCACTTTTTAGAGGGTAGTATAGTCAATTGTATACATTTAGAGGCTCATCTTCAGGTGAAAATGCATGAAAAGGTGTCTTCACCTCTCTTAGGTAAAATTCATGTTCAAAAATATTTCACAGGTCCAATCATGTAAAAAACACACTTTCACTCCTATCTAGTTCCTTACAAGCTCATAGAGACCCATTTTCATATGCTTGGTATGGATAAGAAAAAGAGTGTCTAGTCAAAATATCCCAGCCAAAGATGAGTACCCTTGTGCACTTTCAAATCATGGTCATAGCCATGAGTTTCATTCCCTAGTATTTATGAATGATTGCTAAGAAGGTAGGGTGGTCTCAAACCCTACCAAAACCCTTAAAGTTTGGTTTTAGATAGTATGTATGTATGTTTGAACTTGTTGAGGTAGTGTGACCATTTTGGAAGCTTTATAAGGGTCTGCCTAGCCTTTTCACACTCTCCTCTACCATCATCAAGGCACATTCAAATCAATGGGTGAGCAAAAGGTCTTTATATGGTGAGTTTACAAGTTTGATACTATAAGTTGAGTATCTCCTTAGGAGGGTAAACACATGAGGAGGCATATATGAAACTTCAAAGTGTAATAACCTCCTATAAACACTCTATTAGGTCACTCATAGGTTCTCTCATGCATTATAATTACCAAAGTTTATGCATGCATGCACATTGTGGAGCCAATTTCCATGTTGTAGACTTGAAATAGAAGACTCTCACCACTGTCAACTTTGTCTATTGTGAAGAAAATTTTCAATAAACTAGAAATATTTTTTTAATAATGGGAATGAATTTAATGAACACTTTTTATGGTGTCTATATCTATTTAAGGTGTCAACCCAATCAAGAAGATCATAAGTATGTACTCAATGAGTTATATAGCAGGGGTTGTTAATATTTAATGTTTTAAATCAGGTGTTTAACATTAACCACTTTAATCAAGGCATCCTCACAACTCCTCATCACTATATAAATACACTAAAGATATTTCCTAATTCCCAAAAGACCAAACTCTAAATGATTACCTATAACCAGCTAAGTCTTCTTAGCCAACATAGTTGTAGGCATAAAAGAGGGAGAAATAAAGTAAGATTGAGGTTTTTAACTCCCCCAATTCATTATAATAATTAAGGTTCAATTGAGTAAAGTATATATAATATCCAAAGTGGTCATGCTGACTTACAGGAGTTTAAAAACTCAAAAAACACCTATAGTAGTCCCTTTAAGATTTGCATAATGGACTATGTCAAATGAAAAGAGAGGCTAAATGACTTTCCCAAGACAACCTAAGTGATGAAAATTATATGAGGGAGTGGTATATGCATGCAAATAATTAAAAAAGTTACAAAAATATCTCCTTTGGTGTTCTATGTAGGAAAGATGATAATTAGGCCTTTAGGCCTAATACCCCTCTTAAACCATGCTCTATGGAAACATAGTATAAGATGATAGAATGTCACTAAGTAAGAAAAAAAACCAATTGTAAATAGTTAAAAAGTGAGTTTAAATCCACCATGAAGCTCTAGTTTGTAGTAATGGACCCTACAAATGTCATTTTGGCCTAAAACATCAAACCAGACACACAGTCATAGGTTTCTCAGTTTGAAGGTCATCTTCTTTTGCTTAGAAATCAGCAATTAACATGCATGGGAGCCAATGGAGTTCAAGGATGTTAAATAGGATTATGGAATTTAACTTACTGGCATTTGTTTTTAGTTTAATGGGCATATCTCTATGAATGATTTTTAAGAACCTAAACACCCTAAACCCTACTCAAACCCTAATAAGAGCTCGATAGAAAATAAACTGAGATATATGGCTCTAAAAGCATTTACTTATCCAAATAAACACCTTTACAACATTATACACTAAAATAATTCCCTCACCATGCAAATTTATAAAGAATATTATTCATATTTATAATAACTACAAGTAAATGTACAAAAGATTTGTTTACATGATAATATTTTAAAGATCTATATAATCTATTCATCAATAAAACTCATAATTTGACACTAGCCCTAAATGTATTTATAGTATATTATTCTACAATGCCTTTGTTAACATAATTATTTGTATTTCCATCATAATCTTTTAAAACCTCCATTAGATTGTTTTCTTTCATCCACCTAGCAGTGGAAGTCTAATTGTACATGAATGTAGGAGAGGGAAATTTATAATAACTATTAAATGTGACCCTGGATATGTAGGCTACTAGGTTTTTCATGTTCGTGTAATATATTACATCATCCTTTAACATACACTTAGATAAAATATTATGTAGAATATCCTTATAGATAAATACCTTTGTTATAGTCATAAATTTACTGAGGCCTCCTCTTTTAAGTTAAATTAGATCATATTTATACTTTTCATCTACTTGAGTGTTATCTTAATCATCAAGGACCTTTTTCACCTTATCAATTTCTAAAAACACAACAATAAATTATTTGGATGAATGAGTTGTGAGGATAAAATTGTGTCCCTAAATTCTCATGGAGACCATGAATAAAACCATGCAATGACTTGGGCCATAGTGATATCTATGGTAATTTGTGTATTTGTTTATAAAAATATAGTGACCAATGTCTAAAAAATCAATTTATGTGTTTGTTAAAATTTATCTCATTTTTCAATGTGGTTAATCATTAGGAATGGCATCATTTATTATGATTTAATCTTCATTAATAACCACATCAAATTTGTGTTCCCAATTCAAATTATAAAATCCATCATACATAGCATCTAATTCAATCGTCAATATTTCATTCACTATGAATTAATAGAGGTTTATGTCAAAATATATCTATTAATTACTTATTTTAAATTGTCATGACCATATATTTAGATATATGTTAATTTTTATCCTTTTTCACATCTAAGACTATAGACAATCCACATGTCTCAATCATGCAGTCTCAATGTCATGGGGTCATGGAGTTGAAAAGTTCACTTGTGGTGTATAACTTATTGATCATCGACTCCATGGATACATTGGATATTTAATCTACCTTTATATTTTCTCAAGTCCAAGAAATTTTTGTATGTGTATGTGTTGTGTCCATGTGGTGAAATCTTATGTAATTTTGTCCTCAATAGGTTCCCAAGTCTTTCTTTAATTTTGCCTTTATCATGTCCACATGGAGTGAGGCATATGGCAGCATCTCACCATCTCAAATTCATGATCATGGAGTCATAAAGTGTGTCTTGTATTTTAAATGACTCATTTCAAATTATGTGGATCCACCAGGTCTTTAGTTTTCACTTCATATATCTTTATGTCTACACATTTTCCCATACACAATATACCAACATATTGTGATCATATTTAAACTATTAAAAAATCACACTCAATGTTTTAATAAACTTGTAATATTAAATTGAACACACTTGGTAGTCAAAATGGGATCATGGAGTCATAGAGTCACAAAGTGTCTTGGGACATAACTTTTTTCTTTGAAATGAAAAAAACCTCCATAGACATTGATTTATGAATCTTGTTTTAAATTGTGTTTGGGTCCATTTGTAACAAAGACATAAATAATAAAGTGCGAACCTTTAACTTTGGATAAGTGTATGTTGTCACAAATATTTTCAAGGGTACATCTGAGTTTACTTTTAGCCATGTGATCTACCAAAATATATACTTTCTTATAATGTGAACTAGGTTTTCTATGCAGCATGATAATCCTTATAAAAATGGTTTAGGAAGGGAGAAGTTTTAATTTCTTCTCTTTTTTATGTTGATTTGATTTAAATATTAATCATTTTAAAATTTATATGAAATATGAGTCATCAAAAATAGAATTTATATATCAATTTTGGATGAAACTGGGGTTCCCAATAGAAATTACTCCATTTTGGAGAATTACTTCAATGGTGAAAGAGCCAAAGCTCAGGTGTCACAGTTTGTGGGTCAATCATAATACATTAATTTATTTATATCAAAATAATACATTTATATTGTGAATATCTCCCATTAACAAATATTCAACAATTATTATTTTATCCCTTACATCTCTTACAACTTATCACTCCTAGAAACTCTCTCTTTTATTATCTCTCATAATCCTATCTTCTATGTGAGTTGTAACTCACTTTATCCAATTTGCACACAATTACATAAATGAGTTGTTATTACAACTAATCACACATTCACACTCAAATATTAATTATAATATAACCTATCCTAAGTACACATGTGAGGACTAATTCTTCAACATTCCTTATTTAAAATTAGAGGGGTGTTTGTCATAATAGGGTCAACCGGTCTTAGAAATCACTTAATATTACATCAAAATATAAATGAATTAACTTTCCACTCAAATTGTAGACCTTCACTTGTATCCTCCTTATCTTAAATCACATTTAAGTCAATTTAAATACCTAGGGACATCAATTTAAAATCTAACCAAATTCAAACATTTATACTCTCTCTATATTCATTAGAGGCATAAATAGAACAAATATCAAAAAAATACTTTTTATGCTTCAAAAAGACCTACATAACTTAGTTATAAAGAGAGGGCCCCTAATCCTTAATATAATCATCCCAAATTTTATTTACAAGAATAGAAGTACCATGCATAACTTTATCGTGTTGTGCAAAACTAATAATTCATCCAATCAAATAAACATTGTAAACACCCTAATTTGGTCAAGCAACCACAAGTACTATGTATTTTGTTTATATTTCACATGAAGGTCTTAGTGATGGTTATAGTCCTTGTTTGTATAGTCATTTTGAGTCTTTTGATATTTCTTATGTCTTGTTTTCCTTATTTGTGACACCCCAAGTAGTCATAAGTCACCTTTTCCTAGTCATAGGGGTACCTAACTTGTCTTGCTTGGTTTTATTTCTACTTTAAACCTTGGAACATTAATACCACATGGTGCTAGTGTTCAATTATATCTCTAGTGTCTGACAGGCCTTTTTTCCTATATTTGAGTCTTAACCCTTTTGTGAGTCTTATTTTATATTTTTTATCCCTTTTTATGATTTTTTGGCCAGGTAACAAGGTATTATATTCAAACCAAAGTTAATTATATATAAAGAGACTCAAAAGGCATTTCACATCTAACACTTACTATTTTTTCACATAATTACATAAAATCAATCAATACTATAGCTCAATACTCTGCATACTACTCAGTCATTACATCTAGATATTACATGCTTGATCAAAGAAGGGCCTAATCAAAAGTCATTCTAGCATAACATGCAATTTGATGGTGCACATTCCCTAAGGGATAACTACATGCAATATTAGACCCATAGTATTGGGTTTAATGCAGGTAGTGGCCAGGATAGCAGGGGTTTTGCTCTGCATGAATGTAACATCCCACAACCCAATTTTTCATTTATTTTTTAAATTTGATCTAGTTATTATTTCATGGGTGTAGGTATTCATTAGGGTTTTGAAATAAATTCATCTAAAATATTGACACATGTGAACCCCTAAATGACATAGAACCACCTACATGGCCTTTAAAACCTCCCACAACTTCCTTGAAAGTTTTAGATAGTCCTTACAAGAGGGGCACTAGTACCACAATTGGACACTAATACCACATGTCATTACTATTTTGATATGGGCCTATTGTCTAAGACCATAATTTAATAAATATTAAGAAGATGAAAAGTGTCTGCTTGTTTCTCTAGCCTTTTTTAGTTCCTTAATATGCATAAAAGTTTATTTATTTTTAAATAATTACCTTTCTCATTTTTTATTTTGGGAAAGATCAATTAAATCAATCATTTCCAATTTTAATTTTGGATTAGCAACATACTCATCCCTTTAACAACATAGGAATTACATTAGCTAAGTACTAAAAGGTTAAAATATTTGGTGAACTTGACTTACTTTGAACATTGCTTAAAACCCTAGTTTTGCTTAGATTTACCTTCTCCCAATTTTCATGCATTAAATTAGGGTTACAAAATTATATTTTTCTTATTTTTTGGCATAACCTAGCTAATTCAATCAATCCTAAATTATGGTTTTATTTATTTATTTTATTTTATTTTTTTACAAAACAACCCTAATTCAAATTCCTAGATCTAGATACTAGGTCCCTATATATACTAATAATAGTAATTAAGGTTTCACTTACAATCCTAGTTCTATTACACACTTTGTTCAAAATTTATCAAATTTCACCTATACTTATGTTATATTACATTCTACCTCTTTTGTGTTTGTTATTCCTTTTTTACAAGGGAAAAGAACCACTTTATAGAGTACCTCCTACAATGAACAGAACATAGGATATACACTGAGGGGATATATAGTTTTTAGATAGGGATAGGCCTCATGAGATCTTTCTTATACTATTAGATAGGGAGATGATTACACTTCATCCTAATAATCATCATCAACCACACCATTTGCATAGTGTACCACATAAGCCTTATTGTAATTTTCACAAGATAAATGGGCATTCAGATGATCATTATTATGTACTTCAAGCTCACATTGACCAGTATGTCAATCAAGGCATTATAGAATTTACATAGGGGTAACTGAGATCTTATTCCCCACACTCTCCTAAATCACACTCCTTTATGACAAAGTTATCCCAGGATGTTCCTTTTAAGAATCCATTGGTTACTCATCATATGATCTATGTGGTTTCTAGGACACCTATTTATTAGCAATCTCATGTACCATAATTTCAGCAAAGATGACAACTAGTTCACAGAGATCAAGGCACAACATCAGTTCAAACACTAATAAATATATATAGAAACAAATACAAAGCTAAGGGCACAACAATAGTTCAAACACTAATAAACATATATGGACATAACTATAGAGCTTAGAACATAACTTCAGTTCCTACACTAGTCAAGATATATGAAAATAACTATAAATCTAAGGGCATAATATCAGTTTAAACACTAATAAATATATATGGAAATAACTATAGAGATTATAACATAGCTTCATTTCATACACCAATCAATATATATTGAACTAACTATAGAGATCATAACATAGCACTAGTTTGCACACCATTCAAGATATGTGCCATAAATCATAGAGTTCTAAGTACAATTTTAACATACCAACCAATAAAGCTCCTTGCTCTAGAGTATATGTATCTACCCACCAGTAGTGTATTACATGTATTTCTAGTTTTAGAGTCTCCTTCTATACCAACATGGCATGAGCAGTATGGTCATTGGTTTTCCATACCATCCGAGTTTAGATAGGGCATATGCTAGTCACATGATCTACACACAAAAATATTATAGAATACCTAAAAAAACTATACCAATAAATAAAAAAATATTAATCCACTACACATATGCCTAAACATTCATAAATAGATATAAATTCATTCACTTTAATTTCACAAATATAATATATCAATATCATCATAAAAGATAATCAAACCAAATAAACACATATCAACATGCACAATATAACTAGATCTAGATACCAATATACACAATGCCAATTTAAAAAATGAACATCCATATATATAACTCAAAATATAGTTTCAATACAAGTATAGTCCATCACTCAATGATATGAACATGGCCACTAGAACTAGCTCCCTCACTGTCACTCTTAGACATATCCAATCTAGAGCTAGAGTTTCACTCTCTCTCTCTCTGACCTAAATCGATGACTCCATCTACTCTCTCTCACATTATACATACCCATCTCAGCCATACATTCTACATGCTCTCATTGAATACATATGTAGTAATCTACTATTTGACTATTATCCCCATCTAGAGCATTAGGTGTGGGCATGGTCTACTTGTCCAACTCTACAGTGCCTCATTCTTATGCATAGTCACTCATCTATATATTATAGTAGCTACCACAGTCTAGTCAAACAAGTGGGAATGAACACCGACTACATCAATGGCCCTCTCTACCAATCCAACGTCCATAGCATCATAAGGAGTATGTAATGTTAAGATGTAAAACATATTCTTGATGGTGGTCTACTAGTACTCATCATCACCTAAACCTACACATGCCCATGAAATACATCATATTCCTAATCACATAAAAAAATAACTAGCTATACATAGAATATGAAAACACACTATAATAACTTACCATCAACATCCCTAAGGGGTTCCACCTCTAGTACATCCTCTATGATAATCCCACCTCTCAAAAATAGAGGTGCCCATCTATGATCTCTCCAATAGCTTGTTAGGTATCAGTCATTCTTATGTCATCTAAATTTGGTACATCAATCTTAAGATCCAACTCTATCAAGGTAATAGAAACTAAATCATTAATAGATGGCCTCAGACTACTACCTATCCTCGTAGGAACCTAAAAACTCCTCAACCATATCACTATTAGGGGCACATCATGAACTACATCGAACTGTCATGTGACTTGCTCATACTAGAATTGTTCATACACATTGACCCAATGGTCATATAGTTGTAAACTCACTTGAATCTATCTATCTAAGATGATTACCATCCTCATTCCATCCCTCATAGCCTCTATAGGGCTGCTAGATAATATCCCCTACTATCAAACTATCTAACAAATGTTGGCACTGCATAGTACTCCTCCTAGGCACGTGACCCATCCCTATCCACCTCTTTTTAAATAATTTCAAATGATCCCAACCATCATGTATACACACGATTGGCCTACTCACTGTTATGTGTTCATACGTCCAATAATGTGACAATGCCAATGTTTTAATCCCTCCATCACACATATCTTGCATGAAATGGTATAAGTCCCTAAATAGGTGGGTTAGAATCATTTAACCCTATGAATACATGGTACCATAATCCTCTATATTTTATACTAACTCATGCATCCTATAGTATATTGATACCTTGTTCCCATCTACAACCATAAATGTAGCTATACAAATGATTAAGAACTTCCACATTTGCAAAACCTTGATAGTAACAATAAATGTCAATATTATATCATTATGGTTCCCTATGCGATGGTTCCTTACTCCCATAATAAATAAATAACTAGAATCCCATTGTATGGCCTAGAACCTATATCCTCCTATAGTATGTCTCTCTATCTATATATAGGTAATCATAAAATCTGGTACACATCTAATAGAGTAATGGTCATCTCCCTAGTCGGTAACTAAAAATTGCGCATATCTACATCTCATCTCTCGCTTAATGCATTCATCATGTGCCTATCCTAGGGCATATGCTCTACAAATGCCACATGTCTCAAACCTAATCTCTCAAGCATAACCATCTCAGCATCTTCTAGGGGTAGACCCTATAGGGTCTCCATCATCCATCTATTCTAAAACTACCTCATATGGGCATCAACTTGCAAAAGTACAACAAAATCAGCCATCAACAATACAAAATCAAAAACAATAAATATGATACACATTAGAAACCAGTCAATAATAATCAAAATTACAACCTTAGCCTCTTGGACACTAACACTACATGTAGGATAGTAGCAGTGGAGAGAAGCACCACATCCTACACACTATCACCAAGTCCTGGACACTAGCACCCAAACAAGGATAGTAGCACCATTTTTTCCAAGCAGGCCTTAAACCAACAAATTTTTTAGTAAAAATAGTAAAAATGCATTACAAATAATAAAAATAGGAAATAGTTTGGGCTCCTTACCAGTATAACCTCCTCCCTTGACTAAATCTATGTCTCAACCTCTTTATAGTGGGTCAAACTATTCCCTCATCTCCTCAACATATTTCTCTAACTCAGAAAAATAATTTCTCTCAACTTAAATGCTATAAACGAATTACCAAACTAATCAAACGACCTATTTAAGTCACACATATTAAATACCACATTATTCATATTGACCTTGCATGCCAATTTCACCAACTAATACCAATCCCTTACCATCATGATATCTTGAGAACCATAGCCCCAATTTGTGAATTATTTATGGCACGTGGGACTTGACATCAAATACCACACCCTATATTAGTTAAACCATTCTTATAATCACTTTCAACTCTATAAAATGACAAAAATGATATTAGCATAATTTAACTCAATATAAACAAAGCATTTTTCCAATTACATATTTAATTATCAACTCTGTTAGGATGAATACATTTTTTAAACTTAAAACAACATCACACCTGATACTTAACACTAGTAAAACTGATCATTACCACTTTTGGGTACATACCCTCACATCATTCTTGGTTCTCTCACTATAAGGGGGAAATATAAATAGATTACTTTAGACATATCGAGGTTCATACAGATTTAGATACACATGTCTATGTAGATATACAATCTACCTAGATATAGATCTAGGCACACATGTCTACTCAGATATAGTTATTTAGATATACCAGTATATTTAAATATTCAAATTTATAGGTTCACACAGACACGTAGGTATTACCACTAGTATACTAGTGTATTTAGATATTTAGATTCACAAGTTTACACAAACACATAGGTCTACATAAATAGTCAAATATGCAAACATAGGCTTGCATAGGTATTCAAATAGCTAGATATATAGACACATACAAATTTACTTAGATAAAACTCTTCAGATATACCATTATATTTAGATACAAAAGTTCACACAAGTCTACATAGATAGTTAGATCTACTAGTATACTCAGATATTCATATTCATATTCATATTCATAGGTTCACACAAACACACAGGGCTATATAGATAGCTAGATATATAGACACAGGTTTACACACTTGTTAAAATATACCAATATTTATATTCACAAGTTTTCAAATATACATATATTTGGATATATAGACACACAAGTATACACAACTAGGAAGATATATAAATACATAGCTTTACACATGTATTTAGATTTATAGACATTTAGATTCATAGGTTTTCTAATATACAGATATTCAAATTCAGATATTTACACAAATATACATTCTACATATATACAATTATGTAGATATATAGTTTTGACTCAGATATACCATTTTAATTAGATATTCAGATATCAGGATTACGGGGTATGATGCAGAGCACATGTCCTTCATCTCTATTTTCAAATTATCTGGTTACACTCAGTATCATCATCATGTTTTCACCAATTTGTTTCATAGGACCATCTATAGCGATTGATCCATATCATTCCACCAAACCTAATTTACATGCTCTAATTTAATCTAGATATCAGACTAGGGAAAAACAAGCCTTATTTCTCCACACATTTAATTTACCTACTCAAATTTAGTATAGATATCAAGGTGGAGGCAAAAATAGTGATTTTTGTTCCTCATGATTTAGTGTACCATTTAGATTCAATACAGAGGACATCCACACCTTGGAGTTCCTCTTCACATATTACACTCCAAGTCCTATCCACTTATCTAGATAAGAAGTGGGCTAGGTCCAGACACATTCACATAGGTAAGTACAAGTATGCATTCCTCTTTTTATTTTACTCTAATACTTTCACTTTATTACATTACTATAATAAAGGGTGGAAAATGTAAACACCCTAATTTGGTCAAGTAACCACAAGTACTTTATTTAATTACTCTTTCACATGAAGGTATTAGTGATGATTATAGTCCTTGTTTGCATGGTCATTTTTAGTCTTTTGATATTTCTTATGTCTTGTTTTCCTTATTTCTGACACCCCCAATAGTCATAAGTCACCTTTTCCCATTCACAAGGGCCCCTAGCCTATCTTTCTTGGTTTTACCTTTGATTTAATCCTTGGGACATTATCACCACTCTCAAGATAGTAGTGCCACATGGTGATAGTGTCCAATTATGGATCTAATGTTTGACAAGAATTTTCAGCTGTGTTTGAGTTTTAACCCTTCTGTGAGCCTTCTTTTATGTTTTTTATCCCTCTTCTATGACTTTTTAGCTAGAAAATAAGGTCTTATATTTAAATCAAATTTCCTTATATATAAAGATCCTCACAAGGCATTTCAAATATATCAATTACTATTTTGGCACATAATTACATAAAATCAATCAATAGTACAACTCAATACTCTATATATTACTCAGTCATTACATATATACATTGCATGATTGATAAAAGAAGGGCCTAAGTGAAAGTCATTTTAGCATACCATGCAAGTTAATGGTTCACTTTCTCTAAGGGATAACTACACGTGATCTAAGACCCCTAGAATTGGGATTAATGTAAGCAATGGCCAGGATAATAGGGGTTCTACTCCACATGATTGTAACATCCCATAACCCAGTTTTTTATTTTATTTTTACATTTGATTTGGTTTTTATTTCATGTGTGCAGGTATTCATTATAGTTTTGGAAGATAATTAACTAAAATAGTGACACAAGTGAGCCCTTGAATGGCATAAAACTACCTATAGGACTTCTAAAACCTCCTACAACTTCTCTAAAAGTTTCAGATAGTCCCTAGAAGGATATGAGTGCCACAATTGGATACTAATGCCATATGGTGTTACTATCTTGATATGGATACTATTATCTTAGACCAAATTTTAATAAACAAAGAAGATGAAAGGTGTCTACCTATTTCTCCAACCTATTTTAGTTCCCTGATCTATAGAAAAGTCTATTTATTTCTAGATAAGTACATTTTCTCTTCTCACTTGCTATTTTGGGAAAGACTAGTTAAATCAATCATTTCTATTTTTCATTCTAGATTAGCAACATACTCAGCCCTTGAACAACATAGGATTTACATTAGCTAAGTCTTAAAAGGATAAAAAAAAATTAAAGGTGAACTCAGGAGAAACACCAATAAATTTTACCTCCTTAAGGAAGACAAAATCAACCCTATCTCTAGATTTTTTAAATTCCCTAACAATTGATTTTTTATCATGATTCCAAACATATAACATTCCAACTAATGTAATTCATAAACATGATTAATTATAACCTTAATGTGGGGCGGGCAGGCTCACTCCCACTTTATTATCATGTTTTTCCTTCCCTACCTTTCTTATTCGGATATTCTCACCTAATAGATTCACTAGGGTTTCTCCTCTTTAATTTTTCACCTCAAGTCACACACCATAGGTTTCACCCCAAACTCATACATTTTAAATATTTTCACCTCCACCTTAGACTCTATGGGGATGGGTGGTTTAGCCTATGTAAGGGTAGTTGGTCACAAGTTATTTCTTCATGTTCGAAGGATTGGTGATTAAAAAAAGCCTTTGGGGAGCATAAAAATATTCTACAAGAAAAGAAGCTTCTTTGTATTTCTCCCTAGATTTATTTTCTTAAAGCATAACCTTATTTAATTAGGAACTTTCAATAGGAAGAAGAGGGGTCTCTAAATTAGGAGGTTCACAATTTATTTAGATTATGAAATTTAGCAAAAGAAACTTCATATTGATTAGATATTTTTCTTCATAAGGATAAGTTTGAAAATTATTTTACACAAGGGGGGAAGTGAGGGTATTTATCAATAGTGAATGGGACACAAGACCTCTTCTATTATGAGGAGAGGTTCCATTTATTTAAAGTTAGAAATTAATTAAAAATAAAGTATTTATAATATTCACACCCTATAGACACTTAAATATAATCATTAAGTGCTTGACATCCTTACTTTTCTTGGCCTATTCATCATTTTTTTAACTTACAATCTCTATGAGAGTCTTCATTATTATATTCTCTTTCTTGAAAATAATGAAAACACCACTTTGGCATCCCTATTTTTCTTAAAGAGCCTTGTCAGCCAAATCCCAACAATCTTTATCATTCTGAGGCAAGATGGCACTAAGTAGATAAGGCCACAACCTAGTCTTGTCCACTAGTGTGGCCTTATGTACCACACTCCAATGGTAAATTTTCAAATTCAATACATTTCACATTAACTCTCCTCAAATTTTATTAAGGTTAATCAATAAAAATATTCCAAGGATTTCTCTATATAAGCACATCAAGGTCATTCAAAATTCATGTAAAAATCACTTAGAAAATTTAATTGGACATTGATCAAAAGGGAACTAATCTTTCCAATTAGAATTTTGGATTATTCTAATAGTCATAGGCTATGTTTGAATTTTTTAATTACAGGTCAAGGGCACTCATTCTTAGGAATTCAAGTATGTCTACTTATTTTCATTTATATAGAAAACATCAATATTCACATACTCACTCTAGGAGGAAGAACTACATCATCATAAGGCCCTTTTGGGCTATGTAGGCAGCACTCAGATTACATGAAGTTTTATAAGGATATCTAATTTGTTTTATTGACATATTATTGTATTTCAAATAGCTGTAAGCATTCATGCATTAAAATTACCTGCACAATCAACATAGACACATATGTACTAAATAGACAAGCCCATAGTGTGACCTTATCCTCCTAGTGTGTCCTTAACCCAACATAATTTGAGATTTTATTTTCAGTTGTGACACAACCTAGGGATCATTATAGTTAATTTTTATCAATAGTCAGCATGAGTTCATTTTAAACTAGTTTACATATTTGCTTATCAATTTCTCGTTTATATCTTATTTAAAATTATGTAAATTATTGTATTGTAAATTTAGGTTTTGTATATTTTAAAGATCTAAATTAGTATACAATCATTTATGTGTTTCATTGCATTCAATTGGTAAATCTAAAATAAACAAATATAAATGTTTTAGTGAACCCATAATTTTATTTGAACATTATTTGTTGTTTTCTTGATTTTTGTCCTAAGATTTCATACAAAATTCTAAAAATGTTGACATTAAAAAAAAATCGACCATGGATATAAATTTGACGCCATAAGTCAATCTTATTTGACTTTGGATTTAATGTGACACCAAATACATTGTATTATCACTTTGGATAAACATTTGACATTGAAACATTTTTATTTGACCTCAGGTTGAAATTTGATGATCTCTATACATTAAAAAAATCAATTTTATTTTATTTTAATTTTATGTTTGCTTGTTATTTTATTTTTTTAAATTATGTTCTAGTAGTTTTAAAACTGCGTAGTGACTATCATTACAGGCTAAGTGGTGATATATTTTATAGACATCATGCTATGATGGGTACTTCCTCAATACTCAAGCCATTATACATCACTAAACATGGTGTTTAGTTTCCATGTACCTCATGATATATTAGAAATGACTAGAAACCTTTATTTATACCATCTGAAGCCTCTTTTATCCTTTTCATTTGTGGTGTACCTCAAAGGAGCATATCACCCAAGGGAGTTACTCTCATAATATCCTCAGAATTGTGATAGGCCAAAATCATGGTTTAACCTCTATAGTTAATGATCTAAAATATTAGCATAACATTAATCTACGAACAAGAATGTATATTTGAGAGCCCACACAATCATTCAAACTCTTGCCTAGATCACCTTTTATACCTTTTTTTATTGCTTATATTGTATTCATAATGGGATCAGTAAGTGAATGTTTCTTTCATATGATACATAGGATTATGAAATTCATTGTCACATCTTGTATTACTTTTCAACATGTTATTCATTATTTTTTTACATGGATTCAATGTCAAACTAGTCAAGAATCTATACTAAATAAGGCCCTATCTCATGGCCTTATTATTTCAAATGATTGCACTACTATATCATGTCATTAGTATTCTCTAATGCAAACATTACCAAAAATATATTTTTTAAAATTTTAAATAATTTGGGAATAAGAGGAAGTATATGTTATACATTATCTCAAATATGCAACTTCAAAGGATCTTCCATTATTTATTCCACATCCTCTTGAAGAGCACATTATGGCTCTCATTTTAGAACTGAATAATTTTGAAAATTTTAGTGAGACTAATGATTCAAAATTTATGGAATATATTTGCAAACAACTATAAAATTTTGACTCACTCTTGTATATTACTATAAATGAACAAAAGAAAGGGTCCCAAGGTAGTCTTTCCATGTTTCCACTTCCATTATTACATCCATTCCCATAGCATTATCCCTTAGTTTGTGAACTTCACTTGGTTAAAAACAAGTATCCATGCATGTGCCTACTCATACTACTTATACTCCCCTACTTATCTCTACAAATACTACACTTGAGCATACATTTCTTACCTTACAAGCCAAACTATCTCAATTTGAAAAAATGATTTCTCATGCTAGCCCTTATATGGACTCATGTTCATTGTTACATTATGATTTGGCATCATAAACTACATCTTATTCATTACCAGTTGGATTTGTGTCTCCTTAGATTCCTTTATATGAAGGCAAAGGTGGTCCTAAATAACATTTACATGCACTCAATTTAGCTTACCTAGATTATGTAAATAATGACAATTTGTTGACAAAGCTCTTTCCAAGAAATCTTAAAGAATATAATCGTAGATGGTTTTACGATATTCCTCTTAAATCAATAACTATTTTAAATTATTTTAAAAAATAGAATTTAACATTTTTTTTTATTAAGATTGGTGAAAATATATTATATGCTCAAATTGCAAAGCTCAAACAAAAGTCCTATGAAATAATTAGTGAATATGTTCTAAGATACAAGACTATGCAAGAAAAAATTGTAAATCAAATGACCAATAATGACCTCCAAAATATCCTCACTCAAACTTTTTTATCTCCACTTCAAGATTCAATTATGTTTAATAAGTTAGAATCTTTTGATGAATTATGCCATATAGTCAAAGAGTGTGAGGTCAAATTACATACTTTGAACAAGCTCAAGTATAAACCAAATGTTCTTTATACTTTGTTGTTCCCAAAATCCATCACTTATTTTTTGTGGACAACATGTCGACCATTTTGGTCCTGAAGGCCAAAATGTTGTCTTTCTTTATCAAAAAGTATTCTGAGCAATTAAGTTTTTCAAATAACTCAAGCCTTTTCAGCTAAAGAAATCATAGGTTCAAAAGGCGGGATTTCTCAAAGGGAAGTTCAAAATCCTTAAGGCATTTCCTAAGTGATTTAAGGATGGTTCAACACCGAAGTTCAATCAAAAGACTAAACGGTGGGGTTCAAATAATTAGAATGAACCATTGAACCCTGCCTCTAAAAGGTTCAAAGGTTCAACGAGTTCAACGAGTTCAAAGGTTCAATGAGTTCAAAGTTTGAGTGAAATATTTGAGCAAATGGATGAAGTGGAAGATTCTAGAAAATGCTTTAACCGAAGAAGAAAACTAAGTGAAAGCGGCCCTTTACAAAACATTGAAATGTCGAACCATTGAACTGTTAAACCATTGAACCAAAAGAGTTCAAGGTTCAAAGTGGTTCAAGCAACTAGTGACATCCCTATAGACATCAAATTTAAGGTGATGGAATAACTGTTGATTTTCAAAAGAGCACAAACCTGAGAACAAACTCAATGACCAGCCAAGAAAGGAGCTGAAAGTGAGAAGATAGCCCCAAGAGCTCAGATCACCAGGAAGAGACAAAATGTAGAAAGAAAAGAGGAAATGACTGTAGAAAATATAGAAATATCTACAAAAGAGTTATTCCAGTAGGTGGAACATTCCACCAGGTGGACCTCAAAGAACACAAATATTCAATGGTGTGGCCTATTTTTATTCATGAAGTAAAGGTGAATGGACAGCCGTGTAAGCATCATAAAGAAGACCAGGCAACCCATGCTTAGAAGGAGACATTTGAGATGATTTAGAATGCCAAAGTTAAGGCTGATGACCTATTCTAACATGGCCCCTTCACAAAATTTCTAATGCATTTAATGCAGCATGGGCCATTCTCATGAAAACAAGCACCCAAGTCTTCCTTTGAATGGTATATATTGTAATCTCTCATTTTGGATAAAGGAGATCTCTCTATTATTAGAAATGAAGCTTTGCCCAAATTAAAAGGCATTTCTAAGACTTTGAGCTCAGACTGTTAATCATATTTTGTTAAGTGAATGAGAAAGCAAGTGACCTTTGAGACTTTATGTTGAAATAGCTTGTGTTATCTAGAAAATCATTCTTATATTTTTTTGTTAAAAACAGTCTTGTCCCTTTAATCAAATAAGTAGAACAAGTGGAAATAAGCTAGAAGATGTCCTAAAGCTAACTGTGGGAGACTGTGTGCTTCCATAATTATCTTTAATATGTGTTTTGTGTAAAGGATATTGGAGAGACTTTAAGATCCCCTCATCCTTCGTAATTTTTTACTCTGTTGTAGTTTAAGGTGGAGACATTGGGCTATACTTCATTCTATGATGTCCTCTATCCTAAATCAGTAGGAGAAACAATGAAAGACTTTGTGCTTTCATGGGTTTCTTATGGATCCAGTTACTACCCAAGAAGGAATCCTACTATTTGTTAAATATTATTTTTGAAAGAAGAGAAGTGCCTTTAGTAATTATATCAAAATTCTCCTTTGTTCTATGAACATCATCTCTAAAAAAAGAGAGATGGATGGTATGATTTCACCCCTGAGTCTATTTTTAGCTTATATTAGTATATTATAGTTTATAAGGAACCTCCCCTTGCTGAGAGAAGAGATTAATCTCATTTTGGTTGTGGTCACCACATCCATTTTTCCGTATAAATCTCCTTATGATGTGGTTGATATAACCATTTTTCCATCATTTAGTTGATGACAAAATATTCACCCAACAATTTTTTGGCGACTCTGTTGGGGAAGAACGAGTAGTTTGAAGCCTCAAGCTTCAAATTAAAATAGTTCTAGTTCTTTTCCATTTCTATTTCACACTCTGGCAAATCCACCATATATGCAAAGCTAGAGATCTCAAGGTATTGTTGACCCTATATTTGAGTTGGTGCAGCTAAATAATTTTGATATTTTTCCTCCACCATGTCGCCTTTAGCAAACCAAGAGTTTTCCTCCTACAAACGTTAGGTCTCTAATACCAGGCAAAGTTGCTCTTTTCTCTACTAGTAGAGCTTTATCTATACATATCCCATAGAGATTTATTATCCCTCCTTTCACCAGTCATATCATGGTAGCTCAAGACCCCTGGGGTAATACTTTTGGTCCTCTGAATCTAACCCCACCTTTACATGAGCTACCCCGTAGTTCAAGGAATAATTTTCCCATGTTTTATGGTGATAGGAAAGTTCATCCTTATGAACATATTGTAGCCTTTTGCATAGCATGTGGTGTGATAGGTGTTGAATATGAAGACATAGTAGTCAGACTATTTGTGGAAACATTACAAGGTGCTACTGCAGATTAGTTTTATCATCTACAAGCACAAACTGTGACTAACTGGAACACTCTCAAGGCCAACTTTGAGGCTAGATTCAAACCTAAAGAAGATGCACATGCCCTATTAGCTTAGCTTATGCAAATGAAGAAGGAGCCTCATGAACCTATGTGAGACTTCATTTCTAAGTTTGATAAGCTGAGGAATAAGATTCCTACAATTGCTCAGCTGACACCTGAAAATATTAAATGCTTCATCAATTCTCAGCTTCCTAAAGTGAGTTTCCTGTTGAGGTGGGCTGGCCACATAGATATTTCTATAGCTTATATTTTAGCCACTGAGGTTGAAGATGATCTTATCTTGGCAAGAAAGATAAGAAGATATCCTAACAGAAATAAATCTTCTTCATCTTCTAGAAAAATTTCTATAGGCACCACTAATCCTATGGTGCAAAAGCTATCAAATCAATTGCTAGCTCTAAAAAATAAAATGGCACAAGGGATGTCTGATCCTCCTTCTTATCAGGATATACCAAGGAGGACATTTCCCAACCAGTCATATCAGGGTAATGTTGCCAGGAATCAAAGGAAACCAAATCGTCTGCCTCCCCCATAGGAGAAGCTTGCCATTGAAGCAGCACCAACTAACTCAGCAGTTAGTTATCATGAAGCCAAAAATGATTTCTCTTTCCAACCTGAGTTGTACCAAGAAGATAACACTAACCTCTTTGTAGAAGGTGAATAAGAATTAGCTGGCAACTCCAACATTGGTTTCCTGAATTACCAGGATGAAGCTAGAAGTAAAGGAGAAGTGTTTGATGGATCATATGTTATATTTACCAGGTCCCAAAACCAGTCAACTCAATAAGCTAATAAAAAAATAGGAGAAGAATCTCAACTAAAAATTTCAATTGCTAAATGGGGGACTTCACTACCTTTCCATTCAAAGGACCCGATGATCAATAAAAAAGTAAGTACTTCAAACAATCTTGCACCTTCTGCTTCAATTTTTTAGACTAGTACCACACCCAATAAAACCCAAAATGATGGACTTCCTTCCTCTATTTCTAGTTCATTTCAATCATTTAATATAATTGATCATACTAGGAAGACCAAGATCCAAATGTCTAAGTTTGAATATTTACAAGCCAACCCTGAGCAGCTGGATAGGTTAGTTGAATGCATCAAGAATAAAACCATCCCTGTAGGACAAGATGTTTCAAAGGTAACCCATGATCCCCCAAAGAACACATCTACCTAAAACAATCTTGTCATTACTCCTCTTGGGAAGACAGAACCTTTCTACATTTCCCTATTGATAAATGGTCATAAGTTAAACAATTGCATAAAAAATTATGGTGCCTCTGACAATGTGATGCTCGCCAAGGTGGAAAACTCTCTCAGACTCATGCTGACTAAAACTTTTGGGAGATGTTTCTCCATGGAAAATAAATAAGTACCACTTTTGGGACAAATCAAAGATGCCCAATTTGCATTTGTGGCCTTCCCAGATAAAAGAATTAAAATGACAGTCCTAGTGGCTAATGTTCTAGCCTCCTATGTCATTCTACTTGGGTGAAATTTTTGCAAGGATGTTGGTGGAGAGTTGATCATGGACCTGTCTAAGGCAAGGATACCTTTCAAGGGTGTCATACAAAGGCTACTTCCTGAGAAGGAGTTAAAAGACATTGTCACCCAAGCATCGGCCCCTAAGGCTCAAATTCTATTTGAATCATCAAGAATAGGCAACTACTTTTTATCTACTAAAGATGTTCATGTTTCATCAGAAGAAAGTTCTATAAGTGACAATCCAAAAATTTAGACAAGACATTAGAATAATTGGTAGAGCGCATCATAGATGAAAGATCTTCCCTCCCTAATGAAGAAAAATTTGATAGAAGATCAGATTCTAATGATGTCTGGATTCTTGAATTTGATGGCAGCAATTCTTCTACTAGTTCTGGAGCTAGAGTTGTTTTGATATCTCCTCAAGAAGATATTTTTTCCTACTCATACAAGTTTCAATTTATAAATACCAATAACACCATTGAGTATGAATCTTTGTTACTCAAATTAAAGGTTGCTCAAGCTAAAGGTGTCAAACTTCTTCATGCTTGAGGAGATGCTGAGCTGGTGGTTTGTCAGGTGAGAAATCTATATCAAACCAAGAATGAAAGATTGTGACATTATCATAATTTAGTTTGGGACTATCTTGAAAGTTTTGATGCTTTTAGTATTTCTACCATGCCCAGAGAATTCAACAATCGAGCAGATTCCTTGGTTGTCTCTGTAACTCTCATGGTTCCTCACTGAGATTTCAAAAAGCACAAGTACACTATTGATCTGGTATTTTGACCAAGTGTACCAAATAATGTCAACCATTGGCAGGTATTTAATGGTGACAACCAAATCATCGCTTTTTTGGAATAGATGGATAGCTTTGAGAAGCTTTATTTTGAAGGCAGTGAATCTCCACTATAGGAATCAGCTCCTAAAACAAATTTAAAAATTGGCAAAAAGTTCCTTCAGCTCAAAGGGAACAAAATTTCCAAAAAAATATTTTCTCTTGAGAATCTATTCAATAAGCATGATAGGTGTATCAAGAAGCCACAAATGGACTCAAAATCCTTCAAGAATTTTGATCAAATAAATTTAAGTATAGAAGATAATCCCAAAATGGTCAACATCAAGAATTATTGCACTCTTGATGAAAAAATCAAATTCATTACCCTGCTTCACCATTACATTGATGTTTTGGCATACTCTTATGATGATCTAAAATCTCTCAGGCCTAAAAAAAATTATCATGAAATTCCTCTCAAGATTGGGTCATTACCTCACAAGCAGAAATAAAGGCAGTACAACCCCAAGATATCAGGTACTATTCTATCTAAGATACAGAAAATGTTGAATGCAAGAATTATTTTCCCAATCCATCATTCCATCTGGATTGCAAACATAGTCCCTGTGAGAAAGAAGAATGGAAAAATTTGCCTATGTGTTGGTTTTAGAAATCTGAATCAATCATCTTTAAAAGACAACTATCCCCTGCCCATCATGGATCAGTTGTTGCAAATAGTGACTGGCGCAGAGATGTTATCAATGTTAGATAGTTTTTTGGGATATAATCAAGTGGAATTTGGTGAAGTTGACCAACATAATATGGCTTTCACTACACCTTGGGGCACCTTTGCATATCATAGAATGCCTTTTGGCTTGATCAATGCTAGTGCCACCTTCTAGAGAGCGATGGATCTTGCCTTCAGAAATAAAATAAGGAAGTTCATTGTGGTATAACTTGATGACTTGATAGTTTTTTTTTCACATCATCCTAATCATGTGCATCATCTACAACAAGTGCTAGAGTGATGTCGGCAAAATGGTATTTCTCTTAATCCCAAGAAGTCAATTTTTAGGGTTACAGAAGGTAAACTTTTCAGTCACACTGTATCTTGAGAAGGCATAAAGATTGACCTAGAAAGAGTTAAATCCATCCAAGAGCTTACTCTTCCTACCAGTAAGACTGTGATCCATTCTTTCTTTAGAAAGGTAAATTTTCTATGAAGGTTCATTCCTAAATTCATAAAAAAGACTCACCACATTTTCAACATGATGAAGGGTAAAGCTACTTTCAGCTAGATTGAATAAGGTAAGTCAGCATTTCAAGACATCAAGGAAGCTATCACCCATGCCCCAATCCTAGTTTGTGTTGATTACACCAAAGACTTTGTGATATATAGCTATGCTTCTAAACACACACTTTTAGCTATTTTGGTTCATTAGAACAAAGAAGGTGTAGAGTCCCTCATATCTTTCATGAGTTTTCCTCTCAAAGCTCATGAGCTAAAATATTCAAACATGGAGAAGCATGCTTATGTTGTGGTTAAGGTGGTAAAACACTTCCATTTTTACATCCAAAACTCACACACTATTGCTCTAGTTCTTGATACAATAGTAAAGTCCATTCTAACTCAACAGGAGTTTGGAACTAAAAAGGGTAATTGGATTGTTAAAATCTAGGAGTTTGATCTTGTTATCAAACCTACGAAGCTTGTGCAGGGAAGAGATCTATGCCAATTAATTTTTGATAACATACAATAAAAAGTAGTGCATGAAGAAATAGAGGTTTAAGACATGCCTACATTTCTCTTTGTCACCACTACGAATGAGTGGTATTCCAATATTGCTCATTTTCCTACCTATGGTGAATGTCCTGCTCACCTATCTCATAAAGAAAAGAGGACTGTTAAGTTGAAAGCTTGCTAGATTTATCCTGTGGGATAATGGACTGTACAAGAGGAGCCTTCATGGGGTGTTTCTTCATTGCGTGGATAAAGTGTAACAGAGCAAACTTTTGGAGTCTTTCCATAATTTTACTTGTGGAAGACATTTTTTTACACCTATGACTGCCCATAAGATTTTGTGAGCTAGGTACTATTGGCCTACTCTATTTCAAGATTCATACACTTAGGTGCATAGATGTGAGGTGTGTCAATAGTTCATTTGGAAACCCAAGTTAGACGTGCTACCTTTCAAGCCTATGGTAATTGAAGAGCATTTTCAGTAATGGGGAATCGATTTCATTGGCACTATAAACCCGTTCTCGAGTGCTGGACATGACTATGTTCTCACAGCCATAGACTATTTTACCAAGTGGGTGGAAGCCATTCCATTCAAGCATGCTACTTCAGAAGTGGTATGTAATTTTCTCAAAGAAAATATTATTTCTCAATTTAGATTCCCAACCAAGATTGTAATAGATAATGCAGCATGTTTTTCTTCTCATGAAGTTACCCAATTCTACTACTATTATGGGATTATCCTCTCCCACTCTTTTGACTATTATCCATAAGGAAATGGTTAAGCAGAATCAAGCAACAAGAACTTGGTGGCCATTATCAAGAATTTGGTAGATAACAATCAAATAACCTGGCATAAAGCATTGTTTGATGCTTTATGGGCAGATAGGATTATACCCAAAAGGGTGATAGGTATGTCAAAATTTCAATATCTATATGGTTTAAATGTAGAGATACCAATCACCTTGGAATTATCAGCATTAAAGTTGGCAAAGGTAGTAGAAGATTCAACTTTTGAAAGTTCCATAGACAAGAGGATCATGTGCTTGACTGAATTAAATGAGCAACGAACTATAGTGGTGGATCGTATTACTGCACATCAAAGTCTAGTAAAGAAACTTTTCGATCAGAAAGCAAGGATTCATGATTTTTAGATTAGAGATCAAGTATTGTTGTGGGACAAGAGGAGAGAACCAAAAGAAAAGCATTGAAAATTAGATTATTTATGGAGAGGTCCATTTGCCATTCATCGATTAAATGGTGAAAATAGTTTCTTACTGAAATATCAAGATGGAACGCCATTTTCACTACCTCATAGTGGGTAGCATATAAATCACTTCAATCTTTAAAGTATCAAATAAGTCCAATTATACATATGTATAGTATTTCTTTATTTTGTGTTGTTTGTTTGTTTTTGGTGCCTTTCTTTTTGGGTAAGCATGACTCCTAGCCTAATGGCATAGATGAAGGTACTTAGAGTCTGGATTCTACTCCCTTTGATTGCTTCAAATCTCAATCGATGGAAGTTCCCCAATTAGAGCCAACTATTATTGCCAAAATCCATCACTTATTTTTGTGGACAACATGCTAAACATTTTGGTCTTATAGGCCAAAATGCTCTCTTTCTTTATCAAAAAATGTTTTGAGCAGTTAAGTTTTTCAAATAACTCAGGCCTTTTCAGCTAAGGATATCATAGGTTCAACAGGTGGGATTTCTCAAAGGAAAGTTCAAAATACTTAAGGCATTTCCTAAGTGTTTTGAGGATGGTTCAATGTTGAGGTTAAATCAAAAGATTTAACAGCGGGGTTTAAATAATTGGAATGAACCATTAAACCATTGAACCCTGCCTCTGAAAGGTTAAAGGGTTCAACGAGTTTAACAAGTTCAAAGGTTCAATGAGTTCAAAGGTTCAAAGAGTTCAAAGTGTGATCAAAAGCTTCGAGTGAATGGATGAAGTGGAAGATTTCAAAAAATAGTTCAACTGAAGAAGAAAACTAAGTGAACGTGGCCCTTTACAAAACATTGAAATGTCAAACCATTAAACCAAAAGAGTTCAAGGTTCAAAGTGGTTCAACTAATCAGTGACATCTCTATGGACGTCAAATTTATGGTGATGGAATAACCATTGATTTTCAAAAGAGTGTAGACCTGAGAACAAACTCAGTGACCAGCCAAGAAAGGAGCCAAAAGAGCCAACTGAAAGCAAGAAGATAGCCCTGAGAGCTCAGATCACCAAGAAGAGACAAAATGTAGAAAGGAAAGAGGGAATGACTATAGAAAATCCAAAAATATCTATAGAAGAGTTATTCTAGTAGGTGGAACAGTCCACTAGGTGGACCTCAGAGAACACAAACATTCAATGGAGTGGCCTATTTTTCTTCATTAAGTAAAGGTGAATGGACAGCCGTGTAAGCATCATAAAGAAGACCAAGCAACCCATGCTTAGGAGGAGACATTTGAGATGATTTAAAATGCTGAAGTTAAGGCTGATAACCTATTTTAGCATGGCCCCTTCATAGAATTTCCAATGCATTCAATGCAGCATGGGCTATTTTCATGAAAATAAGTGCCCAAGTCTTCCTTTGAATGCTATATATTGTAATCTCTCATTTTGGATAAAGGAGATCTCTCTGTTATTAGAAGCAAAGCTCTACCCAAATTGAAAGGCATTCTTGAGACTTTGAGCTTAGACTGTTAATCATATTTTGTTAAGTGAATGAGAAAGTAAGTGACCTTTCAGACTTTGTGTTGAAATAGCTTATGATATCTAGGAAATTGTTCTTATGTCTTTTTCCTAAATACAGACTTGTCCCTTTAATAAAATAAGTGGAAATAAGCTGGAAGATGTCTTGAAGCTGACTATGGGAGACTCTGTGCTGCCATAATTGTCTTTAGTCTATGTTTTGTGTAAAGGATATTGGAGAGACTTTGAGCTCCCCTCATCCTTCGTAATCTTTTACTCTATTGTAGTTTGTGGTCAAGACTTTGGGTTACACTTTATTCTATGGTGTCCTTTGTCCTAAATTAGTAGGATAAATAATGAAAGACTTTGTGCTTTTGTGGGTTTCTTGTGGATCCAGTTACTACCCAAGAAGGAATCCTGTTGTTTATTGAATATCATTTATGAAAGAAGAGAATTGCCTTCAATAATTACACCAGAATTCTCCTTTGTTCTATGAACATCATCTCTGAAAAAAAGATATGGATGGTATGATTTCACCCCTAAGTCTATTTTTAGCTTATATTAGTATATTATAGTTTATAGGGAACCTCCCCTTGTTGAAAGGAGAGATTTATCTCATTCTGGTTGTGGTCACCACATCCATTTTACCGTATAAATCTCCTTATGTTGTGGTTGATATAACCATTTTGCCGTCAGTCAGTTGATGACAAAATATTCACCCAACATACTTCAAATATCAATTTTCAAAATAAGCTAAATTAACTAATTAAAGTAAGAATTAATATAAGATTATAGTTAATAATATTTTAAAACCAACACAAAAAATTCAATTACAATCTCCACCAAGGAGGTAATTATCAAGGTTAGCATCACCTCCTCATGTATTGTTACAAGAGTTGATTTAATTCAATCTAATCTCACTTCCTCCACCAATGGAAGTAGATGTGTTTAAACCACAATCTAAAAGCTTTGATATAAATGTATATAGTAAATAACATCAATGTATTGGGCATTCTACACATAAATGTTTCAAGATCAAGTACAAAATTCAAGATCTCATTGATGAGAATATTATTGACATTGGCACACCTATTGAAGAGGCTAAGCCATAAGATAATGAAAATTCAAATCTCAAAATTTATAAATATCTTTTTCCAAATCATGAAGCAAAAAATAACAAGGATAATTCTAAAGTACATTATGCATATAATGTTAATCCTCCTCCTTATACATATGGACATCCACTTGATAGCATAAAGTGTACAATTACAAGAAAATAAACTTTATGACCTATGATTGCATTTGATGATATTGAATTTGTTGATGATGATTCAGATAGACATGCATTCTTTATTTGAGCATATTTTGATAATCAATCCATTATAGTGTTATGATAGATAATGGATTGAAAGAAAATGCATTCGTCATAACACTTTTTTACTCTATTAGATATATAGAACAAGATTTTTAAGATACATTTAGATTTGTCAAAGCATTTGATGGTCATATATAGGATACTCTTGGGCATATAGTTCTACCTTTACAAGTGGGACCTCTCATAATGTCCACTTCTTTATTTTTCTACCAAGCGCAAGGTTGTTTGATATGCTATCGGGATGCCCTTGGATAAAAAAATATTAGAGTCACACCTTCTTTAGTGCATAAGTGTCTTAAGTATATTCATGGTAATCAAGTGCTCAAAATTCCAATAATCTAATATGATTATCCTCTAGAACCAATGATATTTACAACTTCAAAATAGTTGGTTGGCACATACATTGAGTAACATGGTAAGAAAATAGTCTATATAAATATTCATAAACATGATCTAGATATTCAAAATCATATCACATAATTGGTTTCTCCATCTACTTATGAGCGTGATACAGTTACGCATGGGCATAATTAGATAGTTTCAAAGATCATGGTACATTCTCCTAATCAGAAACTGGCACCTAAAAATAGGTCATCTTCTAAGGCATAATAGGTTATTTAGAGAGCTTCACCATAGGTATAGGTAGTTATATATTCTCTTATTATACATGAGGATATAGGTTCACATGAGTATATGAGCAATGATTCAAATGGTTATATTAAATCACATGATTCTTATTTAGATTCAGAAGTATCTACAGTTGGCACTTCCTCTTCACAGTAAGTTACTCCTTCATAGAATGAATTTGGGTATACATGTGTGCATTCTCTTGATGAGACCCTTGGTTTGACCAAACCTCCTACTTCCTCCAAACCTATTAACTAGGAAAATTATCCTAATTATTTATTTACATAGCTTATTTATGTTTACTTCAATGGTACTTCTTATATCCCTCATCCAAACATTCTTCTAGCCATTGGCATTATCTTCACTTTGGGCATTTGCCTTCTTGATTTTCTAATTGATTCAAATAATTCAAAACAATTATCTTACAATACTTACAATGTTCATTCTTTATGTCAATCTACTTGCTTACTATTGCATATATATCATGTTTGGCTTCCATTGCACCTGCATGATCATATATATCTACCTACATTCTCCATGAGCACATGTAGTTTATTTATCATTAGGGGAATATTAATTCTTATCTATATCAATCATTTGTGTTACATTTTTATGATTTATTTGCACATACATTATGGGCACATTGTTTTCCTTTTTTTTTTGCTATACTAAGTTTAAGCACCTTGTTTAAAATTGTTCAAATCTCTCTCATTTACTCTATTTTCTAATCCTCACTTATTAACACTTTTCAAATATTTTAAGTTATAATATTTAAAAAATACCAAAAAAAATCATATATATCAAAAATTATAAAAATTTAAAATATGGAAAAATACAAAAAAAGGCATATTTTGTAGAAAGAAAATCTAAATATTTTTATTTTAAATCAAAATCAAGACCTCAAAATCATATTCTTATGTTTCTAGCTTAATTATTTACATATGTTACTTCATGTTAAGTTTCAGTTTTTAGTACACAATGATTTTCACTTAGTATTTGAGTGTGATACATGACATACTATCACATGGTTCTTTGATGTCGAGATTCCTTTTTAACCCAATAACCTTATTATGTTAGGGGCATCTCTTCATTCTCAAGGAATAAATAGATAATCTATATCTATCCAAAAATTCTCTATCATGTTGAGTTATATCTCATATAAATATTTTTCTAATAACTTATACTTTACATTGTGTTACATGGATATGCTATTTTTTATTAATGACACTGATACTTATGGTTGATGTAGAACAATGTCATTTGCTTTATGTTTTATTCTCACTTTACTACATGATAAAATAGGACTTGTTTGTTTATTGTGTGTCCATTGGCCTTGTATGTGCAATATATGCATGTTCTTATTTGTATAGCATAATCATGTCATTTGTATATGGCCCTTGGCCTTGTGTGTTTATGTGACATTCACATGTCCCTTATATGTGGCTTTTGGACCTTATGTGTCACATTAAATTTATATTGTGTGACATTATGTGATACACTTGTATGTTAATTTTTTTTCACTATGGTGCCATGATTCATATAATGTATTTCTTTTATTGATGTGCCATGATACATATCATGCACATTTTTTATTGTGCACTTCAATATTACATCTATCTAACACATGTCATATATAATTCAATGTAATATTTAGTACTTTGATGCAATATAATTAAAATATGATTACATATTTCACATATTACATAGTTATATTTTGATATTATTGAATTGTAGGTTACATCTCTCATCTCAATAGGGGGGCATCACAATGGACTTGTTTTGAGAATTCAAGTCCTTCAATAAATTACAGATAGATGAAACTATAAAGTTTTTAGAATTATAGTATGATTCATAATTTTTATATTATGGGGCATGTGACATGAATTAGCAATCAAAGCTATAGTTACAAGTTATATATTTCAAATAATTATAAGATTAATTGACATTATATATCATTTTAGTACATATATAGGGGGCATGGTATTCATTTGTGTTCATGTTTTTATTGACCAAGTTTGACTTTCTAGTCAAACTAGGGCACCTATAGGCAAAAAATTGAGTTTTTGGATCTCTAGGGGTTTAAATCGATGTTATAAAGTGTTTCAAGGGTCAATTAATATCATTTCATGTTATTTTACCTTTGGTTATTAGTCCCCTAGGTCTATTTATCTTTTTTGGGTCATTTAGAGGTCATTTTAAGTGCATTCAATGATTTGTATAAGTTTTTTGGGATTTTTACAAGTTAAAAATACTTATGTAATCACCCATGTGTCCTTATAAGTCTTTAAGAAGCTGACATAACTGAATAAATGGTAGGTTGTTCAGAAAAGGGTAGTTTTCTTGACCAAAGAGTGAGAAAAAGACACTTGTACAACTCCTTAGGAAGTGTGCCACTTGTAAAATATGGTGGTGTGATTCTTCACCTCCCAATATTTCATTTAAATTTTTGGATTGAAAATATTACATAAAAAAATTCATCTAAAACTCATTTCTCTTCATTTTCACTTGGCAAGCTAAGGGCAAGTTCATGCACTCATTATGGGTCGTACAAGTGGAGTCAATAAAAATGATTCTATAGGTGGATATTTATATGAGTGAAATTTATTTCCATAATAATAACTCCTATATTGGTGGATCCTCCTTCATTAACAATCAATTTGATCACAAGCAGCTTCTTATGCATGTTCAACCATGAGGGGGTCTCCTTTTGAGCCTATTTCAGAGTTTCTTGATTTGGATTAATGGGTTTATCTATTTCAGGTATTTATACATTATTTTCAATATGTTTCCATGCTTCTTATTGTCTTTTAGATTTAAACTATGTGATAAAACCTCTTCAAGGCTTGCAAAATGCCTAGTTTGTATTCACAGTCAGCTCAGTTGCTTTGTAAATGATCCCTTCACAGTGGATATGGTGTTTTGATATTGTTTTTTTGGGGTTATTGATGTATTTTGGGTATTAAATAATTTAAATTTTTATTTTTGTGCTTGTAATTTCTTTTTCTTGTATTTTCTTGCTCCCTCATTTTCTCCCTGGATAGCACAGTCACAAAACTCCATCTACATGAACATGATAATGTCATCAATGCAAGTTTGAAGGTTTGGCATGTTCCTTAACATTTTGGGATTAATAATGTGCATTGAAGTGTTTGGAAAAGGCATATATGTGCTACAAAATAGCAAAATTGGAGAAAGGTCTTAGTTATGCTTGTGACAGGAGAATGTCATCTACAGTTGATGCCATAGATAGCTCTTTTGGAGGTGTTCCAATGGGAAGATCAATCTATTTTGAGGTTCCTTCCCATAGATAATGCCTATAAAACCTATTTATGATCTTAGATTAAAATAAATGTGTCAAAACATCAAATTGTAAGTTGGATTGTGTTTTAAGCCTTTTTGCTCTAAAATGATCAAATAGAGGCCTGAGGGGTTTTTATAGGCCTCTCAAAGTGCACCTATAAGAGTATTTGAGTGATAAAATTGGGTAAAGATATATTACCTATACCAAATAAGGATATCCCAAATTTTTAATCCAAAATTCTAAGAGGAATATGGTCATTGAGACCCTTGAAGATGTATAGAAACACACTAAAACCAGTTAGTGTTGTCTAAAGGACAGTGACCAAAAAGTTGCCTTGCTCTCCATTATGGTGTTCTAGGTTGTGCCACAAAATTTGAATGATTAAAATGAGTTAAAGGAGTGTTTATAATCCAAGAGGTCATGAGAGGGAGATAAATTCAATGTCTTAGCCCCAATGAATGCTCTTTGTCTGTACACAGGACTGTGATGAGCATCTATAGGCAGAAAGAGCAAAGTATGTGAAACAGTCATGACCTTGAGCAAGATTTGGGAAATTTTATGGTTTTAATTCAAAAAAATACACTCATATAACACCAAGAACCATTAAAAATTCTATATTCATCTAAAAATAACCTACAAGCCTAAATGGATGAAGAAACACAGTCACCTACAGCTGAAGCTAACAGTGGAATGAGATGATGACTTTGGAGGAGTGTTGAGAGAAATTTTCGGTTAAGGGAGATATAAATTCAAAACTTAATGACTTGGGTATATAAATTATTTCTATAACATTAATCAAATACTATTTTCATGCCCATTGACACCCTAAAGCAACTTATAGGCAAATTGTCGCAGTCTAAGAGATAGTGAGAAATTGGAGGGCTTAACAAGCTAAGAGGCTAGGTTTAGAAGAATGGATCACATTGGAATATTAGGGTGATTAAAATATGGAATATATTATTTTTATAAACCTTGGTCAACATGATACTATAAAGGCAATAAATAAAAGATCCCCTGCCCACTGTCATAGTCAAATAGGGGCCTAAGCAAGGGAGGAGCCTATGAGGGTTTGGTGCCTTAGCAAGCAAAGGGGAGTTTAAATAAATTAAATGAGGATTCATCATTATTAAATTATGTATATTAAATTCCTAAAACACCCTTCCATGCATAAGTATCCTTTCACCTATGAAAATTTTGTCTCAATCTGTAAAGGTAGGTTTGGAGAACCTTGTTGCAAGGGACAAGTGAAAGGTTTCATTAGCAAACAAATTTTTCAAAAACTTAAAAAGATTAATTAGATTTTAATTAGGATGATAAACATTCTTTAGTGTGATTTGGGCATGTAAATATCATGGAGATAGCATCTACATGGAGGTTTAGGCAAAAAATATGTAGGAAACAAGGTTTTGACCCCTTTTTGGCAAAGTTGAGTTGGTTTGACCACTTAGAATTATAATATTATGAAACCCTTTGGTAAAATAAATCATAAAAAAATAATTTATATCACAAAATACTCACGTTTCTGAAATAAGTAGGCCTATTACCCTCTATTTTGTCTCAGAGGTAGGTCAATCCTCTCGTGCAAGAGAATGGAAGTGTTTGGAAAAGGAGTTAGATAGTGAACCAGAGGTCAATCTACTCAATTAGTGATGTTTTTAAAATTTGGGTACATATATATGGACATTAATAGATAAATTAGAATATTTGGATGCAAATTAAATGATCCACACAAGGAGGTATGTAGGTAGACCCAGTGAGAAAACATCCAAACCCTACCCCAAATGAGATGTCACTTCATGTTCTAGCTTTCTCCAGGTAATATAATGTTTTGTTTGATGCCTAAATGGGTTAATATGATATTTTAATGCTATTTTAATTCATTTATGATGATAATTATTATCTTTTGGTTCACAAAACACAAATAGACCTATTGGCAAGGCATGGATCTTGTTCTAAAATAGGGGTAGCTTGCATTTTTGGCTCTTATTGAGCTCTCCAAATGATTTAAAAATGTTTATAGGTTAGTATCATATGTGAGGAAACTTTTTTTTTGCTAGGAAACTTCATTGACAGCCATCTCCAACTCTAGACATACTCAAACCCTCACAAAGAGCATGGAAGCCATTCGAAGGTCAACTTCCATCACTCATATCTTCCATCGATATTTTCAAGGGAACCTGAGCCATTTGGATACATTAGGGAGGTTACTTGAGGATCCTTCAATGTCATTTATAGGTATTTTTAATGTATAACCTTTATGAACAAAGGTTAAGAGTCCAGGTCACTCAAAACCCTTACAAAACCTTCATAGTGGCCCGATTGGAGAGATAGAGAATTTTAAGAATCCAAATGAAATGGGATGGCCATGAAACCACCTGGAATTCATAGATTAATCTTATAATATTTTACACGTGTTTTTATTGTACGAAATTGTATGGATTATAGGGAAAAAGGGATTATTTTGACCATTTTGAGTGGTATGTAGGCTGCAAGAGGAATTATGAGATGAAAAAAACTTTGGGAGGAATATTTACACTTTAGATAACTTATAAAATTCACCTCATCTCATGAATAAACCTTTAAGTTCCCAAACTAGGCCCTCACTTTTAGCCAGTCCAGTGAGCTAGCTAGTGAACACTTGGAGAAAGAGGTAAAAAGCAATTTGTGAAACCTTTTTAAGGTTTTTTATTGAATTGATGATAGGATAACCTTATAAAAGTGTCATGTCCTATATTTCATGGATCGGTTATGAAAATTTATAAGTTTTGAATGTCAAATGGAGAAGGTGCATGGAAAAGAGCCCTTTTGAAACTGTCAATGATGATTTTACATGTCCACAAGAATAGGGATGGTCAAGGATCAATAAAATGCATGTGGGGAATTTTTTTTAAACCACCTTGCTCAGATCAATCTTCATACTTGACCATATGTAGGGATAGGGGTATTTTTGGAAGGCAACTCAGGTGGGTAGTTTCTCATGCCAAAATGGTAGTTTTGTGCCACTTTTCACTATCCTTATGACTTATTTTGGATAATTTTACACCTATGACTTGGAATTTCTCAACCCATAATTCTCTCTTATGCATGTTTAATTTATATTCACTTGGTGACACATGCCCTTGTGCCTTTTCAACTTCTCTTCTCTCTCTCTTCCTCCAAGTTCAATAAATTTGGCCCTTTTGGCCATTATATGCATTTATCAACCTGGGTATGGTGAATCCCTAAAAAATCCTTTAACTAATAAAAACAAGTGCTTTAACTCATTTAAATCATTCACTAAGTTTACATGATAGTTTTTAGTCTTGTGCAAATGTAAGTTCAATTACCTTCACATGTACTCTCCTTAGTACCTTGTGTATTTGTAATCTCCTTTTGTAGGTCAGCAAGAAGTGTTAAATTAGATTATAAGTGTAATGATTAGTTTTCTCAATATATTGTCTTATAATTCTTATTTCTTAGTTCCTCCTAGCCTATGTTATTTATAAGACCCCATGTTGAAACATTGATGTGAGAGGGAAGATTGACATTAGATGTAGTGTATATGCAACTTGTCCTTAATTCCAAGTGCATGTAAAGGGTATGCATTGATAAAATCATTTGGTGTATCACCCCAATATATTATGTTTAATTTCATGCTATTATTAACTCTTTCCAACCCCCTAAAGTGTTAGTAGTAGGGACGTGTGCATGAATGATACATCAAAGGGAGCTAGCCCTTATATAGAGGTTCATCTCATAAGTTTGCTCACCCACAGCAAGTGAGATGTCCCAATTCTTACACCTAAATTAGAGGCCTAGAAAACCTCTTCTCATATGGTGCATCTAAGTGACAACATTTTTTACATGGAAATTTCAAAGTTTAAAAGTTTTAAAGGTAAAAATGATTCAAATAGAATCTAGATCCATCTATAGCGGTGTGATTCATCTAATTTTTCAAGTGGATCATGATATATTTTAGTTAAACTCAACATCTATGGTTTCACTTTATTAATCCAAATTTTATGGTTCCATACTCTTCTCCTACCATGTTTGAGTCTAGTGACACTAAACATCTATGGTGCAATGTATCAAGCCAAATTTGTTGGTTTTGTCCTTTAATTCTTATACAAAATTACTCTTCTTATTTAGATGAGATTTGGAACATACAATATATTCAAATCAAGGGATTTCATTGGTTTTTAGAGTGAGACTTGGTCACTATAGATTCACCACAATTCAACATATCTCCAAATGCCTCAATAAGGGGGCACACACTTATCCATTTTTAATGTACAGGGTAATTAGATTGCATACTTTTTTAGGTGAATTATTTCCTTGATCTATTTTCAAATTTTAAATTTCAAGTTTCAAATTTTAAATTTTCAAATATGGATAATAACTAATTTCAGTAACAGTGTTTCATATTTTTGCATTAAGGCATCTTGCACAATAAAGCTTCACATAAAAATTCAAAGTGTGTATACACACTTAGGTTCGCATCTCCTTTACTCTAGTAATTTCACTTCATTACATCACTAGAATAAATGGGATGTAAATGTAGACACTCAAATTTGATTATTAAGTGATTGACAATTTTTAATCTTGGCATTCCTACCTTGTTTGGCCTATCCAACATTACATTAACCTAAAATATCTATGATATTGTTAATTATTATACTCACTAACTTTAAAATACTAAAAACATCACTCAAACATCCATATTTTTCTTATAAATTCTTATCAGCTAAATCCCAACAATCTTTATCCTGTTAGACAAGGCCACACTAGGCAAACAGGATAATAGTGGCCTTGTCCAACAAGATAATAATAACTCTTAAAATTCAAGAAATTTCATATTGACTTCCTCACAGTTGTAATAATGTTATTTAACATAAATAATCCAATAATTCCTCTATATAATCACATCAAGGTGATTCAAAATATATCTACCAATCATTTGTAATTCTACTATACATTGAGCAGAAGGGCACTCATTTTCATGCTTTAATTCACCTACTCACTCTAAGAAGGAGGACTACATCAGCCTAAGGGATTTTTTAGCTATGTAACCAGCACTAAGATTACACAAGGTTTTCTAAGGATAGATTAGGTTTATCTTTTACAACTCTTCTATGAGGTAAAATGACACACACAAACAATTATTAATCCCTCTCAAACAACCGCATACACTCATGTAGGAAAATTCCCTGCATGGTCAACACAATCATGGTCATAGTACATCTATGTCCTTCTAGTGTGGCCTTATTCCATCATAGTTTGAAATTCTTCTTTTAGTTTTAACATAGTTCAAGGATCATTATAGTCAGTTTTCATCAATAGTCATCTTGCACAGTCAACATAAGTTTAGTTTGAGTTAGGTTTTCATATTTAATTATTAATTTACTATTTATAGCTCATTTTAAATTATGTAAATTATTGTATTTTATATTTAGGTTTTTTATATTTTATAGATCTAAATTAGTATTCAATTGATTATGTATTTTATTTAACTTCAAACAGGGAAAATTTTAGTGGTTTATACTTAAAAAATATGGGTAAGGCAAGGTGAATCTGTTTCATAGTCATAGTAAATCAGGTAGGAATGTGAATAATTGTGAAGGTGAAACCGATGTGATATTCGGTGTATGTTTTTTGTGGTATTTTTATGCCTAGATTTTTTTGTTCAAACTTTAAACAACCAACTATAGGAAAATAGGCAATTGAATGAATGTTTCAGATGGTCATCTGAAAGCTCCAAATGATCATTTGAATCCTTCTGATGACTATCTACACTATTTCAGATGATTATTTGGATGTCTTCCCAAATGATCACCTGGCATCTTCAAGCAACCATATAGGTGTCACCTCAGAATATCATTTGGCATCTTTAGATGATCATATGTCTACCCTAGATGACCATTTAGTTATTCCAGATGATTATCTAGTGTTTCTAGGTGATCATCTAGACATTCCAAATGATTATCCATAGTTTTTAAATGATCAATTGATATCTTTAGATGATCATCTAGATATCCTAGAAGATCATTTAGTCATTCTAGATGATCATCTAATGTTTATAGGTGATCATTTGGTCATTCTAGATGATCACCTAGTGTTTTTAAATGACCATCTAGATTTTTTCTCAAATACTCATCTGGTGTCTTCAAATGATCATCTACATTATACCTCAAATGATCGTCTATCATCTTTGGGTGATCATTTGGCCATTTAAGATGATCATCTATTTGTTCCATTCGATCATCCAAAAGTAATTTCAAATAGTTATTTATCCACTTCAGGTAGTCATTTAAAGCACTAGGCAGCCATTTATTCTCCAAATGTTCATTTGGAAAATCTAGATAATCATCTCTATTTTAAGGCAATCATCTAGGCCTTTGCTCAGATGCTCATAGTTAATACATATGCCCACAAGAATTAATTTCCACCATAGCCAAGGTTTCCTATAAATAAGACCCCCAACTCTCATTTTTCATTTTTCAATATTTGCTCTCCAGCCTCTGCCTCTTTGAGACTCTATGACAACCAACTCTTGCATTCTCCACTTCCAACTTCCAATTCCACCAAGAATCCTATGTGGGCCTTTGCAATAATGTCTACTATCCCTAGCTAGTTTAATGAAGGAAAACCCTATTTAAAAAATCTAATGTGCACCCTCATCTTGAAGCTTATCTATTGAGAAGACACATACTTTTAATGGACCAAAAAAATGTTGTTTATAGGGGATTGTTTACATGTTTTAGTATGATGCAGATAGTCACTTTACTACTCGTTTATTGTCATCTATCAACACCATGTCATTGAGATTCAATGTCACTATTGATATCCATTCTCTTTCCTTCAGAATTTCACCCAAGGACACCCACAAATTGATAGGGCTTCCTCACAAGAATGTTAACCCTTTCAATATGAAGATCCAACTAACGGATGTGGAAAAAAAATACCTATAATCCCACTATGCTTTTAGCTAGATGGTAAGTGTTATGAATAATTTTTTTAAGTTTTAAAATTTATTAACGATTTTCAAGATTGTTTATTATTGATAATAATAATATGTTTTTCTATTTAATCCACCCACATTAAAAACAAAAGGGGGCTAAAAATTGAATGTGTTACAAATCATTTTCTTCTCTCCATGATTGAGTTTTTCCAATCAATTTTAGTTCTATAGGGAAGACTGTCAGACATTCCTTTTTGGGCTATTATTTAATCCTACATACACTTAGTGGAGAATAATTTGATTTGTGTACCTATGTTAAAATAGAATTAAGGATGATTTGATTATGGCTTGTAAAAATGAAACTACTTTATTTTGTTGTACCAACTACATTCTTACACTGTACAATGAGGCATTTTAGCAGTTATAGGGCATAGAGATTTTTATTGCTTTTCATCAACAAATGGGTGTCCAAGAAATCTCCCTTACCAACCAAGAGATAAATTCACAATTCACTATTATACTATATTTTTTTTAAATTATTATATAACATCTCAAATTCAACAAAAAAAATTGTTACAGAAAAAATTATCTCAATCAATTTCTCAAAGGAAAGTAGCAATAAATGGTCATCATCCACTTAAGGCCTATATTGAAATAAATTAGCAAAAATCATCACATGTTCCCCAAATGACAAAAAAACACATGCAAATTTCAATTTTTCCTCGCCCACAATCCCATGATCAAGCTTAGTCTCATGTTGCTGGTATAATTTTTCAATATTTGTTATTTCATTAGAAAAAACTATAATTTTACAATAATTTTATTTTAATATTTTATAATGACTGTCAAGATTTTTAAATGTACCCCAAACTCCATGTCCTCCAGTTCCACCAAATTATATGTTCCAATGACCTACAAGTTATGTTCAACAATAAAGTAAATATTAATTTTACTTGGTTTCTAATTATTTATTTTTTATGCATGTCATGATGTCTTACACTATTAATTATTTTGAAGTGTCAACTCCCACTTGAATTAATTTTTTTCCACCACCTAGTCTACCCGACACTACGTCATATGGGTGAAGGAAATGTTTAATGTATCATACATCGAGTGGCAGAAGCCACAGAACTATTCATTTCACACAATAATAATTTCTTACATTTTATTTGAGTAGTATTGAGGTTGTAATGGGAACTAAATGTCTTTAGCATATAGAGCTTTATGATGAGTTCTTAGGAATTAAAAATGGCATGAGCATGCAATTTTTTAATCGACAGTCAATGATACAAGGTAGTCAACTAAAATTTGTTGATGATTTTCCTCAAAGGTTAACTATGCCCTCTCTAAATAGGGGAGCTTCCTCTGAATAAATTGATGTTCCCAAATCTGATGATCATATTACATTTTTCCCTCCCAATACTTTTTTGGTTGAGGATACTAAAGCATTTATTAATTATGTTATTTTGAATCAACTTGAAGATTTAAAATAGTGAGAGTTGTTATCACTCTAGAGTGCACCCTGCTTGAAGATGTGCAGATCACACCCTCACTCTAGTTGATACAATGGAAACTTCTCAGAGTGTGGGTGACTCTTTGATGAGAAGAACCTCCAGAGAGGTTTGGTTCCCTTAAAATATGTCTATTAAATATGATTTTTTTGTGTTTATGGGTGAAAAGGGGAAGGGGAAACTTAAAATAAATCCTAGTTAAAGGGGGTGATACACCTAAAATTTTTAAATCATCTGAAGTTACTAAAATCACTCCACACATATAATCAATAAAATTTATATTTTTTGCCCTTAAGCAAAAAACTTTCAAATGAAGGGTTGAAAACAGCTTCAAATTACTTATAGAAGGTGAGATAGAGAGAGATAGGTGAGAAAGGGACCTTCAAAAAAGATATAAATCTCACTTATACGCTGATGCACAATCAAATACACACTATTCTTCTATCAAAACTCAAATACATAACAAAAACTTCCTTTATTGATAAATGGATGTATGACAAGCTTTGACAAGTCAACTCAACCTAACTCCATCTTGCATGAATGATGCTAAGACAATCCTTAGGTGGATAACTCCATATTAAACTAAGTTGGAAGTGTTGAAAGCCTTCAATTAAAAAGATAAATAAGAGTGGATGAGGCACTTGTGAATAAGTCAACTGAAGCTCAAGACTAGCCAACTCTAAATAGCCTCCACTTACATGAAAAGGAACCCTTGAAGAGTGAGATAAACATGAAAGCCTCATCATAAAAGTGTCATTGAACTCAAAATGGAACTTTTTTAACATCCATCCAATGCCAAACTCTAACTCAGCCCTTTAAACAATTAGGCCAACTAGACTAGTTAAGCCAAATAGGTCTATTTTGGGCACTTGTACACCATGACACCTACAAAATAATCCATGAAACCTGAAAAAACAATAAATTACACCTAAAAAAAAATTATTCATCACCAAAATTATGATTTTGCCGATTAATCAACAAGGTTGACTAGGCCAATTTTGTTCAAAATTCCAGCAAACTGGCCATTTTTATTAAGTTAGTAAAGACACTTATGGGATTATTTCTGAAAAAATAAATATTTTTATATGAATTAAAAGTTCTAAGCTTTGATCTCCAATGATTATATTCTATTCAATTTCCATGTACTTCATTTTACATGCTTTTTTCCACAAAAAATATGATTTATTCCCTCATATATATATATATATATATTTATGTAATCCTCTTAGATTTTAATTGACTTATAAAAGGTTTTAGATTGATTCATGGTTATTTTATTTCAATAAAATCTATTTTTCTCAAAACTAGTTTTTTAAGTGTTTAAGAAGGTTCTTAAGCTAGAACATCAAACTGATGATTCATGAGGTAAAAACTAAAAAATATTTAACTATTTAAATTTATTTGAAAAAAATTTACCCCTCTTACTTCCTTTAAAATATTGGGCTCCCATGTGAAATATATGAAAAGTTACCATGTGAATGAAAATTACCTATGAGGAATTGACTGCATTTTGGGCTACCTGCGCTCTTAGCGATTGTTCATAAATAAAATACCTTAAAATTATCTCAATTTTTTATGTATTATAATTTCATATGGGTCTTCAAAACATACTAATATCATTCATCTCAACTCCACACGTGGTGAACAAAATGAGCATCTGAACAGGTGGCTTGGAAGGGTGCCTAGAACTGCAAAAAGTTAAAACCTTCATTAAAATGAAAATATCTCCTTAAAAGATTCAAAAATATTTTAAAAATAATTATATTATCTTTATCATTCCATAAAAATACTTTTAAATTCATTTTTCCATAAAAAATCCAAAAATGCCCTTTTGGCTTAAGTGCATGTTTTCCTGCAAAACACTGTGTGAGCATGATTTCCATAAAATTTGGAGTTTTTATAATCTATATATGTCTGATTATTATTTAAAAATATAATCCCATTCTTATCAATCTTTTACTTGTCACCAGAAGCTTCTGAGGCACTCCAAGATGAAACATGCTCCAATGGTGACCTCAAACAAACAAGCTGAGGTCTGAGACAAAACAGTAAATATGTGCACTTTTACTATTAAATTTTTTATGATATTTTCCCAACTCATGTCAACCTTGTGTCCAAAATTTTAGGTCTTAAATCCACTTTTAGCTCCTAAAATATTTAATTTCTCCCAAAAAATGTCTCTATGCATGGATTGTCTACAAATTTGACTAAGTTTTAGTGTTTTGAAGGTGAATTTCATGGATTTAGATGATATAAAGGTCAAAATAATCTTAATTAATCTCAATAGTCTCTCTATGAGTTTGGAAACAACCTCTACCCTTATTTTCAAGCATGTCAAGACCTTGGAACAAGGCAATTAGGCATGGTAAAGCTCAGAATCCGTACAAGTCTTAACCATAGAAAAACCTCCATGATAGTATAATTGTCTTAGTGATTTTAATATTTCCATGACTACTTATTAAGTCCAACATCATTTTCATATGCCTATTCCTCACATGAAAGTTTTTTATTACACACCCTACAAGCATATAAGTGTGGTAAGCATTGGATCATTGATGATTACCACCATTGTTGGGTCATTATAATTGATATCATTTTCAACCCATTGCCCTTAATCCCATGATAAAATCACCATCCCATGATGGTCTCTATTTAATAAGAAACATTCCAAGTTATCATATCCACCACCTATTTGTCAACCTATAAAGATGACTGTGTTTTAGCCCTTAATGGTTGTAGGTCATCAAAATGACCTTCCAAACCCTCATAGAACTATAAAATGTTTGATTGATTTAATAATGAGGATTATAGTCTCCATATTCATTTTCATTTTAAACCTTCAACTGGTTTCCTTTCATGGAGAAGTACTCCTTTTATAAAAAATGTCATCACACAATCACACATAGGCCTATAGGGTTCCTCTGACTGCATATCTAGCTTACTGACTCTCAAATTGATCTTGAGTTGATCATCATCTATCATATATCTTTTGATATTGCTAAAAAATAGAGTCGTGATCATAAAACTCCCTTAAGAACTGACTCAAGCTTCTTACTTCACTTCAAACTCAGAATATGGTTGAGTATGGTGACTATAGGTATTTTCCTTTAGGTCTTAGGACTATAGCCTAACTATATGTGATTGAAACAATCATGAAATAAAACCTTGTAGCCTCCACCATCAACCTTATAGTCACAACATCCTCCTTTAAGTTGAAACCATAGAGACAAAACTCCCATACTCTAAGCATTATGATTTGACTGCCCTTTTCCTTAATGATTGTAGGAGTCCACCATCATTGTTGGTTGTAGGAGGTCATTTTATGATTGTGACAATTGAGATTTATTTCAATAATTTGATTTTGTAGGCCAAAACTCTCAATCATCACCTTTAGAAAAAAAAAACCCTCATTCTTGATCTTTATCTTCTTGGAAACAAAACTCCTTCTCCTTTATTATAAATTTGAATGTGTTTTAACCTTTGAAAGGCTTGTACGGATTGAGTTTAAGGTCTGAAATGCTTGGATGGTTATGACAAAACATGAAGTTTCAATAATGAGCAAAGTCCTTCATTAAAGTAAAAATATCTCCAAAACTCAACCATCACTCTTGAAATTATTAAACCTTTGGAAACCTCCCTTACCTTTGTGACCTATTTATTGGTTGTAGCCTACCTTGAGTTGACTATAGGCTATCATTTAATTATTTTTGTTTGACTCTTAGTAATGGGTTCAACACTCTTATTTCTTCCATGAAGTGACTTTGAACCATGAAACCAATTTAGTTCACCATGCTCAAAATATTACTTGTAATACTTTAGGCATATAACTGCGTTAGAACCCTTATTAACCTTTATAATTGTAGGTGCATGATTATGGTAGTGTACGGACTGACAAATTGGTCCTTATGTATTTGTATTCCTTAAATCAAAACCAAATTTATCATTAAATGTCTTTATGCCAATATGCTCACCTTATAGCATCAAAACCCTATTTGGAAAAGTCAAAGCCCCTCTTGAAATATACAAGCCTATAGGATGTTTTCATAGTGGTTGTAGGTCAGCATTTACCCTTTGAATAGCTTGAGATTGGAACATTTTCCATTTTTAAGTGAGCATGACAATCAAAACCTAATAACATACTTCTCAATCCTTAAAAATACCTATCCACACTTTGTCTCCTCATAATGTCCATATGACCACACTTGGTTATATACCTTGTTGTAAGTGTTTAGTCCATACAATGCATGTAAGTCATCTTTTGTGATATAGGTAGCATTTTCCCTCTAAGGAGGATATTCAAAGTTACATTGTCCTTCTTGGACCATGTCTTTCTCAAAACCCTTGACAAAGCTTAAACTCTTAGCTTATATACTTTACTCCTTTCTATGACTCTTAGCTATGGCTTGCATTGTAGAATTGGTTGTAGGTGGCCTTTCCTCAGTTTAGGCTTGTTTGAAGTTTGAAAAGCTTATTCATCCATGTGATGATGCCTTTGTCAACTTTTGTTCTCCTATGTGAGTGATCTTTGATTGTGTATAGGCCTTTAAGGATATTTCATGTTCTTTATTTCAACCTAATAATCAACTCTTGACTTTTGTAACATTATTTTAGGTGTGTACGGACTATGCTTGATGCCCTTAAAGATCTACAAACACCTTTATCAATTCTTATGAGCCTTTTATCATGCTTTGGCTCCTTGAGGTAATATCATGGAATGAAGGTGATTAGTAAGATCATCATAATGAAAACTCTCATTCAATATTTGGCCATTCCTTTACCCTAATAATCAATGACTAACTATGTATACTACTAAAAGAGCCTTTTCATGACTATATTTGATACTTTGACTGCTTATATACCCATTTGTTCATGCTTTGATGATGTTCCTTGATCAACCTTTGCTCCTTGACAAAATAACTTGGAATGGAAGTCGGGGTGAGGATGGTAGGGATGAAGGCAGATGAAAATATGATGAAAGGGAATGAATGGAGATGGAGGAGAGATGAAAACACAGTGGAAAAGGGAAGAATAGGAGAGTGAGGTGAAGAAGGTGAGGTGGAGCTTGTCAAAGCCAAGTTAAGGGAACAAATGCAAACAAGGACTTATCATATTCACACCATCATAAGTTGGATACCCTTGAATAATTGTAAGGTAGTGAAAATTGAATCATATTTTTCCTCAAAAACCTTAAAATATGCAAAAATTTCTCAAATTATGCTAAACTAGCTCAATTGAGACACTAGAAAGCATGGAGATAAGTTTCCTTGTCATGAATATTTGGAGAATATCTAATGAATATGCTTGAAAACCTGATTAAAATACTATAAATAATATAATATTTAAATCTTAAATCTAAAGTCTTCTCCTTGGACCATACAAATTCTCTTTGCAAGCTTACCAACTATAGATTTGGACTGGCTGAGTTTGTATCCTCTATTTGACCTTGAAATGGATTAATAACACGTAAACAATACCATGTAAGGGTATATAAAGTATTTAATATTATGAAACAATTTTAATCTTACTAAAACCCTGCCTATGTGAAGAGTAAATGAAGAAAAATAACTACCCTTCTGGATGCTAGGTAGCAGAATTTGCCCTAACTTAAACTGGATGGTTCATGAGCATGGAGAATCCAATTGATAAAATAATCAAACCATTATTAATCCCTCTAATTCTATTTTATTCACTCCAAATTTGAGAGCTTTACCCTCCTCCAAAAAGCTATACCATTAAAAAACCTATAGGCATGTCACTTTATGCCAATAAGTAAAAAATCAAAAGAAAGTTGGTTATGAGCCTATATGGCCATGAAACTCCTTGAAACTTATGATGAATCCTGTAAATGGATTTTAAATGATCTCCTCTTCCTTGGATTGTACAGAACAATATCGATTCCATAATCTTCTTGAAAAATAGGTGAAAATAAGTTATTTCTTGCCCTTTAAAGCCAATTTTACACTTTCCACTACTTGAAATAGAATGTTTGAGAAAAATTTCATGCCATACATGAATATTTACATATTTTTGACCCTTTTAATTAGAAATTTGACATGTAGGAGGGGGTATGGGGCCCTTTTTGGCTATAATAACATATCAAATGACTTTATGATGACTTGAAACTTAAGACTTAGGATATTTTGACCTTTTTGAACATGAGTAAATATATTTTGGCATAATTTGATAAATTTGGATACATTTTAGATTATTTTTACCCCTTTTTGACATTTTTGGCCAAAATTTAAACTTTTAAGTCATAATTGACCAGTTTGATTGGGAAAATTGACCATTTTGGGGAAAGTTTCAGATAATAGGGGTAGCAATTTGACCTTGACAGGCCAAATTACTAATAGGAGTATTGGGCCAAAGTTTTTATTCAACAAATTAATGCTCATTTTCATAATCACTTCCATCATGGTCATTTATTTTCATTGGTTGAACATAAACCAGCCAAAATTGATGTTTTGATGAACTAGATAGCTTTTAGAACTATTATTGTGATTAATAGTTTTAATGATATAATTTTGGATATAATTTTAAATAGGATGGTAAATTTAAACGTAGAGACCCAATCCTATTTCAATAAGTTGAAGAGAAATGAAGGACATGTATAAATTGCTAAGGTAGAAAAAGAAAAAGTCATGGTAAGTATTGTTCTTTATTTTGAATTTTAAATTTATATTTGTAATTTTTAAATATTTTTTATTATTTTCCATTTTCAGTCAAAGTATACAAATTTGAAGAATGAAGTTGTTGTCCTTGAGATGCATCTTTCAAATGCATGCAAAATTTTAGCTTCAGTTATTACACTAGAGGAATGACTTGTAACAATGAACAAGCAAAACAATAATTTAAAAAGAATCATTAAGGAACATGGCATGGACCCAAAAATTCTATTTAAAAATAAATTTGATATGGATCCTAGCTTGCTATCATCTAGATATGTGGCTCTAGATGAACGTGTGATGCTTGAAAATATAAATACAATAGCTAAGGATATTATCAAGTCTAGGATCCTTAAAGAAATAGAAAGCCAAGCAGCAATAAGTATGAGTCAGGTGATGGAAGAGAATCTAAAACAATGAGACAATCATTATTGGATTAGGTAAAATTATTTAATTTTTAAAATATGGGACAAGTTTCTATTAGTTTTTTAAATATGAGATAGCCATTGTTGGCAAAAGTATTTAGTATTTAGTATTTAGTTTTTAAAATATGGGACAAGTTTTTTAAATATGGAGTAGTAATTTTTAGCTATTGTATTTATGTTATATCTATAAGATATACTTATAATTGTGTATTTTTGGCTTGGATAATAATTATTACTTCCATTTACTATTTCAATTTGTGAGTGTTAGTTGAAATGGTTGGGATATATATGGGTATGCTCACTTTATTTGGTTTAAGGTATATAGTGTGATCATCTTGTAAATTGATATGTTTGCCTTATTTTGAAGGTTATGAGAACATTTAAGAATATGAGGATGCATAGATTCTTTATTTTAAATATAGAATAGAATTAGTAAGTTTTAGCTATTGTAATTTTGTTATATATATAAGATATATTTGTAATTATATATTTTTGGCTTAGATAATAATTATTAATTCCATTTAATATTGTGAATGCTAGTTGAAATGGTTGGGCTATATATGTCTATGATTACTTTGTCTGGTTTAATGTATATGGTGTGATCATATTAGAAATTTAGATGTTCACCTTGTTTTGAAGATTACAACATTTAAGAATATGAGGATGCATAGATTCTTTATTTACACCATGCATTTTGGTAGGCAAAACCTATACTATATGTATGTGGTTAATATGATGAGTAGTGTGTGTAACATTTATATATATGTTACTCTTTTATAAATTCAAACTTATAAAATTACTTCATGCTTATTTACTTATTGTACTTATCCATTTCAAAATTTATTTCAAGCTATAAGAAATGAATAAATGAGTTTAATATTATCATGAAACCTCCATTATTGCACATAATTTTATAAGCACAAATTCCATCATATTTGTTGCACAACATAAAATAGATTCAAAAAAAATTAATAACCTTCAAAAAACACAATATAATTACTATTATATTTACAATGTGTAATTGATTATATCAATTAATAAAAATAATGCTTTACCAATTTAATTCCTCATAATTCATACTAATTAACCAATGAATTTCAAAAAATCATCATTATGAAAGAATTAATAAGAGATAATTCACTTGAATGAGTTGAATTTTTCAAATTTAATTATATTTAGAAATTTGGTAGCTGAAACGACGCTTTTGATTTTGCAAATTGTTCATCATAGCTACCATCCGTATGGCCTACCCCCATCTCAGTTGTATTTTTAGTATCTTTTTTTATGGTTGTATTAGTGAGTCCCCTTCTTTCAGTGAGAGAACTCCAAATTGAAAATGTTCTTTCATATAGAAGGTCATCTAATGAATAATGTGACACATACAATCTCAAACATGCCTCTAAATTTTTATCCAAACTGTTTCAAAATTTTGATTTAATGAAAGATAATGCACTAAACACTCTTTCATCTTCTATAGACCCCATATCATTGTTTGGACCAATTCATATAATTTAAAGTACTCAGTGATATTTTCTTGAAAAATAGTGTTAAGATACAATTTTTTCCATAGCCTTGTAACTGCCCTACTCTCTATTCGTTCACTCAAGGAAAGATATTGATCCATCATTGTTTATGCAAAATGTAATGACTATTTTGTTAGCAAGTCCTTTTATAAAATACCCCTAACTCAAACTCCACTGATTTATGCAAACATATTAAAATGATTGTTCAGAATACCCATGTATTTATGAAATTATTTGCTTGTTACTTCTTCACTTTCTAGAACATTCCAAAATGTAGGATTTGTCACTACCATGAATTCAAACAATTCATCCCTTTTAAAACAGTCCTAAATTTTGACTAATAAACATTGAGAAATATTTCTCAAATTCATTCTTGTATCATATATAACATTATTGAATAAAATTCATGTTACAGGTAGTTCTTCAAATTCTCGAACAACCAATTCAGGTGTTTTCATAAATAGTGGAGTGGAATCTCCTTTCCATAAATAAATAATTAAATATTATCATGAATATTGAATCTCAAATATCTATTGGGGTGCTTAATATTTGTTAAAATTACTCAAATTGTGAATATTGATCCCTTAAAACTTTCTTACAAGTTGTATAGCATATCTAGAGACTGACAAACCCTTTTCCTCACACGTATGAAGTCAACAATATAAATGGATCTCTCTTGTGCATGTTTTGTCAAACAATGCATTTCTTTCAACATTGGTAGAATAACACATAATGTTAATAGATTTTCAAAATCTGTTAAATGGTACAAATAATCTTTGGCCTTGTCTACTTTCATACTATATTTAAACATGAACCCTATTAACGATGGATATTCTTCAAATATTCTACAGGTAGATTCATACATTTAAATCCATCATGTATCAACATTTTTCAAAAAAAAAATCCCATCAGTCACTCCAATTGAAAACTTTTGGAATTCCAAAAACCTTTTTGGATTGCTTTCCATATATGCATGCAAGGCACAGAAAAGCTCCTCCACTTTTGTGACAATTTGAAATGTGCTCACAATTTTGTACACCGACTTCATTTTATGTGCCATGCAATGTATTGCAACAATCTATGGGGAAATATTTATTGATAGATGAATGCATAGACCAGTTCTATTTCCTTGAATTACTATCACACCATCTGCACCAATGCACACTAATTTTGTACCACTATCATGATCATCCATGCCAATGATATCTTTCAAACTAGAAATAACCAATTTATAAAAGTTTTCTACATTATAATTTTTTATCATTTTATTTATAGAAAGAAAGTGTGGCTGCCTGGAATGGTTTTTAAATGTAAATACATGCATATAAACCCATGTGTTGTCAATTGTTGTAACCTTGTCAATTGACAGTGATATAAACTATGGTTTTTTTATTTTTTATTTCAAGTCCTCATTTTCAACCATTACAAGGCATTTTGCCATTTCCCATGCACTGACTTTAGACCAATGTGACTAGGTACTGTTATTGAATCCATTATGCTGATATAAAAACTTATAATTTAAAAAGTTATAGATTGGTATTCTTCTTTTCATAATGTGATATATAGTAGAGAGTTAGACATTTTTGGCCTATAGATTTGCCTAAACAACTTTTCCAAACTGTGCTAAAATTATTCTTCATGTTTAAACGAGGTGTCATTGATGCATACATTCCTCCATTATTTTACATTTCATTGTTATTATAGTTTTTCCATATTTTTTAACCACAAAATAAATTTTATCACAATATTTCTAAATTGTGTCCAACTTCAATTGTATTTTTATGTCCTTTCCTAGTTTCCAATTGCATGTTATACATTTATATTCTATTGGTGTGTCATTACTATTTTTTAATATTATAGGCTTAGTAAATGGATACTTATATGCCCAATCAAATTTAAATGACCTTTTAATTGCCCATGTTGTTTTCTTCTTTCTCATAGATTTTTTTTATTTTATTTTCAAGTGGAGTTTGTGTTTGCTAAGTAGAAATATCCACCTAGTTCATTTTCCTTGAATTGTGTTCATGTACCTTTTATATGGATGTTGTTACTTGATGAGAACCAGACAATGGTTGTAAAATTTCAACTTCAACTAAATTGTAATTGTCCTCTACCAAGGGTATTTCATACCTAGACACATCTTCTAGGGGAGGCACATATTATAAATTGTTATCAATGGTTTATGTTTGCAAAATTGTCATATGATAGACATTGTAGTTATTATTTAACATCTATATGAAATTGTAAATATTTAAAATACAATAAAATATTTTTCATGAAATTATAAATAAAAAATACACTAAATCATATCCAGACAGTTGCCACAGTGTTTCCACCACCTAGAGGGGATAAACAATTATCTAGAAGCATCAAGACGATCGTCTAGAAAATGTAGACAATCAACTTGAAATTATAGGTGATCATTTGCATATTTTAGGTAGTTGTCTAGTTTCTCCATATGGTCATCTAGGTTTTTTAGATGATCATTTGCATGTTTTATATAGTCATCTAGGTTCTCCAGATAGTCATCTATATGATTCAAATGATTGTCTAGGTTATCTAGACAATCATCTACATGTTTTAGATGATCATCTAGATAACCTAGACAACCGTCTAAATCATATAGATGGTCATCTGGAAAACCCAATTGTAAATAATTTTAAATAATTATCTAGGGTGAAATGAATTATTAAATATTTTGTACATGTATTTGTTGTCTAGCTGAAATAAGAAGATACTTTAATTTGTTTCTTTGATTTTCCCACCCCATTATTATTTCTATTAGAATCCATCAAAACACGGATAAATAATAGACATGATCGATAGGAGATAATAAATATTGGCAAATTTCTTAGGATAGATGACACATATTTCATTGGTACTAGTGAAATTCATGTGTGTGTGTGTGTGTGTGTGTGTGTGTGTGTGTGTGTGTGTGTGTGTGTGTGTGTGTGTGTGTGTGTGTGCGTGTGTGCGTGTGTGTGTGTGTGTGTACTTTCAACATGGGGAGATCCAACCCTAAAAAAAAATCATGTAAAATAAAGGTGCTTACACTATTTTGCTGACTCTACCATATCGCTAAAATCAGATTCCTAAAATTGAAATATTCATGAATTAACGAAAATTCACCACTAAAATTTTATTTGATTTTAAGGGTAAATCTAAAATAAAAACTTATAAACACATTTGAAATTATATATTGACATTATTTTAAAGGAAATTTTAGGGAGAAGTGTAAGAAAGGGAGAGAGAATTGTGGAGAAAATAAATATATGTGTACATGTATAGGCAATTCTACTCAGACTTGTCTTTGCATGCGAGAATGAAACTCACAAGTGAACTAATAGATTAATATTATATTATTTAGTATTGAGAAATAATAAATAACATGCATTAGATAAAATAATAATACATAATTGGCACAAATAAATATTAAAATATTAGGTTTTTATAAAATTATCTTTATATTTTCCTGGAAACGTGCATAAAATCTTATTTCCAACTTTCTCTCTAAAAAAATTATTGCAATGTCAAAATATTCTATTACAATTAACTCCACTCCTATTTATAATGGAATGAGTGGGTAACAAGTTAATAACTAGCTTCTCAATATTAACTCTCTATTTATACATTTTAATTTACAACCTTGTTCACATCATAAGGTGAAACTAGTACATTTTTAATTAAAATGACATTACAAAAAATTACAACAAGAAATATAAGAAAGATAAAATCAATAAGTTTATCTAGAGAGAGGAAGTTGGCTTGGATGAGTATTTTTTTAGGTTGTTGCTACATGCATGCTTTGGTCTTCAACCTGTGATGACTTCAATCTATATACGTTAAACTTGGTCACAACTATAATAATTCCTTATTATTTTGAAATGATGGTGTTATATAATTGGATTAGCCATGTATTTATGACTTTAGTCATCTCATCAATCTCTTTGAAGAATTTGGGAAGGTTTTTTTTTAAATTCACAGAGGGCACAATGAATTTTTCTCAACTTATTTATGGCTTCCATGTTAAAATTGCTCTCTCCAAGTAACTCTTCTTTCACCAACTTCTATAATTTTTATTTTAGTTCTTATGTTTTGCATGGTTTAGAATATTCTTCCTTCAACAACTCACTATATGGCCCAAATATCTATGCAGATTTAAATTTTCATATCCATATTTTATCTTGCACATGGAGGTCCTCCAAAACATCTTCTAATGCACTTGTTTTCCAATAAATATTATTTGACCATAAAAATGAAATGTTTTCTTCAACCTAGTTGAATATGCCTTATAATATGATCATGTTTTCATCCACATAGGCCATACTTTTCAAAGCCATAATCATAAGTTTCCACAAACCAAATTATTTCTTTACTATTGTTACTTTTATATCCACTTTGGCCTGCACGTGTATCAAAAGTCCATAGGCCTTTCTAATTTCATCGATAAATTTCATCCCATCAATTATTAGTTGCTCAATCCATATTTCCATTACTTTCCCATGGTTTTTATATTTACATATCTTAGCAATGGCCTCCTTCTCACTATCTTCTATAGGGGAAAAATTGGAATGGATTTTAGAGGGGTGTCATTCAGATTTAGGAATGTTTTGATGTAAGTAGAAAGTGTAAGCACATGTTCTTCAAGTTATTCCTATGTTAGCTTTCCTTCCTCTATTCTCTTCAGCAATCTAGCTACATACTCTTTGAAATTATGGATGTCACTATTGTTACATGGCTCCCCAACAGAAACTCTAATCAAAATGAAATCAACCAAAGTAATTTCCACTTATTTGTATTATAAAGAAGATGGAAAATTTTCACAAATTTTGTTCTGAAAGAATGAGATACCAACGTCAAAATAATTTTTCATTCTTTCATGGAGATATTTGTAAGAAGTTTGTCAGTGCATTGAAGCTAGGGATAATAGGTTTAATAGTGGTCTTATTTTTGTTCAACAACTAATAAATTCAAGGGTATCATAACCAGAAGTACAATCCCTAGGAGAAATAGGTAGCTTTGAGGGTGACTAAGTAGGTGGAGGAAGAGGCACATGGGATGAATATGAAAAGTAAGTGGGAGATGGAATGTGAGTAGTTGGAGATGGAAGGCTTGTTTTTTTTAGGGTATAAATGAGAAGAACATGAGCCAAGCTTTGGTCTGAAGATAGGAACTATGAGATTGTGTTATCAATTAACATGGAGGAATCAAAGATTTGTGAATAATGTACTTCACCTAGCTGAGTTGAAGAAGCAATAGTATTATTTATTAGAAATTTATCCCTTGATGATGAGTCATCACCTAAAGTTTTATCAAGTAGATTTTTTTGGGATGTTCATCATCACCTTTGATACTTGTTTTTACACTATACTAACAAATCTATAAGTGTGTCTTACTACTAGGTGGCTTCATTATTGATGAGGGTGTTTTCTTCTCACTCTTGGGAGATCCTACACTTTGGGAGCTCTTTGCACCTTAAATTCTACCAACTTTTTTATAAACCACATTCTTGACATTTGCAAGACAAATTTGGTGTTGTCATTCAAATTTATCAACTCCTTTAAAGATTAATATAGTGCTAATAGAGGCAAAAATTGAATTTTTTAGTGTAAATAGGATATTCCATGTCATTGCCATCAACAACAATTCCTTTTGTGATCCTTTTTACTCTAAAATAGTTTAATTAATCCAGGGTCATCCTTGTGTAATCTCTCTTCGTCACTTCAAAATAAATCTCATAATATTCCCATAAGTCTTCAATTTTAGATTAATGTTGATAGTCGGGACCAAGTTTTGGATTATCCTTCACAAAATCCTTACTATCAAAATTGAATCTATTCATATAAAACTACAGTGGAAAATGAATTGTCGTGTTCTCAATATTTGTTATATCATGTTTTATCTAGAGGATATAATAACTTAGTCCAACAAGGAACTAAATTTTAGAGGCATGCTTCTCTTTCCATTTTTTGTCAATATCTCCTAACTATATATAGAGTCTGATGAGAATAATTTTATCATTTGCATACCCAAGAAAACTATATAGAGTGCCTTCAAATCCATCAACTCTGATATATGTGTTATTTTGAAATTGGATAATTAGTTCTGATATTGCTTCACTAGATTGGTAGTTTCATTTGATATTTTCATTTTTGTATTTCCCTCCAAAGTCCTCACTACCAGCATATAAAATGTATCATTGACCCTCTTGAAATGTTTCTTTTTTATCATGAGTGATATATAGAATGAAACATAGATTAACCTTTCAAGGGTATATTTCCCATATCTAATGAGATCAAACCAAATTCTCAAAACTGTAATTAAATATACTAAATATGAATCCATATATAAACTGTGTAGTTTTCATATTTATCAATTATTCATGTAGGGTATCATTAATGACTTGGTCCTAGACAATAACATTTTTCCCTCACAAATCATATTTACGAGCATGCACATCCATTCATGAAATCAATTCGTGGTTAGGTGTCCCATTGCTATGTTTAGTAGTGTGATTATATCTAACAGCTCCTCATGCAAATCAAATTTATAAAGAGACTTAGGGAGTTCAGAGGGACCATTCTTCTTCCTCTTTCACCAAGCTTGATTTACCATATTTAAGAATTTTATGGTATTCTGATCCCAGTATTATTGTATAATTTATATTCTCATTTCCATAGTCTCCTCATGTGGTGCAATTTTGATATTTATGTTCATTGAAGGGTCATATAACCTAACCATCAATACATCATCAACAAACCTAATTTTTGTAGTCTCCTAATTATATAATTTATGAGTACCAAGTTTTTGCATTAGACTAATGTTGGAAACACATCATCTTGTGTGTTCCCATTATCAAAGATGCATTTTCTAATTTCATAACACTTTACCTCTTGCATTCTCTCCCAAAATTCTTCAATATCATTGTTACCAATTTTACTATCTTTTATTTCAGTAATATTTGTCTCCAAGGTGGAAATGGTCTCATAGTCCATGTATGTAAAATTCATCATTAGAATCTTAATTAGGCAAAAGGCAACCTCAACAAGTAGCTTCAAATTTCACATCATGAAATTAGTAAGTAGAAAGTTTTTATGTGGGCACAAATAGGGGCCACAGTGATCATAAAAAAAATTAAAACATATTCCAACACTTCTCATGTGCTCTATGTGATCCAACCATAATTTTAAGGTATGCATAACACCTCCCATGCATGAAATGCACCAGATGAATCAAAACTTAGTGAAATTTTACAAAGAAGGTTGTAAAATTATTTGGGGATGAAATCACTTAGAATGGCATGGAAAATGAGAAAGGAGATGGTGAAAAATGGATAAATGAGAAAGGTAGAGTCGACACTATCCATAGGAATTGAGATGAATCGAAACAAAGTGAAAACTAGCAATATTAAGACACAAATGGCCAAGAAACAAGGAAATTTTTTGTAATTGATAGAGAGAGGAAAATCAACTTTGAATGTCCCACACATAGGTGAGGATGAGTCAGACATAGTGAGTAGGTTTTCATCACAATCACCAGGCATTGGGAGATATCATTCATGATTTTTGTACAAAATAGGAACCCTTGAATGGATTTTATAACATATAAACACATTTTCTATCATTAAATGTCATTGATTTATTAATTCTTGCCTCTGTTATGTGATCATTATCCTTCACATCTAGTGCAGACTTTAATAATTTTTGGAACCTCTTTAAAACCCTAATTGATGTGACCAAAACTTGAATTTTGTTTTATTATTCACTTAAAACATAGTGATTTTGGCTTATTCTATGCTTTCCTCAAATTTTTTAGATCTATGGCACCTTGAACGCTCTCTATTAGATATTATTGTAATGTGATTAATTCACCATAGTATTTTATTATTAGTTTGTTGTATTGTTACACCCAAAGTCTATCCCAGGTCTATTTGTTTATATTTCTTCCTATTTTCTAGGAAGTTGTTTACGCTTGTAATATGGCTATTTAATATCCCTATGTAATAATTCTTCATTAGCTAAATACTATTATATTCTTGCTCTTATATTTGGTTTCAGATCAGGTGATGTAAATAGGTAATAATATCTTGGAGAAGCCTGTGCTCTTTCATAGCATGAAGTTGAGCGACATTATGTAAACATTTGGGTAATACACAGCCAGTATGGGATCAGAAGAGGAATCAAAATAACACGCTCTTGCCTCTAATCAACAGAAAGGTAAGAACTAGATCAAGTCTTCTAAACAAAATTAAGGTCAACAATGTCATTCACAAGGGGATAAATAACATAAACTTTGCCCTATATGTGGAAAAATAGGCCATGAGCTAAATAATTATTGGTATAACTCCTTTACACAGGGCTCTTCAAGAAATAAGAATCCTAGTCACCAACAATCATTGCATTCACATAAAGGACAAGGATAAAACAAAGGGCATTGGAAGAAGAAATCCAATCAGCAAGGCAACATTACTGAATAGGAAGACACCCACTCTGATGAGGACTTCCTATTCGCTACACAGTCTCAAGATGAATTAACATCACAAATTTCTATCTGGTATGTCAACTCATGTACAACTCGACATATGATTAGAAGACAAGATTGGTTTTATAGGATGAATGAGACTTTCCTAAAAAATCATGTCTCTTTGGGTGATGATTCATCCTACCAAGTTTAAGGCATTGGTAATATCTCCTTACCACTTGGATGTAATGATTACAAAATCTTAGATGTCATGTATGTCCTAGGACACACAAAGAATATTCTATTAGTCAGTCAACTACTTGACCACAACCTCAAGGTTGACTTTGATTGTAGAAGTGAAAAAAGATGTGTTTGATCAAAGATAAGTCAAAATGCTTGAGAATTGTTGTACAAGCCTCAAGAGTTGGGAAAATGTTCCAACTTAACTTTGTTCAGTCAAACAATCAAGCACTTATAGCTTAGGATTTAGACTCAGCCAATTTGTGGCATTGTAGATATGGTCATGTTAGTTTTGAATACCTAAAAGCACTCAAAAATTATAGCATGGTCCATGGACTTCCTCAATTAAAGAAAAATATAGATCTTTACACTAGTTGTCTAATAGGGAAACAACATCAAACTTCTTTTGGTCAAATTTCCTCAAGAGCATCTGGTAAGCTTGATTTGGTGCACACCAATCTATGTAGACCCATGAGATCTAGTCATTATGGGTTTCAGTATTTCATTCTCTTTATTGATTACTACTCTTGCAAGATGTGGATATATTATCTAAAGACCAAATACCAAGCCTAAAATAATTTCAAAGAGTTCAAAGCAGCAATTATAACTAAAAATGGTCATAAAATCAAGGATCTTCACTCTGATCAAGGGGGAAAATTCACCAGTAAATATTTTTTTGCTTATTTGAAAGAACATGGCATTCATCGACAAATGACTCCACCATACACTCCACAATAGAATGGTGTTGTAGAATGATAAAACTGCACTATCATGGAAATGGTTTGTAGCATGATTAAATATTCAAGTTTGGCACACGCATACTGAGCAGAAGTAGTGAAAATAGTAGTTTATTTATTGAATAGGTCACCTATTGTATCTCTTCATAATATGACTCCACATGAAGCCTGGACAGGTCATAAACCTTGTATTGCTCATCTTCAAGTTTTTGTATGTAAGGCTTATATGCATGTTCCTTAAAAGAAGAGAAATAAACTAGATAAAAGATCCATTCCTTATATCTTCTTAGGGTATAGTGAAGAGTAATTAGCCTACAAACTGATGGACCCTAAAATAAAGAAGGCCTCCATTAGCAGGGATGTAGAGTTTGATGAGAAAAGTAAAACCATTTTGCCTTCCACAAACTCATATGATTTAGTAATCAGACCTATAGAAAATTTCAAAGGTCATAACCACACTGAAGGTGATAATGATGATGAGGATGATCGGTTAGTTAATGCAAATCAACCCACAACAATAGTGAAACATATGCCTAAATGTTATATAAGTACATTAAGAGTTACTAAACTGGATAGAGCTCTAAACACATCGACTAATGGACCAAGGACTCGCATTATGACTCAAGACAAGGTAAATTTGGCCCTAATGAGCATAGTTGTAGATTTTGTAGATCCCTTGATAGTTCAGGAAGCCCTAGAGTCTAAACCTTGGAAGGATGCCATGGATGCAGAATATCAATCACTGATGAAACACAAAATATGGTAGTTTGAAGATCTTCCACTAGGAAAAAATCCAATCGACTGTAATTGGGTCTTCAAAATGAAATACAAAGTGATGGTAGTATTGACAATCACAAGGCTTGACTCGTGGCTAAAGGATATGCATAGAAGAAAGGCCTAGACTATGAGGAGACATTTGTTCCTACAACCAAGATCAAAAAAATCAGAATGATATTTGTTTTAGCTTCAAAATTTGGATGGAGGATCCATAAAATGGATGTAAAAAGTGTCTTTCTGAATGAAGATCTACAAGAAGAATTTACATGACACAACCAGAAGGTTTTTTCTCACTTGGTAATGAAGGAAAAGTATGTAAACTCATAAAATCTTTATATGGTTTCAAATAGGTTCCCCAAGTCTGGTACATAAATATCGATGAACATCTCATCCAACATGGATTCTAGAGGTGTCCCTATAATCTAAATCTCTACCTAAAATAATAGTGGGGAGAGATTGTAATTATTGTAGTGTATGTCAATGATCTAGTCATCACTAGTAGTTCAGTGAATATGATAGATCAGATCTTAACCGATCATTTGACATGATAGATCTTGATCTTCTACACTATTATTTTGGATTAGAAGTATGGAAAAAGGAACACCACATCTTTGTGTCCCAAATGAAATATGCCAAGATAATGAGCAAGAAATTTAGGATAATGGATAGTAATCTAATTGTTACACCTATAGAGATAAGGCTTCAGTTGTCTCATACAGATCCATCACCATAATTAAATACAACTCTCTATTGGTAGTTGCTTTGGAGTCTTATTTAATTAACATATACTAGGATAGACATCAGTTATGCAGTTAGCTATCTTTCATGGTTCATGCACGAGCCAAATATGTATCACTAGAAAGCAGCAAAGTGAATACTAAGTTAGGGTACAATGGAATTTAGCCTAGAATATAAAAAGAATGACAATTTCTTCTTGATAGGATATTCTAACTTAGATCATGCAAGAAATATTGATGATAGAAAATCCACTTCTGGATATGTGTTCTTTTTAGGATCTAGTCCTAAATCCTAGGGGAGCAAGAAACAAAAATTTATTTCTCGATCTTCCATTGAAGTAGAATATCATGCTATTGGAGGAGTTGATATGGTTATGTTGCATACTGGAAGGATTAGGAGTACCACAGAAGACATTTACCATCCTGTACTGTGATAATGAGGGTATTCTCAAACTTTTTTCCAATCTAGTCTTTTATGAATGCACAAAACACATTGAGGTGCAAGTTCATTTCATTCGTGAACATGTACAGCAACATAACATCTAGCTCCAGTATTTCCCAACAGAAGAACAATGTGTAGATGTCTTCACCAAGTCACTTGCACATGCCAAAGTTGAGGCATTTAGAGAATTTATCTCCTATTCACTTCAAGCTATGTTGAATTAAGGAGGAGAACGTTAGATATTATTATAACGTAAGTAATACACCACAATATTTTATTATTAGATTGTTGCATTGTTACACCTGAAGTCTATCCCAGGTCTATTTGTTTGTATTCCTTCCTATTTTCTAAGAAATTATGTATGTTTGTAATATGGCTATTTAATAGCCCTATGTAATAATTCTTCGTTAGCTAAATAATATTATATTCTTACTCTAATACTCTCTCCTAGTTCTTAGAAGATGTGAGAGACATTCAAATAGGCATTATTTGATATATTTTTTTTAAATGCCTATTCCTTTCTATGATGTTTACACTTTCTACACACCCTATGCACCATGAGCACCTTGATAACTCATACTTTCAAGACCATTTCATGAACTTCTTGTCATAGTGGAACTTCAATACCCTGTTTTATGTGCCTTTTTTTATTTTTGATAAATTTATGAAATTATTATTTTTCACACATTTCATGCACTTTGGGAACATTGAGAAGTTCCTTAGGAACATGAAATGTGTGAAATCTTAGGAGCTATTTTTTAGATTTAAGATGAATTTTTTTATGCTAAGTGTTTATATTCAAAATTCATCTCTTGAACTTGGTCTACACTTTGGAACAAAAGGTGGGAATTTTATAAAATTTATAATTTTGACAATAATAGTTGGCTCTCACTGGGGACTTGGACTGAAAGGGATAAAAGATAACTCCAGAATTTATTGGCTTCAATGATCAGTGTTTTATCCACTATGTTGCTAACTCAAAACATTGTTCAAAGACTTATTAACAAGATACTCTAAATAAAAAAATGAAACACAAATTACAACAGGGAAACACACCAACAAGAAAAGGAAATATAACATCACAAAAAGGAAATATAGGTAGTATGTATTATCACCATAGAAATGATGTATATTGAAAGGACCCATCCATAGGGATTAAACTTATTATGAATACCTTTCAATTACGCTCTTATCCCACAAAATAACTAGATATCTAATCTAAAAAACTCTTTGCCTTGCTCTTTTTTCAAAAAAAAAATATTCTTCTTGTTTTGATGTTTAATGATTTGGTTAGCGACCATGGCCCATTCTTCTTCCAACCTACTCATGTACATGATATTTTTGTTAAGATAATTTCAAAAAATATCATCTTCTACTGCTCTTGCTAGCTACAACATAGGAAACTCTAGGGAAATAGGGATTTCAACATCCATTCCTATAATAAATGAAATGGAGACATGTAAATGGCTCTTTTTGGAGTGATACAATTAGCCCACAATGCATCATTTAGCATTTTGTGTCAATTCCTCTTATTCCCATCCACAAATTTATGAATGAAAGTAACAATGTTCTTGTTACTTGATTTAGCTTGTTTATTACCTTGTGGGTAATAATATGAGTGAGACAAATAAATTCCATACACATAACAGAAACTGATGAGCTCATAGGATGAGAAATTTGAGGGGTTATTTATTACAATAGATTGGGGTATACCAAACCTAACCAGATTATTCTCCTTGATAAAGTTTCACACTAATTTAAAATTAGTTTGCATTATATGGATGGCCTCAACCAATTTTTTAAATTAATTTGTGCCATGAGAACATGTGTGTGACCTTCACTTGAATGCAGGTTTATTGTGCCAATGAAATCCAAAACCCACTACTAAAATGGATCTTTGATCACTGTTATCCTAATAGGAAGCATTATAAATATTGGTCTTCCAATGACTATAGACATTCCTCACATCTCAAAACCTATCCTTGAGACTCCTTGAAAAGTGTGGTCTAGTAATAATTAGCTCTTGAAATTTTAAATTTTTTAATAGGTGCATAAAAATGTCCACCACATGTATGACTATTAAAATCCTCAAACAATATTTTTTACTACTCTTTACCAACACACCATAGGAAGAAACCATAAGTATCCCTTTTGAAAAGATTATTATCCTAGATGATATATTTTTTCTCTCATAAATTAATTATTCTCTTCTATTTTGCACTCAAGTGTTGATTAAATTATCCATATTTCATAAAATAGGTAATGTTTGAATACCATTCATTAACAAACCCAATGATTAGTACTAATTAAAAATATTTAGATTATTCTTTGTTTACTTCTTCTAATGTTGTTCTCCTTTGATCATCAACTCCTTATACAATCAAGTGGCACAATCCTCTCCCTTTAATCAACTTGGTATGTTTTATTTCAAGGTCATATTCTTTCACTTTTGTAATCCACCCTTCACTTCTTGAGCCAATGTTTTATTGTATCAATATGCAATTGACAGTTGTGTCAAGCACAATTATTTTGGTATGCGAATTTAAGATGTAAAATCTGAAATGCTTTACAAATTTGAGCATGGTGTATGCATGTTTCTCGAATGGAGAATATTTGAGCTCATGGTCTTGGAGAGGATAGCTCATAAAATTAATGGGATATTATATATCTTCATTTTTTGTACTAGAATATCTAGTATTATATACTCAAAGGATTATTTATATGTGATGAAATATATCTTGAAATCTGGACATACCAATACAGAGACATTAACAATGGCATTCTTTATTTCATCAAATATATTCTTACCATTTCTCCTCCATTTGAAATATATTTTTCCTTGCATTATCTAAGTTATATGCCTGGTGATTTCTACAAAATCAAGGATAACTCTCCTTATGAAAAATTATTTACAAAATAAGGAATGTGTGTCAATCTTGTTGGTTGGGAGGGACAATTTTTAGATTTCCTTAACTCTTTCAAGATCAATTATATTTTTTTCCTTTGATATTATGTGACTCAGGACTTTGCCTTCAGTGACTACAAATATGGATTTCTTGGGATTCAGTGAGATGTTGTGAGCTTGACATATTTCAAAAACCATCTTGAGGTGATCATAATGATCTTATCTTTTCTTGTAAAATACAGTAAGATCATAATGATTTTATTCTTCAAATCACTAAATATTGTGTCCTTATCATGTTGAAATGTTGCATTTTCATTGACAAGTCCAAATAGATTTTTTTTGTATTTGAATGTAACATATCGGTAGTTAAGGAATTTTTATGTTAATCATTAAGAGACACTTCCACTTGATAATACTAGAGAATCAGTCAAGCATGGACATCATCTCAAATTCAATGATTGCTTCCAATACATGATCCATTGTGGGTAGTGGGTAGTTGTCTTTGAGGGATACCTAATTTAAATTAAAAAAATCAACACAAATTATGATTTCCCCGCTCTTCTTCTCATAAGCATGATGTTTTCAACACATACTGATTGATGGATCAAAAATATTATTCTAGCATCAAACAACTTTTTCACTTCTTTATAAATTGTTCCAACAACCTTGGGATTATAGTGTATATGTTTCTACCTATATGGGTTAACATTGGGTTTCAAAATAATGTTATGCCTCATTTATTTTGGCTTAAAAGACGTCAAACCAACATAACACCATGTAAATACATCTTTATACAAATTGAAAAGGTTTATGAATCTATGTCTTTATTCATTTGAATGACATCTACCGATGTGTGCATACTCAGGTTCTTTTGTAATACTAATGTTTATTTTTTCATACTCTAGATATCCTATTGGTTCTTCTTGAAATTTCTTCTTGATATACATGTGTTTGTCAAACAGATATTCCAAAGAGAATAATTCTTCTAGAATCTTATTATGTTTGAGTTGGATAACCCCACCATATCTCTTTCTATCATGAACATCAGACTTATTCTTAGTTTTAGCTTCGATAACACTCTCAACATTTTCTACATTTTTTTGGAATTGAGACTTTTTATAGGCAGAATTACTCCCTTCAAAAATACTTATTTTTAAAATTATTAGTATTTTTAAGGAAGGCCATGATATTCTCATCATTTTTTAACACCTATCAATGTTTATATTTTTCATACACACTTAGTTTATAGACTAGTTCCATGGTGTATTTATCTTTCTCAATACCTGAATAAGGTATTAGTAAGAAATCGATACAGCCAAGGCATCAACTATAGTGTTTTCCTCTCTTGAGATTGCAACTATGTAAAAGGCTTTGAAAGTTTCAATGTAGTCCCATACTTTGTTTCAATAGTGTTTCAGTCAGTCATTATTTACTCAGTATCGATCTCTTAACTACTTCACTATCAACTCAGCTTCTCCTTAAGCATTTAGATTCTTTGTACCCATCTCTTCATAACCTAGAAAAGCTTCATATTCTATAGTATTGTTCATGCATTCAAACTTTAGCTTATAAGAGAAAGGGAATAATTCATCAATAGGAGAGATCAAAACAAATCATATGCCTACACCAGTGGAATAACAACTTTCATTGAATTTGAAGGTCCATGTGTCCTTGAGATCACTTTTGATGAGCTCTAATTTATCTAAATCATTCTTAGACATCAAAATATAATTCCCCGTCACTACATCCTCAAACAAAATATCAATGTGAATATTGTCTGATTTCTATATTGTGAATCCAGTCTTAAAATTAGGCTCTAACCTTTGTTTCACTCCTTTAACTAGGATCAAAGCATGAGATGGGTCCACATAAATTATGTCCACTAGATCTCTACAGAATCTTCTTCCCAACAACATACCATAAATTCTAGGAATTTATGCAACTACAATAGAAATTTTTATTCTCTTTTTTAGGAAAGCATCCAAGGCTACTTGAGCATCCTTAATTTTCCCAACCAAAGGCATTTTTTGGTGTCCATAGAATCGAAACGACCAAAGGTTCTGTTGTATATGAGGCCTAGCATATGATCAACTCTAGTGAGTTTCACATTACCAAAAACCTTAGAATCTATGGTGTAGTTGTTGAATTTATAGCCTTTGATGAAAAGAGAGATGTAGAAGGGTTCTAATTTACCATATCTTGAAGTGAAGGCAACCATATAATTATGAGGGTTTGATTTTTTATGGGTTGTGATCATTCCTTTGAATGGATATCTATAGGTACTATGACCACTTTCCCTAATGAATCTAACTACCCTATGCGAATGATATGGGTTGGGACCTCAAATACTTGTTTGGAGATATTTGGACTTTAGTTTTGGTCATGTGGTCTTATATATAAAATGTGAGTAAATAAGAAAAGGTTGAGGATTTAGGGTTCACATTAGCTTGAGACACATTAACATCATTTTTTATAAGGGATTGAGTTTCTAATTAATGGCAGTTTCAGATTGAGATGGGATACATACCTTTCATTCTAACTATTTATCCTTAAGTTGACTATGCAAAGGAGAACCTCTTGGAAGGATGACTTTTGAGGAAGGAATTTTTTGAGCTTATTTACTCTTTATCTTCTTATTCTTGTCAAATTTATTATCTTACTTTCCCTTTTAGGCTTCTTCCTTTTGATTCTATGATTTGGTAAAGATAGTGAAGGACTAGTTATTCATTTATTCGACTGTGTCATCATAATTATTGTAGTCTAAGTCATACTCAAGGTACCCAATACAGGAGTCACCATTATGTTTTTAAACTTCCATTTAAAAACCAAAATCTTCTTGTTTGGCTATATCTTTTCCATATTCATATACATCTCCTGATTCAAGTACTATATTAATAGTAGTAGTTATAGCTGGAGGGGCTTCAATTTCTAGTTTGTGTTGCAATTCTAGGAGTTGAAAACTATTACCATGAGATAGTACATAGTTTTGATTATCACAACCTAGTATGGGGAAGTTGGCATAGGTTGAATGGCTCTTTTAACAACTCTTACTACTATATGTCCAGGTTGCCTTCTAGCAATAAGAAATATAACTCTTTATGCAAGTTCCACTCTATTTTATTCTTCTTCTAAGAATACTATAACTCTCAAATAGTTAACATTTCTATTGTCCCATGAAAAAGCTCAAATATTAGAGGAAGGGTAGCATGGACCCAATCAAGATTTGGTTAATAGTGCATGGTTTCTAGAGATGCTCATGTGGACAAAATAGTGGGTTTGGGGGTAGCATGAAAAGGACAAAATCATGCCCCATAGTGGGCCAAAAAAATTATTGGAAGATTATTTCTCATAATGATAAAAATGGGAAAAAATTGTTAATAGTAAATGGAGAAAAGGTTCCTTCTCTATTATGAGGGGAGGTTCCCTTCATTGAAAATAAGAAATTACTTTAAAATAAAATATTTACAATATTCACATTTAAAATTGAATGCAAGGGCTTTTAGAAAGGAAGTTTCAAAGAGAAGTATTATAATGAGAGAGAATTGTGGATAAAAGAAAGAAATGTGTACATGCAAAGGCAAGTAAGCTCAAATTTTACTTTGCATGTATGGAACTCAAAAAATGATTTAACATTGCATGATTTAATGTTGAGAAGTAAGAAACAACAAGCATTAGACAAAATATTAATACATAATTGGCACAAAGAAATAATAAAACACAAGGTTCTTTCAAAAATATCTTTGTATTCTCTTGGAAACAAGCATAAAATCTTCTTTCAAAATTTCTCTCCATGAAATTTATTGATGTGTTAAAAATCCCTTTTCACAATTAAATCCACTCTATTTATAATGAAAGGAGGGTGTAATTGTTTAATAACTAACTTCTCAAGATTAAATTTTTATTTCTACTTTTTACTTTTTCACCTTGTTCAAATCATAAGGTGAAAGTAATACATTTTAAATTAAAATGACATTAAAAAAAGTGCAACGAAGAAATAGAAATAAAGCAATTCAAAAAGTCTATTTAGAGAGAATAATTTGGGTTGGTTTTGTATTTTTATGGGCTATTATTGTAGAAATGTTTTGGTTTTCAACTTGTGATGACTCCAATCTATATGCTCTAAACTTTGTCATAGCTACAAAAATCCCTTCTTGTTTTGGGATGATGGTGTTAGAAATCAAATTAGCCATGTATCCATGACCTCAGACATCTCATAAATCCCTTTGAATAATTTGGGGAGGCTCTTATTGAATTCATTGAGGGAATAATGAATGTCACCCAGCTTATTCATGGCTTCCATGTTAAAATTGTTCACTCTAAATAGCTCTTCTTTCACCAACTTATGGAATTATTCCTTTAACTTTTTTATTGTGCATGGTTCAAAATATTCTTCCTTTAGCAACTCATAATTTATGGCCCAAATATCTACATGGATTTCATATTTCATATCATCACATATTTTACCTCACACAGCTAGGTCCTCCAAAGCATCCTCTAAGGCATGTATTTTCTAGTCAACACTATGTGACCATAAGCAAGAATTTTTTCTTTAGCCTAGATGAATAAACCTTCAAATATGAGCAAGTTTTCATCTCAATAGGCCATGTCTTTCAGATCCTTAATCATACCTATCCAAAATCCCAATTCTTTCTTCATTGTTTTTACTTCTAAAACCACTTTCATCAATAAATTACATCTGCTCAGCTATCCAAATTCCATAGGCCTTTCTAATTTCATCAATAAATTTTAGCCCATCAACGAGTAGTTTCTAAAGCTAGGTTTTCATTACTTTCCCATGGCTCTTGTATTTTTAGATGTTAGCAATAGCCTCCTTGTTAATATCTTCTAACGGAGTAGAATCTATAATATATGTTAGAGGGGTGTCTGAAATATATGCTAGAGGGGTGTCATTCAAATTCAAGAATGTTTTGATGTACGTGGAAAGTATACGCACCTATTCTTCTATTTTTTGTGTTAATTTTCCTTCCTTTGTTCTCTTCAACAATCTAGTTGCAGACTCTTTGAAATTGTGGATGTCACTCTTGTGACTTGGCTCCCCAAGTGACATTCTACTCAAATTTTAATCATATAAAGTCATTTCCTCCTCATTTTTATCAGATAGAGGTTGAAAAAATTCCACAAATTATGCCCCTAAAGAATTATATGCCAACCTCAGTGTAATTTTGGCCTTCTTTGGTGGAGGGCTTTATAAGAAGTCTGCCACGGCAATGAAGTCAGGAATGAATTTAACAATGGTATTATTTTTGCTTATTAGTTAATGATCCCAAGTAAATTTTGTATTACTTGAAGAACTAACCAATTTGGTATCGTGAATAGGAGAATCCCTAGGAGGGTTAGGTGGATTCAAGGGTGAAGAAGAAGGAGAAAGAGGAGGCACATGGGGAGAATACAAAAAGTGGGGGGAATGGGACAAGAAGAGTTGAAGATGGAAGGCTTGTGTTGTCTGGGTAGAAATGAGAGTCACTTGATCCAAGATCTGCTCTAAATCTAGAAATTATGGGTTTGTGTTATCAATTAACATAGAGGAATCAAAGGTTTGTGAATAATAGACTTCACCTGGTTGAGTTGAAGAGGTGGGAGCTCATTTTATTGTTAATTTGGCCCTTGATAATGAGTCATCATCACAAGTTTTATCAGGGAGCTTCTTTTTTTTAGGATTTCCCCCATCACCTATGCTGCCTTTTGTTACACCAGACCAAGGAATCTAGAAATGCACCATAGTTTTAGGTGGATTCATTGTTGATGAGGGTGTTTGGTTCTTGATCTTGGAAGATCTTGCACTTTTAAAGCTACTTGCACTTGTAAACTACATTTTTTACCTTTGTAAGAAAAATTAGGTGCATTCATTCAGATATGTCAACTCCTTTAAATATTGGTCTATTACAAGCAAAGGCGAATATTGAATTTTTTCAATGTAAATAAGATCTACCATATCATCACCATCATCAACAATTTTTTCTCTGACCCATTCTATTATGAAAGATTTCAAATGATCCAAGGTCATTATTGTGTAATCTCTCTTCCTCTCTTCAAAATTATTATCACAATCTTCCCATTAGTCTTCAATTTCATGTTCATGCTAATAGTCAGTACCAAGCTTGAAATTATCCTTCAAAAAATCCTTACTATCAAAAGTGAAACTCTTTGTATAAAAATTCATTAGGAAATGATTCATCGTGGTCTCAATTATTTGTGCATCATGTGTTATTCTATAGATATAATAACTCAATCCAATAGGGCACTGAATTCCAGAGGTATGATTCTCTCTACATTTTTGTGGATCTCTCCTAACTACCTGCAAAGTTCGATGAGGTTCATTTTCTTGTTTGTATACATAGGCAACATATATGGAGTGCTTTCAAATCCACCAACTCTAATATATATGAACTTTTGGAGTTGGATGAAGTAACTCCAATATGGTTTGACCAAATTAGTAGTTGCATTTTAAATTTGCATTATTTTATTGTTCTCACTACTAGCGTAGAAAATACATCATTGACTCTCTTGAAATGCTTATTTCCTTTCTCATGAGTGATCTTGGAAAGGAAATCATAGATTATCCTTCCAGGGGTATCTTTCCTATCTCTGGTGAGACCATCCCACACTCTCAAAACTACAATTGAAAATACCATATATTAAGTTATATATAAAGTTTGTGTAGTTCCCATATTTATCAATTATTCATTTAGGGTATCATTGATGACTTGGCCCCAACCAATAAATTATTTTCCCTCACAAATGATATATATGAACATGCACATCCATTTATGAAATCCCTTTGTGGTTGGGTGTCCCATTACTTTGTTCAACAATGTGATTATATCTGATAAATGCTCCTGAAAATAAAATTTGTAAAGAGACTTAGGGAGTTTAGAGGGACCATTCCACTTCCTCTTCAACCAAGCTTGATTTACCATATTCAAGCATTTGTTGGGATTTTTATCGCAATATTGTTGTCCAATTTCTTTGCTCATTTCCACCATCTCTTCATGTGGTGCAATTCCAAGAATCATGCTCATTGAAGGACCATGCAACTTGGCCATCAATACATCATCAACAGATTTGATTTCCATAGTCTCTTGATTTTAGCATTTTGTATAAGTGAGTACCAGGTCTATGCATTTGACTAATGTTGGAAACGCAACGGCTTGTGTGAGCCCATTATCAAAGATATGTTATCTAATTGTAGATCACTTGCTCTCTTGTATTCTCTCATAGAATTATTCAAGATCAATGTGACCAATCTTATTGTCTCTAATTACATGGATATCTACCTTCTAGGTATAAATGGGATTATAGCCCATATATCTGAACTTCATCCTTAGAGGCTTAGTTTGGCGAAATGCAACTTCAACGAGGAACTTCAATTTTTTTATCATTAAATTAGGAGGCAAAAAGTGTTTATGTGGATGCAAAGCAAGGACCACATTCGTCATAAAAATTTTGGAAACTTATTCCAAATTTTATTTTGTTCTTTGTGCAATCCAACTAGAAGTATGCAATACCTACACCACCTCTAAGACATGAAATGCACCAGATGATTCAAAATATATGAAATTTTATGAGGAAGGTTGTAAAATGCTCCAAGGAAGCATGCGCTTAGAATGGCATGGAAAAATGGGAATTGTGATGGTGAAGAAATGGAGAAATAAACAAGGTAGAGTAGCCACAAGCTCTAGACAAGGAGATGAAGTGAAATAGGATGAAAACTAGCAAGATGCAGACACAAATAGCCAAGAAATAAGGGAAAACAATGAAAATAATGAAGGAGAGGAAAATCAACCTTCAATGGGCCATACATGGGTGAGGATGAGCCAAGCAAAGTGGGTGGGTTCGCATCACAATAATTAGGTGTTAGGAGAGCTCCTTTGAGAGTTTTATGTGTGCCAAGCCCCATGTGGCTTTTATAACATCTAAACTCATTTTTTTCACATTAAATGTCATTGACTTATTTACTCTTGCCTATGTCACATTATCCACATCTTCCAAGGACTTTAGGCACTTCTGACACCTCTTTAAAACCTGGTGGACACAGCCAAAACTTGTAATTTGTTTTATTAATCAATTCAAACACAGTGCCTCCCACTTATTTCACATTTTTTGCACATTTTGCAAATTTGTGGCACCTTGAGGACCTTCTCCAAGTTCCCTATCACATTCAAATATGCTTTATTTCCTCTTTTTAAAACATACCTAGTCCTTTTCATGTTTTTAGCGCACCATGAGCACTTTTGGAACTCATACTTTCAAGACCATTTCATGAACTTCACGCCCCAGTGGAACTTCGATAACCTTAGTGTTTTTTGTGCCTTTCATGATTTTTTAGAACTCTATGAAATTAGCATTTTTCTCACATTTCACACTTTGTGCACTTTCGGAACTTTGAGTTCTTCCCTAGGTGTGCAAAATGTGCAAAATATCCAAAGCTCTTTTTGAGACTCAAGATGAAGTTGTTTGTGCTAGATGTTTATGTTCATAATTCATCTCTTGGACTTGGTATACACTTTGGAACAAAATTTGGAAATTTTGAAAAGTTCCATTTTTTACAAGAAGAAGAAAACATCTTATCTTCAAGGGTATCACAAAGGTCCATAAGGGTTGGAGACTGCATAGTTAGATCTACCCCAATACAGGGATTGAGAGGACCATGCTTCGAGCCCTCAAATGATAGGTTACTAAATAATTGTAACACTTCCTTTTGACCATGAACAATAGGTTCATCACGAATAGGAGCCTCAACCACATTTTTTTTCCAGTACGAACTGGGTGGCCAAGAGAAGATTATCTTTCTTGGTGTCCATATTTCTTACAAACAAGCACACATTCAACCCCCCAAGCCCTAAAATATGACAGAATAAAGTATATTTTATAATTTAAACACTAGGTTTTTAGGAAAACATCTACATATTACAGAGAGAAGAATTTGAGCATTCATGTGGGCCAAAGTGACCTTAGTTTCTTCTACTCTCATAACTTTCCCTAAGGGTTTAATATCTTGAAGTAAAAAGTGCCAACTTAACAAAGGGGCATTTTGAAGTTTAATTCATCTAGTTGTTGTCTTCATCACAAGCTCATCCCAATCCATTTTTAGGTTCCACTGAAGAGCACAAAAAATAGAGTGACCTATGTTCCAAAACAACCCACTAATTGTTGTTCGTTGCTTAATTTTAAAAAATAGCAAAATTTGAAAAAACACCCTTTTGAATCATCCTACAAAAACTAGCATATATCCCAAGTTTTTTGTCCCATAAAAAATTTAACCTATCATCAAAAAGTCTCCTTATTGAGAGAGCATTTTCATTCATACAAGAAAATAAAACACCTAGATTCTTTGATGCCATCTCCTTTGTGTCAAGGTCTTTGCACATTACTTCATTAGGGTAGAGAGTGAGGAGCTTGAGACCGAATGAGACTTACCAATTTCATGCTCTCTTGCACTACCTTGCCCTTCTTGCTCTTACTCGGCTACATGCTCCTTGAGAACAAATGCAACCCCTTTCGTCTGCTAATCTAATGTCGCAAAGCCTCTCAAAATGATTTTTTTGGGATTGGTCATTTGACACTCAGAGGATTAAGATTCCCAGCATCGTCATCTTTCTTAATTGCATCATGCCCCTTCCAGACATCTGAAACACCATCACTCCTCTCTTCCTTCCCACCATCCACATCAATTTCTTCAACAACATTTTCCATACAAATTTAGCTTAGACTATCACACCAAACTTTTTACATTTATGCAAGCTCCTCCCTGATCTAGGAGGATCCCCACTTTTGACACATTTATATGATTTGTAATCTTTTTGAAACCATCCTCATAGCATAGAGTTCATCAAGAGCTTTTTAGCATAATTTACAATTTGTCGATATGGCCCCTGGAGCAAAAGATATGGCCAATTGAAGTTCTATGATAAGTGGCAAAAATGGGTACATTATGTTGACATGAACCAATTGCAGTGTGACATGTGGCATCATAGCAGATATGGCATTTTGATCATTGCGTTTGTTTGGTTTTTTACCACTGATCTTCGACAAGCGTCAACCCAACTAGCCACCACGTGGCTCCTTCACAACCTTGCAATGTGGAACCAACTAATAGCGTGAAGCATGCATCAATCAAATTCCAACATGGCATCACAAGAACAGCGCAAAGGCTCGCCTGAGATGTTCTTTTCGGACCATTTCTAAAGGGGAAAGAGATTTATTTTAAACTATGTTTTGCTTGCTATTCCCTCCAATGTAGGACTAAAAATTGCATAGAAATTTGTTAAGCCTTATCAAAGGCCAAAAAAAATGCAAGTGGGATTCGACAACACCACAACCACAAGCTCCTAATTTAAGGCCTTAACCATTTCACCAAAGCTAACTTTGGCAAACGGTTTACAAGGTGTGGGATTTAACCTTGATATATGGGCGTCATACTCATCAAAAAGAGAAAAATGTGGGAGGTGGGATTTGACCTCCCACACCTATTTCTAAGGCTTAGCCAACTAAGCTAAGCTTATTTTGGCAAACATATTTCATGATATGGTATATATCCTCTTAATTTCAAGTTCTATAAACCTAAAACAAAGGATAAGAGGCATTTTAAAACAGGATCTGAACCATGACCTTTTTAGTAAAAAAAAAATAAGGCCCTGACCAACAAACCATGAGCTCATAAACACTATAAAAGGGACCAAATTGTATTTGAAAGGCATTCAAGTGATTTTAAGCCTTGTCTTTATGATTCAAGCTTGGAAACTTGAGCATTCGAGCTTGGTAAGAACCTTAATGGATATTGTATAGCCCGTATATCGGAGTAATTTTGCCTTGTAAAGGAGAAAACTAGCACCTTATTGGAAGGACATTTTTAGCTCTTTTTGTAATAGGAGAGATCCTTTTTTTAAAGGAGATTTAATGGAACGATTCATCGATTAACAGACCTAGAGACATAGTCCATCAGCGATGAACTTCGTTATCAGTTGGTTTGCATTTGTCTCAATTTTATTACTTGTTTGTTGTTTATTATCAATTTTTTTTTGTTGCTTTTAGTTATTATGCCATTTTTTATGACTTTTATGGAAAATTGAGAAATTTTTTAAGTATCCAATTTTTTGGAGGAAACTGAGTAAGTTTTTGTTCGACTCATTTTTGGATCAAGTTTGGTATTAGAGTGGGTTGTTCGAAGGCTTTGCTAACATATTTTCCGTTGAGTGTGAGATTATTCCAGTTGTAAGCTATTGCAGTCAGGATATAGATATTCCTAGATGATGAAATTGCAAATAATGCTTAGCATGATGATTGCATTATTGAGCACTATTGTTCGAATGGTGACTTCATATCATCAGGGATAAAAGCAACAAAGCATTGAGATGAGAAAGAGTATAGACCTCCTATACGCAGAATTAAAAGAACGCTAGCAAAGAAAGAGGACTCAAGAGGATCTAGAAGATACCCAAATTTGTGCACATTGCTCTAGAGCTAGACACGTTATGGAGCAGTGTTGGTTTCTATTCCCAGATTGAGCCCCATGTTGGTCCTGACAATGAATTGAAAAGATCAAGGAGGCACCAGTCATGGCCAGCAATAGCCAACAACCTAAACTAGTGGTACAACAATCTTTGTCAGTTAACGTGTCACCACCTGAGGTCATATTGCATTCTGAAGAAGCTTGCAAACAAAGTATATTGACAGTTTCAAAGTCATTATCAGTCCAACTTGTTCTAGATTAGGAGATTGGACTTGATATTATGGTTGATGTGGTATGACATTTGAGATAGGTCACTACTTCATTACCTCCTACCAAGACTTATGGGTTCGCTAATGGCACAGTTCAAGGTATGGTGACAGAATTGTGTTCTGAGATTTTGTATAGGAAAACTTTTCTCAAATATAGTCAATCTTGATATAGTGCCAATAAAGACAGATGAAATTGTTCTAGGAAACTTCTACTTGGCATCTCAATAGGGAACCTATACGACACAAGGAGATGGTGTCAAATTGACCAAAGATCGAGATTATGTGATTCGATTTGGTATGGGACATACCACCAAACCCGCTTATGGATGCATTAATGAGTCATCAGACTCTTATGTACCAGGTGATCCACCTGAGACTGATGTATCTAGAGAATCTAATAATGTCCTCTTATTGAAATCTCTTCTGATTTAGATAAAGATCATGTATTTTTTGAATCTGATAGTAATGAAATTTATCCTTATGTTTACTCTAGTTGTAAAGTAGGAAATTATATAGAGAAGAACAAATTCATACCCTTCCAAGAGGAGACCTCTGAGTTGAGAAAAAGACTACAACTTAGAAGATGAAAAGCAAGAACTACAAGCCAAGAATTAAATCTTGGCCAAAATCCAAAAAGGTAAAGGAGTAGAGGAGAAAGAAAAGTCTATCAGGGTAAGGAGACAACCCTCTACCATAGATGCACAGACCACTAGAGTATGCACTATAAGTGACTCATTGTGTTCTCTTTCTTCCCATCAAGATATAAATCTTTCTCTTGGTGAATTTGAGAGGCATATTTGGGGTATTGGTCCCAAATTGCTCGCTAAGATAGGTTTTGATGGAAAAGGTTTTGGCATTTGTGGCCAAGGAATAACTAATCCCATACAGGTTGAGGAAAGACCTCGTTATGCAGGATTGGGATATAGAAGTGGCAAAGGAGAGGCTGGAGAATGCTCCAAGATAGTTGAAGCAAGGAAAACTTCAGGGCCCCAGCCACTAACACAGCCCATGAAACGTAATGGCAAGAAATTTGTAGCAAATACTAATGAGAATATTGTTTCTATTAATAATGGGCAGGCCTCTCATAATGATCGTGAGAGTGAATACAAGATGAAATCAAGGAACAACCTTCCAATCATGAGCAAAACATCCAAAAAGAATGCAAGCCATCTCCAAATCAAGATAAATAAGGAGATAAAATAGTTCTCCCTCATTAAACTTGCAAAAAATGATAGTCCTAAAAGGCATGGACAAAACTAATACTCCAATGTCTTCTTCAATTATGCAAATAATGGGTCTATAACACAAGATTTGTATCCATGTATGTTTTGTGGATCAAATAACCACTGTGTGGCCATGTGTGGGAAGTTGGCCATGTGTGGGAAGCGAAAATCCTTGGAAAGAATGATTCATAAATATCATTCCCCAAGTTTAGATGTGAGTTTATTATCCAAGAAGATAACACCCAAATTTGGGCAACGTTTGTAAATGGAGTCGTTTTTACAACCCATGTATATTGCATTTAGATTGTAAAACTCCAAGAAGGGAAAATTGTGAAAGTGGTGCCCTGTTATAACATCGCTCAGTATGCAATGCATAATTTTCCCACTTGTTGAAAATTTGAACAAGGAGAATATGACAGCATCTCTGTTGAAAGAGCATCAAACAATGCATAGGTTAAGAGAATTCCCCAAGGAGAAGACCAAGACACCAAAAGTGAAAAAAGGTTAGTACACAAAGAGATAGAAGGGAGTCATGAACACTCTTCATCACATGGGTTTGTAGAATCCAGTTTGGGCAGTCAACCTCCAAGATAGAGAAGTGAAGTATGGTCATACATGCGGCACATCCCGAGAGAACACCTATTTTGGGAAATTTGCAGATTGTAGCCCCATTGCAAGAGAGAAGAGCAAGGGAATGTGAGAGATAGATGTCAAGGGAACCTAAGAGCTCCTCTACAGATTATAGCCCCATAATTGGGAGAGATAGCCATCGATGATTGTTAATCAAGGCGAGAATGGTCAAGTTCCTTTTGTTGATGTTATGCTCTTGATTACTTGAAGAGTTGAGAGTAAAGGTTATGCTCGACAAAAGAGAGAAGCAACTAGAAAATGAGAGTTGCATCTTCAGTGATCTTTTCAGAATGAAGACTATTAGAGGACCAAAAGCTTTTTATTGGGAAGGTGTGATCCAGGAGGATCCCCACTTTTGACACATTTAGATGATCTGCAAGTTTTTCGAAACCATCCTCACAACATAGAGCTCATATAGAGCTTTCCAATGCAATTTACAATTTGTCGATACAACACCTAGGGTAAAAGATATAGCCGATTGAAGTTCTACGACAAGTGGTAAAAAAGGGGTACAATACACTGATGTGAACCAATGGCAATGTGACACATGGCAGCCCAACAAACATGGCATTTTGATCGAAAAATTGGGTTTGTTTGGTTTTACTTGAAACATACATCAATCAAGTTCCAACGTGGCATCACAAGAACAGCTCAAAGGCTCACCTAAGGTGGTCTCTTATGACTACTTCTAAAAGGGGAAGAGACCTATTTTAAATTGTGTTTTGCTTGCTATTCCCACCAATGTGGGACTAAAAATTGCATAGATCTGTTAAGCCTTATCAAAGGCCAAAAACAATGCAAGTGGGATTCAACCCCAAAACTACAAGCTCGTAATTTAAGGCCTTAACCATTTCACCAAAGCTAACTTTGGTAAATGGTTTACAAGATGTGGGATTCAACCTTCATATCTAGGCGTCATACTCATCAAAAAGAGCCAAACATGGGAGGTGGGATTCAGCCTGCCCACCTCCCATGCCTATTTCTAAGGCTTGGCCAACTAACCTAAGCTTATTTTGGCAAACATATTTCATGATATGGTACATATTCTCTTAATTTCGGCCTCTATAAGCTTAAAACAAAGGATAAGAGATGTTTTAAAAAGGGATTCCAACCATGAACTTTTTAGTAAAAAGCATAAGGACCCAACCAATAAACTATGAGCTGGGAAACACTATAAAAGGGGACCAAATTGTATTTGAAAGGCATTCAAGTGATTTTAAGCCTTGTCTTTATGATTCAAGCTTGGAAACTTTGAACATTCCAATTTGGTAAGAAGCTTAGTGAATATTGTATAGCCCATATATTGGAGCAATTTTGCCCTTGTAAAGGAGAAAGCCAACCCCTTATTGCGAGGATGTTTTTAGCCTTTTTTTTAAAAGGAGAAGCTCTTTTTTTTCAAAGGAGATTTAATGGAACAATTTGTCAATTAAACGGACCCAAAGACATAGTCCATCAAGAATGAACTCTGTTATCAACTGGTTTGCATTTGTCTCAATTTTATTACTTGTTTGTTGTTTATTATCAATTTTTAATGTTGATTTTAGTTATTATGTCAATTTTTTAAGACTTTCATAGAAAATTTAACAAAAAAGAAAGAAAAGGTACCCAATTTTTAAAGAGAAAACTGGATCATTTTTTATTAAATCCCTTTTTCGATCACTTCCACTCGTGACGATCATGCCAAACAAAATAAAATGAAAAGGGAAACCAGCCCACAAACTAAAACAAAATCATGAGGGAAGAAGAAACAATCAAGACAAGTATAACTAAAGACAGCTAAGTGAACCAACCTGACAGCCTACCCTGCCGAAAGCTTGAAGATGCTCTCGTGGACAATTCCTCGTCTTCCCACTCAACCCAACGCTCCAAGCTTTGTTTTGAAAAAAAACACTGTAAATAAATAAACCAATAAACGGACATTGCCAAAGTTCGAATTTACATTGATTTTGTGATCTTCCCATTATGAAAAAAATGATCTTCCCATTATGAAAAACTGATCTTCCTTTTTCCCATAAACTTCTAGCTGAAGAAGTCGAAAACCTATTGACCCAACTATATATTTTGACTGTTCAAATAACAAGCAAATAAGCATCGATCACAAAACAAAAAATAAGTCGTGAAAGTGCAGGTGCGTTAGAAATAAGCACATGCCATGCCATAATGACACAACAAAATGCATGTAATTTTGCAGGTTAAAAAAAAAGAAATGTAAACCACTTCCACCATTTATGATTTCTTTTTTTTTAATCTGCTCACACGATGCCCTGCTCCCCCTTGAATTGCATCCTATCTAAGACCTTGAGGTTTGTGATTGTGTGGTGAGGTGCACTCACCATCAAGATGGTGGAGGTTTAAATTTTGTATCGAATTTTTTGCCTCTAGTGAAAGAGTAAGGCAAAAAATTCAACAAAGCAAATATAAAATTTCTGGCACAACAGCATTAACCAAGATTACAACAGATCACCAAATGTAAACAGACAATCAGGGAACAGGCACAAGAAATATATGACGTTAAAATTGACAATAAAAAAATATTAGATGGTCTGCAATAAATATTATAAGCTCTGAATGAGAATTCCCAGATATCACATAAATAAGATAGTTTTTCCTTTGATTTTTTGAAGCTGGCAATAGGAGTTAGGCAGGTTTTCACCTTTTTGTCTCCAAAATGATATCACTTAACTTCAGCATATGCATTTTATGTTATTTTATGTATCATGAGCTTGTTTTGAAATGGCATAATAATTTTATGCGTGCAATTATTAGGCGAGACACACTATACACAAACCATCCAGTTGAAGTCTCACCCTCTGCATTTAAAATGAATTGATGACACTTTGTTGGGTACACTTGCAGACCTTGGGGCAGAGAAAGGTGCACTGTGGGATCAAGGGGCACCCCAGCAAGTGGCCTTCAATCCAGGGACCGAAGTCAATGTCCATGCAGAGAGCTCATTAGCCAATACACATACATGTAATACTGGTATCAAAAGTCATAAGCAAAATATAGAATTAAGTTCTTCTAAACAACCAGAGATATAATGTTCTATCTCAGGAATTTCAAAAAATTGTCACGCAGCAAATTCCGATCCAGAATATATTGCAATAAATAGATGTATCTACATAAAATTGAATGTGTTTCTCAGATTACATTAGAGTGATAAGCTACTCCAACGCAACTGAGCATCTAATCATAAAATTAACCAGCGTATGATAAGTACCAGTCAAAAGTGGATGAATACTCACAGATATAACTCCCGAGACGCTCTCAGCTCTCATTTCTAGTATATTTAATTTTCCCTGCTGAACATTTGGACACCTACTGACAACGCCATGCCAAAATAGTCTGAAAGGCTTAGATACCCAAGGTTTTCAAGCAATTCAAAGCAATAGAAATCCATTATCTCCACTTGAAATTGCCGTTTAAATTATTTTAGGGAAATATATGTTCGTCTTCAATTAGACTCTCCAAATATATCTTGATATGCAAAAACAATGTCATTGATATAGTTCACAGGATTCAAGATAAGAACATGAGCTTGCTTCTCTAATTTGCGGCATACAAACTATTAAAACTTACAACAGAATCTCCCAAAAAAACTAGTTAGAAATAGTGCATGATGAATCTGTGCATCATTACCTGGCCACACATAAATTGCTTTGTGTTATAAGAATTATTAAAGAATTAGATATTCACCATGATATCTTGAACTTTTTAACCCCCACTTTGCATAAACAGACTTGATGCAAGCATATAAAGGTCAATCTGAATCAAGATGAAAAAGGCCACTCAAAGAGGGATCTCATTCATTTTAACCCCATTCAAGCTCAATAACTCTATTCACGTTATTAGTGCAAACAGACTACCGTGGTGGTATTTTGCTTGACAGGTTACATAATTATACACACTGTGCCTTTCACAGCAATATGCAAAATAAATGCCACTACCTTTGTTAGTGGAATAAGTAGTGATTCATAATTCTCATCAAAAGCATCACATGTATGATCTTTTACAGAGAAAACAGTCCTAGTTAACACCCAATCCCAGAATACGACGGGGGCATCTGTGTTAATCCAGTTCACAAGGCTTCCTGTCAGTCCAAGATTTTTTTGCAAGCATAATGGAAAATTCCTCAAATTGTGTAAACTCGCAGCATACTCAACTGCAAGCCTAATTCAGGGATTCTGAAACAATCCAAGGCCCAAGAATACAAAGAATAGATACACTTTGCACAAGGAATCTGCAACAAAAATCGCACATTAATATTATGATCAAAATGTTTTTTATACAAGTTCCGGAGCATGATACAGGTCCTACTCCAATCTCGTCCTCATCTTCTTGTCAGGAGCCTCAACAGCTACAATCGCATCATCATCATCATAGTTATCCAGCTTTCTCTTATTTCCTGTGGTGGCAACTGAGTCAACTGTGACTAATTGAATATTCTTATTCTCTTTTTCACCCAAATTTTCATCAAGAAATGTCACATCATCATCCAAATTTCTCTTGGATCCTGCAGCAGTGTCAGCAGCAATTATTTCAACATCATCTGAAACATCTCCAGCTTCTATAGTTGCACCTAGTAACTCTTCTTCACATTCATCAGCATGGTGATCATTTCCACTAGCCAAGGCAGGAATCTTTCCAGATAGAACCATGCCATCTGTCTCCTCCTCATTAAATTCATCCCTGCAAAGAGCATTAGTAATCTGGGTTAGCCAACTGCCCCTAAAATGAAGTGGAGGAAACAATGTATTTCTTGTAATAAAGTTGCGCTTGGAGGAACTCTTATATAAATGCATCCTCCGCATGAGGGTACTTAAACCTTAAATGCAAGGATCCAGTATCACTTTATAACCAATCAAAATTTCTTTCATCGTGATATCTTCACAAAAGATTGAACAGAAATTAGCAATTACCCAAACTCAACATGTAAAGAATTCTATCGAAGGACAGAATCATCGCACACGAGAAAACAAATGAAAAGAGGAAACCTCCAACAGCAGGTTATATAAATATAAACATTGATGGGGGTCATTCAAAAGGGGATCTTGGTAGGGTTGGAGAAGGAAGTGTCTCTACAGATCACAGTCAACTGAGCTGGGCACTATATATGAGGAATTAGGAGTCAATTTTAATAATCAGGCTCGAGTGGAAGGGGCAATTAGAGGATCAGAGGAAATAATATCGTGTTATGGAAATACTTGGGTGAAGGCATTGAGAATCTACATAGGAGAATTGGTAAAAGATTAAAAGAATTGGAAACTCGCCCCAGAATTGGGGAAGATAAGAATTTACAGAGACAGTTTGATAATGCAAGAGTAGTTTACTCAACGAGATATGACAATACATAGGTCTATTATTCACCTATTTTGGCAGATAATATCAAGGGTAGTGCCATAGTAACTGCTATGTTTAAAGAATAACTTCATTTTCATGAATAAAATATATCATTGAATGGCTTGGGAACGATTTTGCTGTCACTGGTCTCTCCAATATTGAGCAGCAGTGGGCAAAGTTTAATGGAAAGTCAGGTTTCTATGCAGAATTTTAAGATGGATATTTCTTGAGATAAGCAATATCTTAGTTTGATGCTTTATTTAAGAAGTGGGGCATCTTTGGACTCAATTCACTAGGTTGGTCTCAGGCTTTCTTCTGCCAAGGCAGGAAAGGGGCTTGTGTCTTAGCATTTCTCAGGTTCCTTGGGAAGTGGTAGAAAAGGCATTGTCTGGTTTGAACTTTTCAGTATGATAAACCTTTGATTCATCTTATAAAAACACCTTTGATTTGTCCTATCATTTATAGTTTAGTGTGTAGACTTGGTCCACCTGTAGTGAGTCAGTCTCACAAGTCACAAAGTATGTGGGTTTTCACTTATGATCACAACCCTTTTTTCTGTCAAAGCAGTGCTGGTTTGGTTCCTTGTTTTTTGGTCTATGTTTAGTTCCTTTCCATTTTTGGAATTTCAGACATTATGTGTGTGCCATTTTAGTACCATAATGTTCCAACTGCATTTTGGAGAGGCAAAGAGCTGTCTTTCTGTGGGTTTTGGTTGATTGGCTAGATTTTCTCTTGACCACAACGAGAATGAAATCCAAGGAATCAAAGAGGAGGAAAATCACAGAAGAATCTATTGAAATATGTTTGACAAGAATATTCTAAGGAAATATTTCAATTTATAAGCAAAGGCTTCATTGAAAAAAACCAAAACAAGAAGAAAGATGTGGAGGAAGCCAAACAATGAAAGACACCAGACAAAAAGAAAGGTACAGCTGGTTAATGATGATAGAACTCAACTGTTTTTAATGCTTCTGCACAGTTAATCTGTAGCTTTGGATGAAACCAAGGTAGGATGCAAACAGAAATTCAAGATCTGATTAAAAGCAACAAGGCTCTGTCTAAGAAACCCCACGGTTAAGAAGTTGATTGCAGGGGAACAATGACACAAACTAGGCCAATAATGTAGAAAGGCATGGAGCCCAAAATGCAATTGGAGGTGGATAACACTGACAGATAGAAGAATAAGACATGAGCAAGGAAGCTCAAGATTATGGCTACCAACATAATGGTTTTAGACATTGGATGCCATTTTGTTTTGATAAAGAACACTATTAAAAAGAAAGGTTTGTAGTAGGAAACTTAAAATATGTCTTATATGTCGATAGATAGAGAAACAGATAAATTCATTCCATATTGTTAAGAGGACTGTGAGAGCAGTAGGAAGCACATTGGTTGCATATATACTTCATTTACACCTGGGCTTGGAAACCATTGTAATGTTAGTATTTTTTGTATCAAAAAATAAATAAATGAAAGGACTAATAATTGATGGCTCCCGTCTCTCCCTTTGCTTCACATTTGAGGGTTTTCAACCTAGTTTTTTGCACAAAAAGGTCAAAGGGAGATTTTGAGCAAACAAAGCTGGTGCGGGGAGCGAGTGCAGCAACAGCAAGAGCGCGAAGGGCACAAGGGAAAAGGGTTTTGGCGACAGAGGATCCAGCCCTACCGGATCTAGGAATTAAGCAGACTACAGCACCGACCAGGAAGGAGATAGGGCTCTCTATTGGCGGATCAGTAAGTGTGGATGATTAAAAATTGTCGGGCTGGAATTTTGTGCTTCTACAGGACCCTACCAGAGCTAAGGTTAGCTCTCCCTCTTCCCCGATCCCTCCGGAGCGTCTGCACAATGAACGCCATCCGCCGCCAGATGCTTTCAAGCGAAAACTTTTGGAAAAGGCCATGCAGCTTGCAAAACAGGTTTTGGCCATTCTTGGCCCTCAAGAGGACAGGGTTGCAATCCAAGAGAGGCAGGTGTTTGAGCAGGTGGCAGAAGATCAAGACAAGAGGACAACGGCTGCAGGCAGTAAGGAACGAATTGGCAAAGCCTCAAGAAAATCATTTGTGGAACTTGTTTCTCGAACCTCTTCTAAGTACAAAACAGAGCCTCCTCTCCAAGAGGCAGATAGTAATCCTTCTATTCAGTTTGGTTTGGAGGAGACTGAGAAAGTCCTCAGAAATGAGGATTGGTTCTCCTCAAGGGGGCTTATTTGCAGATTCAACAGACACTGCCGTAGCCTTTCGGCCCTACATGATTGGGTTTCAATAAATTGGCAACTGCTCATGGAAGATAACATGGAGATTTACCCATGTGCAATAGGTTTCTTCATTGTTGTCTTCAATGGTTTGAATGATCGAGCCAAAGTTCTACAAGACAAAACTTGGTGCTGGGACAATCACCTTCTCTTTCTTAAACCCTGGTTTGCATATTTCAACCACCTGGTGGAAACCCTAACCACCGACCCTGTGTGGATCCGTCTACCTCACCTTTGCAATTTTGGTCAGCCTCTTGCCTCACAAGTATTGGGAACACCCTAGGTGAGCTACTGACGACTGATGCTTCAACCACTAGTTTTCTTCACACCAGCTATGCTCGAATCTTGGTGATGATGGATATCTCACAGCAACTCCTAGCCAATATTACTTTAAAAATCAGAGATCGTTGTTGGACACAGTGGCTGGATTTTGAAGGCATCCCATTTAGATGTCGGAAATGCTTTGAAATTGGACATTTGGCGGCAGATCGTTCTAGCACCAAGCACAAGTCTGGCATATTGGTGGAAGGATGCACTCCCATTGCATCTCACAATTATTTCAGACCAAAAACGGTGTGGCAAACCGGATGAAATCATCGGCGTTACTTCCACTTTGTTGGATCTAGATTCACATGTTGATAAGGACAAGGGTGTTGTGGCCGGAAATCTTGTCCTAGTTGAAGAAGGGATTCTGAGTAATGCATCTGTAATTCTATCTAAGGAATGGACGACAGTTAAGAAAAAGATGAAAGGCCAAAAATCCTATGAACCTCCCCCCTTGAATCCTGCAGTCAGGAAGATTGAAAAGTAAAGGCAGTCCCCATGGGGAAGTTGGCAAAAGGACTTGGGCTTTCTTTTAGTGGATTGAAGCCTATTTGGTTGTTTTTGTTTCAATTTTGATCTTCGGCCTTGGTCATCTTTTTGGTTATTTTGATCTCTTATGTTGGATTTTGACCTTTTTGGGTCTATTCATGTTTGAGGGACTCTCGGCTTTCTTGTAACCCTATATTTTTTCGTGTTAATAAAACAGGTGAGGGACCTACCAACCCTCAATCATATATCAGAAAAAAAATTGCATATGGGATGTAAAATCTATCGAAACACCCAAGTGTTGAGAACCTTATTAAATTAAGTAATCAATAATTAAACAGAAACTAGAAGATAAAGAGTTTTATAATTTTAACTCACAATTGCAATTGGCACAAATAAATTTGAATGTTTCAAAGGAGTTACAGCTGTGGAATCACTGTTTGCTCCGCAACTATTTTGATTTGTTATGGAAATACCCACATACTTGATCTATTTTTAATGATAAGCATCTCCTTGAAGATTACTACATCTAATTCAGGGTCTAGGTCCTTTTACAGGGCTCTTGCACTACAATCATGCCTCTCAATGCCCTTTCCCCTTAGATATGAATTATTTCTATCGCATTAACAGACATCTAACATCTCAGGATCTACAAATTTCTTTCTTTTTCTGTAAGCTCATTTTCTCCATGGTACTTTGGTCTACATTACTAGATATGCCTCTAAGCCCCCTAGGTACGGGTACGATACACTTGGGTACAGTACGATGGGCGATACATGCAAGAAATGGGCAGGGTACGTCCCTGCCCCTGCGGATACACCCGAGTACATTTGAGGACGTACACGGGCATACCCATAGGGGCAGGGACTTACCCTCCCTGTTTTCGATGTATGCGGGCATACCCACATGGGCAAGGACGTACCCTGCCCATTTCCTGTGCGTACCCGCCCAAGAAAAGTGTGTTTTTAATTTTTTTCCCTTATTTTGCCGATCGAAGTCAAATATGGACCTCAAAAAACATTTGAAAGTGCATTTGCAACACTAAAAGCCACAATCACACTCATTTTATCAAAAGATAACATATTTACTTTTCATTGCATTTTTACCTCCCATTGCATATTTGTTCACTCTTGCTCATTTTTTCAGTTGCATAAGTCTGAAACTCCTTATGCTAAATCTACGCCATTACCTCTACCTATTTGGCACCAAAGAGCTTGAGAAGCTTGCAACAAAGAGGATTCTTCATTCAAGGTACATTTTTTTCAGTTTTGTAGGGTTTTTTTTTTTTTAAAGTTTTTTGTCTAGTTTTTAAATGTTTGTTTTTAATTAGTTTTTGATTTTTTTTGTTGTTTTTCTAATAAATTTTAAAGATTCTTTCAGCAAATGCTAAATATAACAATATTAATTATTATTATAATTTTATCAAGTGTTATAAGTATTTTCGATTTGCCAAAATATCTACCAATCCCAGTGTTAGTTCAGTGGTCCAAGGGTTACCCTCTAGTGCCATTGCTCGAGCCCCTCTTTGGAAGTATGTAGCGTTGCTTGAACAACTACCAAGTGGAAGGTGTTTCCTTTGGCAATGTTCAGAGTGTGGCTATCAATACAAGAGCTCATATAAATGGGTGAAAGCCAATTTGTGTGAAATTCCAGATGAAGGAATCAAAATTTGTGATAGGCCAAGCATAAATGGAAAACCAAGAATGGTCTTGCCACATGCACAAGGTCTTGCATACATCAAAGAGCAAGAAGAAGCAGATGCCATTTTTTATAAAAGACGGAACCATCCTTTGAGCAAGAAAGGATCAACCCCTGTGGCTATTGAGCAATCTTGTCCTAGTATGAGTGCCCCATCACACCCATTTCTTGCTACACGTGACGTGGCCGTAGGGGAAGAGGTTCACCTCTTGCTCGCATGAAAACAAAAGATGCGTTCCCATTAGAAAAGTCATTCCAGAATGAGTCAAGGGACATAGCAGAGCAGAGTATTGCACGTTGTCTCTATCCATGTGGGCTGCCATTTAATGTTGTTAGATCACCATACTGACAAGATATGATGAGATCTATCAATGCTGCCCCTAAGGGGTTCACTGACCCAGGGTGTGAAAAGGTGCAAATCACCTTGTTGACAAAAGAAAAAACAAAGTTGAAGATGCATTGAAGCCCATCAGGGATTCATGAATCGAGACAGGGGTGTCCATCGTTTCTGATGGATGGAAAGATTCAACAAATAGACCATTGATTACTATGGTCGCAATGAGCCCAAAAGAGGCAATGTTTTTGGGGCCATTTTTTTTTAGGGGCAAGTGAAGGATGCATGATTCATTGCCAACATCTTGATAGAGTCCATTGAAGCGGTGGGGCCTCAAAATGTTGTCCAAGTTAAAATAGGCAACGCTAAAAATTATAAAGGTGCAGGGATGTTGGTTGAGAAGTATGGGCACATATTTTGGATACCTTGTGCCGTTCATTCCCTCAACCTTCTGTTGCAAAATTTTGACACAAAAATTGATTGAATCAAACAAGTCTATGAGGAGGCAAGCGAGATCCAAATGTTCATATCCAACCATCATTTGTCCCAAGGCATCTTCAAGACCACGAAATTGCAGTTATTGAAGGTAACATTTTTTTTTTTTAATTTAAATTTCATTCATGAATCATGTATATTTTTGGTTGAAGAGAGGTATGGGCACATATTTTGGATACCTTGTGTCGTTCATTCTCTCAACCTTATGTTGCAAAATTTTGGCACAAAAATTGATTGAATCAAACAAGTCTATGAGGAGGCGAGCGAGATCCAAATATTTATATCCAACCATCATTTGTCCCGAGGCATCTTCAAGACCTCGAAATTGCAGTTGTTGAAGGTAACATTTTTTTTAAAAATTTAAATTTCATTCATGAATCATGTCTATTTTTATTTGTAATTTAATTTTTAATTTTGTAAGTTTGTAATTTGAACATTTTTTTAATTTTAATTTTAATTTGTTTTGATTTGGTGTTAGGTTGCTGAGACTCGGTTTGCCTCACACACCCTCGTTTTGAGATGACTTGTTAAGGTTCGTGAGGCATTGAGTAGCATGGTCATCAACAACCTTTGGGGTATATGGAGGCAAGCAAACACTGAGAGGGCCACAAAGATGAAAGCGTGGATTCTTGATTATGCATGTTGGGAACATGTGGACTATTTGTTGAGTTTTACTAAGCCCATCGTCAACATGTTGAGATATGTGGACATGGATCATCCATGTTTGGGTGAGCTTTATGATGGAATTGACTCAATGATTGAGAATATTAGATCCATCATAAATGACAAAGAGCAAGATCCCATGGAACGGTTTTTCAAGCAAGTGCAATCACATCTCGTTAAAAGATGGAACAAAATGCCACATTGCATCTGTTTGCCTTTGCCTTAACACCCAAATACTACAGCACAGAGATCCTTTCTTTGCCTAAGAGGATCTCACTATATAGGGATGTTGAGATTAGTGAGGGATACAAAGCGACATTCTCTAGACTCTTCCCTGATCCAAAAATAGAAGACCAAGTTAGCGATGAGTTTGTGCAATTCATATCATCTGTAGGTCACTCCCTTAGTGCAATACGTGACAAGTACAAGAAGAAAGCTCCATTTTGGTGGTACCTCCATGGGCAAGCATACACCCACCTCCAACCACTTGCTATTAAAATTCTATCACAAGATTTTATTTTATTTTAACTCTCTACCCTTCTAGTTCTTTTCTATGTTTTGTTTTAACTTTTTCATTTTTATAAATTCTAATTTAAACTGTCTTTGAGGCTTGCCTCAATAGGTTGCAAGTTCATCCTCTGCCGAACAAACTAGGGTAGCTACAACTTTATCCACTCAGTGAAGCACAACAAGTTGGCAGTGAAAATGGCGGAGGATTTGATCTATGCGCATTCCAACTTGCGTCTTCTCTCACACAAGCAACCTAACTACAAGGGGCAACAAAGTGTTGGGATGTGGACCCAGAGACTACCGACTTGGATGCCTCCGTTGCCTACCTTTCATTGCTTGATACGGATTTGGAGGGTGCTTCACAAGACCTGCATACTCGAGCTAGGGGGAGTGGCACTGCTGCTGCTTGCGGTTCTAATGAACCATATCATGATGAAGACATCGCAGCCGAAGATGAAAATTAATATAGACTATAGTGAAATTTGAGCTATCTTTATTTTTTCCATACATTGTAATTTGTAACATTTGCAATATGTACCTATTATAAATTTATAAAACAAATCAAATTTCGACCGTTTAATATTATGATATTTGCCTTTGGCATTGAAATGAGTATGTTTTGTAGTTATTTAACTTATTTTGTTTCCTCTATGCATATTATGTGGTTAATTTTGCTTATATGGCTATATTTTTATATTTTTAATTTTTTATATATATTTTTGTATGGCCGTACCCAGCCCCCAAAAAAAAAATCCCCATATCCACGTACCCGATACTTGTACCCATACCTGTACCCGTACCCGTATCAGCAACTTAGACTTTGATTGCTTGGACATTCCTGTTGGATTGCCTTCTTTTCAATGCAAAACTACTAGATTGGATTCTCTATATGAGCTTTTGCATGTCTCTTATCTTGGAAAGCTAATAGTGCTCACCTTTCTCAAAATATAACCTGAAACAGATGTTTTTATTTCAACAAAGTTAACTCATCCAGCGTTACCAATGACATACAAAGCCATTGCGTATCACATATAAACACATCTTCAAATTGCTTAACCAATAAGCCATGATCTGGCTGACTTTGTGATATCTGCAATTCACTTACTTCATTTTATGGCCAATAAATTTATCGGTTACATAACAAAGGCTACATTGTTTATACAGTAACACCCAGCATAGGCATTCTAACAGTGAATACAAAGAATTTGAGTTATCTCAAATTCTGTTGCAGATACTTCGAGATACTTAACTCTCAATAATTATGGATTGTGGAAGCTTACAATATGTAACAAGTGAAGAGAACATTTGAAAGTATCATGTAGTTCGGATTTTTCTCACAATAAGTGTTGTGCAACAAGAAGGATGGAATATATTATATTATACACATGACCCATGGTATCATATGACAGTATCAAGGAGCCGACATGTGACACACATAATCCTTGGTTAGTTATACCGGATCTGATGGTTAGCTTGTGGATTAAGTGATCTTAGGTAATATATCGGTCAAATGTATAATGTGTGGGTCACAGGCTTTCTCTGTGGTTCTTCACAGGAAGGGAAAAAATCAAGGACGCCATCCAAAAGTGCATTTCAATAATAGCAAATATAAATATGTAAATAAGGATATTTTTTCAATCAACATAAACCTCCAAATTACATTGTATTAATAGCACACTACAGAGTGTCATTCAAAATAACATGAAATATGTAACTGAACCAGAACTGAATCGCACCAAAAATTTAGGATGAACCATAACCTATATAATGGAAAGATCAACTTAAGCTCACAACACAAAAATGGAAAAATTAACTTAAGCCCATACAAAGACCTGTGCTTAATGTGGATAGAACATGAAAACTCTTGCTGGAGATCCTCAATTGTAAGAATAACACCATTTGTGACTGGAATTGGGAATTCTGCCAATGTCTGAAAACAGAAATCGAAGTTCACAATAAGTCAATTACAACTTCTGAAGAATGAAATAGACAGACTTGAAGTTCACATAATATTCACAGAAAATAAGGCACAAAGCAGCCTAGAATCCACAAAATCAATTTTGGGATATGTTCTCCAGCTTCAAGAAAATAGAATTTTAATTCGGGATACATTCTCCCAGTTTGATGCAATAGAACATAATCAACAGGGACTTTTTATGAGCATGCATGTAGCCAGGGAAAGAAAGATTTAGAGCATACCTTCTCTAAGTTTTTCTCATAATGTGCAGCAATATCTTCCTCAAGGTCATCACCAGCCTCAAACAAGAGTGTTGAACCATGCATGATCAATGGCGAATTGACACCAAGTTTGTTCTTAATAATTTTATCTATCATATCCTTCAGTCTTGTCTTCTGTGTATTCACTTCTAGTAGCATAGGCGTCTACTTGATCATATTGATCAAATCAACAAAAAGAAGAAAATAAATAACCATATTTATTTTCAAGAGAAATCATCAAACCAAAAACATTTTCAAATAAGAAAACAAAGATCCTCAACAATATTTCAAATAAGAGAACAAAGATCCTCTACAATATTTCAAATAAAAAAAGATCATCCCTGATAATGATAAACCATACCTTTGAGCATACAAAACAAGATTTGTTGGGTTCAAATGGTTCTACGGGCATCAAAAGCATCTTCCTTGATGGATGTTCTAAGCAGTATGTCATTCTGCAAATACATGCACATAAATGATCCAAGTAATTTCATTTTTTTACCATACTATTCTGTACAACCTTAAAATTAAAAATCACACAAAGCTCCATGTCTGAGTATTCCTCTTAGTTTGTCACATTTTTTCAAAATAAAAAATCATAAAACATAATTTTAATTCCTGAAATAGGAAATCTAAAATTCGGTTCACTCATAGGTAAAGAAAAAAATAAAATTCTATCAACAATCATAGACTATCAAAAGAAGTGAAAGGGACACGTGGGGAAGTGCTTAATGAATGCTGAACATAGTTCTATAACTGCCACAATAGAACAAAAAATGTATGGTCTGAATTCCCTCTTTGCTGGGTAAAGGAAGTTTTAGAATCCTTCAAGTGAGAAATAAGAATTATCATAATATGAAACATCATGTAAGGTCAAGAGTTGTAGCCTGCAATTTAATTGACAGAATAATTATGAAGCCAACCACCATGTGAGCTTTGGGTTATTATTCAAGAGGGGGTGGAGTGGAATATTTTTTAATCGTGTGAGTTCATTTTTAACTGCTAAAAAAATGCGGAAAATTGAAGATAATCCCAATGCAAGAGAAAATCTCAGCCTCAATGGCTGGCCAGTCTGCTGTGTAGAGTAGTTTTAGAAGACCCATGGTTAGACACAGTATTGCACTGTTTTCTGCTTTCCCTGCACGTGTCTGGTGTGGTTGTACCTATCTCACTCGTCAGATGATCAGAGAACTTGTATTGGCTGTTTCACAGTGGTTGAGGTCAGTCCTCCATCGTGAAATTTAGGTTAGGATCATTAATTAAACCCTAGCTACGTTACCGGGTGCTGACAAAATCCCACCCTACCTGCCCTCCCCATGCCCGTACCGATACGGTTTTGTTACCATCCCGGTTCGGATACATGCCAAGTATGCTGCATTTTCAGGGTCCTGAAACACCATTCACATTTCCAAGCAGAGTCCTGCATTTATGGCCCATGCCTGGGACATACCCAAGTATGGCCCAACAGAAAGCCTCTTCACATTACAAAATAAAAAAGAAGAAAATAATAAAAGACTTGGGGTGGAGAACCACGAATCTGTGGATTGCATCCAACATTCCTCCCCCCTGCTAACAAATGCTTAAGGGTACTTAAGTGCTACGTTGGTCCCCTTGCATTGTGATTATTACCAACATGCATGAGGGAACGTTGGTCCCCTTGCATTGTGATTATTACCAACATGCATGAGGGAAAATGTCATTACTCATGGAAGTCATCTTGAGTTGACTTAAACACACGTGTGTCAAATCCCACAGGTTTTTTTTTGAAATCCAAATAATTGACTTCAAGTAGAGAATGAGTTCTACAAAGAAGTCAGTTCAGTAGAAAATGGTCCTGTGGACAAGGGATTTGGTAGTTAGTTATTCCTTGGACTTAGATGGTCTTCTGAGATACTAGGAGAGGATTTTTGTGCCTGCTTTAGGCAACTTGAGGGAGCAAATTTTGGTCTTCACTTCAAGGTTTTGGCAAACCTTAACTTCAACATTTCGCACAAGGTTGAACTTTAGTTCATCTATCACCCCGAAACAGATGGCCAAACTAAAAGGGTGAACTGCATGGCAGCACTGGTGGGAGTGGCACTACTGCTAGTCCTACTACATCTGGTCCTAATGAACCTACTGCTCCTTTGAATGCTCTTGGTGAAGAGAAATACATTGATTTGTTAATGCCGTTCTTGATTTAATATTGACCACTGGCATTGATGTATTTTGAATAGATGTTCAAAATAATATAAACCTATGTGACATGTCATGATATTTTGAGTTATCAATTATTAGTAGTATTTTCTTATTGTTTGGTTTATTTTATGCATATATAATATTTTTTGTATTTTTTTGTACAGATATCCATGACGTACCTGACCTTGGGTCCCAAAAGATTCAGTGAATCCCAAACCCGAACCTATACACAGGTAATTTAGAACCCTACTCATGTTCACCTTGATAGAATTATAATTACAAATCATAGATAAATAAAAATTAAACCCTTTGTAAGTCTTAAAATAAAAGGGAAAATGTCAAGATAAAAGCTTCTTCAAAACTTAAGGTAACATGAGATTGTTACATGAAAACTTATTTTTCATTTATTAGAATGCCAAAAATAAGAGTTAACACCTTGAAAGCCTCAAGTATACAAAGATTAGGTTGAATTAGAAATTAATGATCATTTTAGTAAAACTGACTAGATAAATCTTAAAGGAAATGCATATACTGGAAAAAAAAATAGTTCATTAAAATTATATATGAGCTCTAGTGAAGATAAAGCAAAAGGTAACCAGAAATTAATGATGAGCTCTTAGTAAAGCTAATGAGATAAATCTTAAATAAAATGCATACACTGGAATGAAAATTGGTTCATTAAAATTATATGAGCTCTAGTGAAGATAAAGCAAAAGGTAACCAAGGATTATTCCAAGCCAATTAAGGAAGAATGTTGTGGTCCAGAGTGAGGTAATTATGAGAAACAGAAAACATTTATAAGGAAATTTAGTTGAGGTCAAGAAGTCCAAGATAAACCTAACCACCAAGTGACCTTTTGCAATACCATATAATGAGGGACGGAGGAAGGGGGTTCTTGAAAGAAGTCCAGCATGCAGTAAGAGAAAAAAAAAAAAATTGAAATCAAAAATATGCCTAGGAGAATTTTGAGAAGCTTCTAGCAAGCTTATGGAGAGTCCAAATTTTTTATTTGTTCTTGAATATCTGGCCTTAGAATGAGTATCTTGATCCGATATCGCAGATTTCAGCAGATGTAGAATATTGCAATAGTTTGGCAAATCAAACCAACAAATGCTTATGCACTCCACCCATAAAAGCATCAATTTTATTCCACAACAAAAACCTTTCCTTACGATTCTTGCATATCCTAGACTACCTGTCCAAACTGTTAGGAAATATTAATACACCAAAGCTGTTAGTAGGACAGGATTAAATAGTATTTAATCATATTTGTTAGTGGTTGTTAGTGGTTAGTCTATCCTAGGAGTGTTTCTTATGTATGTAGAATAGGCTAAGGGATAGTTGAGTATTAATAGGTTTTGTTGAAACTTTATAGGATCTAGTTTGTTATGCACAACAAGCTATCCTTTGTATAAATACCTCCTAATGTTTTAATGATCGTATCCTAATATGCACTTCTTGAAAACCCATCATTGGTATCAAAGCAGGTTGCTTAGGATCTAGCTCGAGTTGAAAAGCTAAAATTTTCAGAAGGATTGACAAGAATAAGCTTTGATCTTGAAATGAAGAATTTTCTTATTTAGTTATTTTGGAGCCACTTGTACACGTGTGGACTGATATATTTTCTAACTACTAATTAGTTAGATATTGTACCGCTGGAATATTCAGACTTCTCTCTCTAAAGCCTTTAGATGATAGTTTAGGCATGCACATGATTCAATATTAATCCATCACCATATAACTACTATAATCCCAAGTGTACTGATTGCAAGAGCATGAAGAAGAGTGTAAAAAGCAACCCAGGCATGAGCAAGAGTGTTGGACTGTGGTAATTTGCTGCTGATAATGCTGTTTGAGGAAGTGTGAGACGTTTCGTGTATGCTGTAGGTGAGCAGCATCGTGATAAATGTGTGACAACAATTGCAGAGTAGAAGGCTTAGAAAAACAGCATGAAAGGCTTACATGCATGAGTGGAGTCCCATGCAAAGCACAGCCAGTAAAGCAGTAAAGGTGCTTCATGATTTATTGTTTTTCTGTGTCAATATTTTTTCATGTAAGTAAAAGATGCACAACATTCAAGGCGCAGCATAAGTAGCATTGAGGAGAAGCGCTTCAAAATGCCAGCCTGTGATGAAGCATAGCAATAAAAAATAAATAAATAAAATTATTAAAAGTGTGAAGTGTCTGGTAGGGTGCCTGAGCAAGATAAAGGGCATCTGAGAAAAAGGCAGATCAACAAGCATGTAGTGTACGGGCAAAGCAACAGAAGTGAACAATGAAGGCATTGAAGGACCGTCCAAAATTGATATGTGAGAGGCGTAGCATAGGAGTGCACAAGTATACTAAAACAATAAATATATTAGTAGACTACAGGTGTGAAAGTTGTGTTGGATAAGTGTATGGAGGAGTGAGGCTTCCATACAACAATGGTGCTTCAATGGCAGCAGGCATTTAGATCTCAGGAGAGGGTGTCCAAATAAATACAACCTATAAATTAAAAATTTATTGATCTATACATTAAATAAGCATGAAGAGTGGTGTCTTAACGAAGGCACTTTCAGGAGAGCAGCAAAGCAACCATGTGAAGTAAAGCTTCATTTTAAAATTTGTGGCATAAAGTTTATTTTATATAAACATTTAGAGCTAGGTTTAGTTTATTTTTTAAGTTTTTAAGTTTTGTTTGTTTTAAAAATAAAGAAAAAGAAATGAAACTTCAGAAAATTAAAAAATATACAATAGTTCCCAGAGAAGCAGAATTAATATCATATCTCTAAATCCGGGAGGTGGTTTCTGACAAAACCTTGTCAGAATGTGTAAAACAATTTTGTAAACCATCATGCAAAGGAATTTTGCTCCAGTGCTTATGTATTGTAAGCAAAATTTGTTTTCTTTCACTAATAGGTGTCTTTATGAACCACAAAGACTTATTTTTTGTATTTGGGTGCATTGTCATTAGTTACCCGACACACTTTAATTGTTTTGTTATTTGGGGGTGGAGGGAATCCCATCCTCGTGGATGAGCAAACACCCGAGGAAACAATGTCGAAACCATCGGAAAGCTTCATGCAACAATATGTTGTCCACATGACAATTGGGATCGACATGGCTAGTTGAGTCAAGTTCTAGAGGAGGTTGGAGGACCACTGGGGGTGGCGGATAATCATCGGTCTTGAGCTCGCTACTAGCTCATAAAGAGATGATCAGTAAAGTCAACTCCCACTTAGAAAGTGTAGTAAGGACCCAATCCCACGACTATTGTTCTATACTTGTTCGATGAGGCCCAGTCCAACCAAAGAAGCAGTTGAGGTGAGGGCCAGTCCCACCTAAGGATGAATGTAATGAGGCCAATTCTCAATACTGGTATATTTTTGACAAGTAGTTGGGTGTGTCCCTATTCGTGCAAAGATTGTTTTTTTTTTTTTTTTTTTTGCTGTAAACAATCATGGGTCCTTGTTCACACAAGTGAGTACGTATAAACCATTGTGTATCCAAGTTCATACTAATTTGGTATTTCTCAATGAACATTGGGATTGTCCTCATTCATCAATTGTTAGGTATAGTGAGGCCATTCCCACTTTACTATTTGTAAGTATGTCAAACTAAGATTGTGTTCCACTTCATATACAAAGTTGATTTGCTCCCAATACTTGAACTATGTTTTAGAAGGGGGGAATATTATGAAAATATTATTACACCATAGTGGTTGGTAGGATAGGATTAGACAATTATTATTTAATCATATTTGTTAGTGGTCGGTCTATTTGTGTTTGTTATGTACGTAGAATAAGCTAAGGGATAGTTGAGTATTAATAGATTTTGTTGAGAGTTTCTAGGATCTTGTTTGTTATTTATGACAAGCTATCCTTTGTATAAAGGCCTCATAATATTTTAGTAAACGTGTCCTGCTACAGGCTTATTGAAAACCCATCACAAATGTTACAAATCACATTCATCGCCCAACACTAGCTCCACTTTCCTCATACAACATCAACACCAAACATTTCAATAATCTGATGAAGTATTCCTATTCAAACCAAGTATAGTGAGCATGCAATAATTTGATCCAGTCCTTGGATGGAAGTATATAGAACCTTCCTTCAGGTTACTATTAGAATGCAAGATTTGAATAAAATCTTGTAATGACTGGGTAGAATTGTTCCATCCACAAATTCAACATTATAAGCAAATTCTACACTGTATTAAAAGCAATTAAAATATTATTCTTTCAGAAATACCATCTTCCCAGTGGGAACAAACGGGCAGTAAGTCTCCTGACTGAAAATATACTGCATTTCAAATAATTCCTCACACTTTGACCCCATGAATATGGCACAAATTAGTTCACTTAATGAGGGAGGTCATTATCATGTTCTTCCAGTTCCAGCCATAAGAGTAAAATTTTACATTTTGTTCTACATGATATATTTTCCTTCGAGTCTACATATTATCTGAGGTTGTACACTTATGTGTTTTGTACAATGAACTTAACACTTTTGAGCCATTTTTCCAGCCATAAGAGTAAAATATTAAATTTTGTTCCACAGGATATTTTTTCATTCAAGTCTACATATTATCTGAGGTTGTACACTTATGTGTTCTGTACAATGAACTTAACACTTCTAAGCCATTTTTCCACCTTAGATGTGATTATATGTTCGGCGTACCATGATTGATTTGATTATTCATGTGTTTTCCAAATTAGAAATTGTTATATATGTTACAACCCACACAACACAAGCAAAAAACTTGTTTAAATAGATTATAAAAATCTCAAAATCAATTATACAGCAGAACAGAAACCCTAAAATTGCTTGTGGCACATGGAGGAGACACCCTAAACACTAAAAAGACCATGATGTCCATCAACTGAGCACGAACCAGATAGCAGTAACTAATCCATCTAGAGAACAATTTAATAACCTTTACGGTGCATCTGCCATCAACAAAAGGAAGTTCTCACAGATTTCGATTGGGCTGTAATCATAAATGGGCACAATTGATGTACATAAAGAGACCTCTGTGTCTCATTTCATCAGTAAGTATCATCTGGCTTGTCCTCAAAATTTATAGGGTTACTGTTAATCGAGCTTAGAAGGAGATATCTATATCTATTCTTGTTGTAGTGAAATTTTCCTAAAAGTTGAATTTTTTTTAGTGCTACTTGAAACATGGCCACACAGGTTGAACAGCTATGTGTATTCTTGTTGTAGTGTAATTTTCTTCAGAGATGATGTTTTTCAAATGCTACTTGAATCATGCGCACACAGTTTGAACAGCATGCGTGGATTGAGTTCATTCTGCTTGTGTAAGGGGCCATATCTGAGGACGGTTTCTATTCCTCTTCAGTCGCTTGTTTTTCTAAAAGGTCAAAGATGCATATGAATAAGTAAAAAATGGAGGCAGTCACGCAACAAAAACCAGCTCAAGGCTCAATATAAGCTTGACACTGGTGCAAGAAGTAAAAAGATGTCACACATTACATTCCCATACTGAAACAAAATAAAACCAGTGGAATAAAAGCACCAAAAAAACCTAAATCGTCTACCTAGAATTGTCATCGTCGGTAGTTAAATCAAAAAATAATCATTATTATCATATAATGAGAGTTTAAAGATTCATTCCTCAGTAAAAGAGGAGAAATTCTAACTCGTACCATTTAAAGTTAAAGCTATAGCAGGAATAAGTTTGTTAAGGAGAGTTCCATGCATCCAGAAAAGATATCTATGACTAAGGACTCTTAGAATCCTGCCCACAACCTTTACTTTCATGGTTTGCAGATCTTCACCGAACAGTACCAGGTAGATAACTTGCAGGTGGAGATGGACATCTGAGCTGCAGTTGGGACGTTCTGCCCGTCATAGTTTCATATGAGCTCTTCCTTGAATCCACTTGAACCACCATCACTGTGATCAGCTTCATGTATTTTTCGTGATTCTCCAAACGTTAACTTAATTTTTCTTGATAGCCTATCATCTGGTCATAGCATATTTCAAGAACAGGATTAGTCAATCATTTATCCTTAATCTCAGCTGTTACAATTTCAACACTTTGAATGATGGCCTGGTTAGAATTAATGAGCATGGTACCCCTTAAAGTCATGTCTATTTGGGCAGTGGAAGAGAATCCTCCTTGAGATGCAGCAGATGAGGTACCAGGAGTACGTTGAAAGGAAGGGGGAGCAGGAAACCCCATGGCCCAAGAGGAGGGAAAATATGGATTTTCATGTTGGGAATCTGAAGAACTATTGGAATCATCAAGTCCAGAATGGGGATGATATTATTATGAAAAGGTGGAGGATGAGTAGCTCATCAAACAGGAAATACCTTGACTAAACCCAGACATGGTGTTCGTTGTCCAATGTTCTAGCACAGACACAGTTAGAGGTTATAAAACCCTCCCTTTTTAGTTTGAACTTTGAAATGAAAAGTAGAAACATAATACGGTTTACCTATACCTGTATGAGGCTTCGAAATAATTACAAACATAAAAGAATCTAATGTAAGTAAAGAAAATCTAATCTAAACTGCTGAAATAAAAATGAGGACGAATTTTATTCTTTATTTTGGTTCTCATGTGGAGACAAAATGACTGATGACAGATATCTAAATTCAATGGAATATAACTTCTCTGGATAAAAAACTGCCTACAATAGAAGTGAGTAAGATCCAAATTCATCATAGGCAGCGCAACACTTATAAATGATTCATGGAACTCTGATTTCTGTATAACTTAGGTCCAAACAATATCACACCAAGTGCACAAACAGATAGTTTAATCAACAGAATGGAAGCACAACAAAGCATCAATACAGTCAAAACCCAAATTGATACCAAACCACATATTACACCATTGTTGCAGAGAAAAGACTTCCTTGTATTAAAATATGCCTTTTTACTGTCTCCTTACAAGAGCCTTTTATAAACTTTCGCACTCAAAAAATGGAACCATTAGTACAATGTTACATAATTATTTTATCTCTCCTAAAGCTTTCAACACCTACCCTCCAAGAGGGAAAATGAAACAAATCACTTACAAGAACTTGTTCATCTACCACAGAAAAGGCAAAAGTGCTCCATTTGACTTCCTCTATGCATTAGAGACAAGCTGGCATGGTCACCAAGAATGGTTGAGATAACAATGCCAATAAAAAATGTGGCCTCTGCTCCTTATGAATAATCTGGAAAGCATTTTGATCCTCCTACCATACTCTGCCATGCTTGAAGCACATTAGACGCACCCCTCCTACGCCAACAATATTAGATTAAAGAATAGTTGATGTATATCCACTGCCCTTCACTAGACAGGCTATTAGAACAAAAGGGGAAGCCCTGCTGACTCGCATAACCCTTTGCATATGTTTTGGAAAATTGAAAAACTAAGGTGAGTAAAGCCAACCAACCTAGAACCCTCTTGGTCGACATTCAGGCTTCTTCGTGAATCAAGTTGACCCGGCATGTTTTTATGTTCCTCCTATTCCAAAAACATACACGATCAAAAACCATGGCTCTTTCTATAGGCCAAGGAATAAGGTGGATGCACATTCTTCCATCCTTGTGAAGCTTCCTTTCCATTTACAATATATTTAACATGACTCTACAAGTTTTAGGGCCAACTGCTGCCTTATCCACTGCTGACATGTATAGGAACTTGGAAGTATGTCAATCAGAATGTGCCAAGATGCAAACGGTGCATAGGGCATAGGTGCCCACCAGTGTAGTAATGCAAGGTGCATACGTAATGTGGATCCATGAAGTAATATAGAATCAATGAATCTCGTGCTGGGATAATGTCTGACAGTGGGCTCTAAGGAGCCCCTGTCTGACCAGAAAGACACCAATTTCATATCGTCTTCAAAGTACAAGCCCAGTACTCCACCACTGAAAATGTATTGCCGCTGACAAAATGACACTTCTAAATTTCAAGGCCTAGAAAAAGTGATTCATACTCTACCAAAATGGGATGGGTTCGCAGTCACTTACTTGAATTCATAAAAAAACTAGACAAATGAGACTTGAGCTTAAAAGTACAACTCGATTGACTGTATGGAGTAAAATTCAATTTTTCGCTCCCTACAAAATCCACCTTGCACAATGCTAACCAAAGTGTTTGTTACAACCTCTTTATTTGCTACCTTCTGTTTGCTTTGTTGCAAAGCTTTTAGCTTTGTGGTGCCTTTGTTGCCTTGCAAATCCTTTTAGCCTTGTAGATCTATCTGTAGTTCTGCAGATCCGTTTGTAGTTTTGTGTCAGCCTCAGGGTTGTGCAAAGAATGTAGCTTTGCAATGACTCTTGCAAATTTGCAGAGCTTTCCTTATCACTGCACCTTGTGATGGTCCTATCAGTTTTGTGATGCTCTAGGTTTCCCTTCTACAGTGGCCCTGGTACTTGAAGCCTACATAGAAAAGAAAAAAGAACCAAATCCATTCCAAGAAGCAGCTCATAGCTTGGAGAGGAGGGGAACAATGGGAAATCAGTCTTTAAAGCACAAACCCTCCCAACGCTTATACTAGGGCCATAGAAAACAGAAAATCGAAAGGGCAAATCAAGAAGAAGCTGGGATTCCAATTAAGGAAACACAAAGTAAAAAGGAACATAGTGCAAGCACATTGAAAGCTTGATCCTTGAGGTCATATTATTGATTTTACCAAGGCAGCCCCAAACTTTGCAAAAGTTGGGCATGTTGGTGAAAACAGTGTTTACATGTTGGTGGGATTTGGGATAGCCTTGTGGAGAACAAGGAGGAAATAGTCCACAGTGAAAACAGCTAGAACGGATATTGTGATGGTATAAGAGAAAAATTCTTACATGTGAATCATACCTAGGAATTGTTTAAACTGAGGTTAGGAATTTGTCTTGCAGGTACAAATTGATGACCTGGGAGAACCTCTTCCTTATTGATCTTGATGAGAGCATGTAGAATAGGATCCTAATCAAGGACGTAGGAGTCATGGACATGATTTCATCAGATACACGGTTGATGACACTCAACTTCTTTCTCCTTTGAGATGCCTAAGGTCTTTGCTGCCTATCTTTCCAATCAATTCTATTTAAAACTGAATTTCTTCTATCACCATGCTCTTTGCCTCCACGTTTGCAATTTCAGAAGGAGTTGATCTTTTTATGGCCAAACTATCAAACCAAGGGCTATGACAAGGAACCATGAAAGCAAAGGCCGTATCAATAGCCACTCGAGTGGTGAGTAGTAGATCAGATTAATTCGTCTTCCCACACTAACTACAAATTTGAATTAGATGAATCCAATTTATTGATATAGAAATAAACAAACTCTACAAACATATTTCAACCTTGTACATTGATGAGAAGTAGCACACAGCTCCTGAATATTTAATGGAACAACACAGATATGATTATGTTGTCCTTGTTGAAGTTTCTTTATGATCTAGTGAGGGTGTAACTAGTCCAAATCATCATCCAGGTATTCCATGCATTCCCAAGAATACATCACCATCTTGTGCTTTGTTTTGCTGCTAACGTTTCTATTTCCCCAACAAATATAAAAGAGATGAAATCGTGTAACCGTCACTAGGGAAAAAAATACAACTGGGAGGGTCACAGTGTGAAAGGGTGATTGAAAATCAAGAAGGGTAGTATTCAAAAATTCGTTTGAAAAGGGGAAACATATCCCAATTATACATTTTGGATGGTGTGCCAAGGACACATGGACACATTGGCAGTGAATAAGTTTTTACTTTTTTGTCTACTTTGGACGCTGCCACAAAGGCTAGCAGAAGTCGCTTGATAAAGGAAGCAAGGGGGTGGAAAAGCACCACATGGATAATAAAATCAGCATCCAAAAATTATTGTTACTAGGAGAGAGAAAACTGGTGCATTCGATATGAGGATGGGGGCCTTGGGGCAAGGAAATATCTAATAAGAAAACCATGTGACTGCCACAAATAATATGGAGGGAACGGATAAGATATTTTGCAGGAGACAAAGTCCAAATCACATGCTCATTGAGACAAGACTAATGTGACAACAGCAGGATTTAACTCCAAATGGTAGGAGAGGAAAAGTGATAATAACATAGGGAAAGAATTAGGGGATCTGTAATTAAAGACAAACGAGAAGAATTAACTGGAATGATAGCATTTAGATATTGATCAAAGGAGTCGCGGGTGAGGTGAAAAAGAATAAAGGGACCTAAATAAACCTCCAAAGTAGATTTAGTACAAGACAAACCATAGAAGCTATAACAGGAATTGGATAGAGTAGACATATATAAACAGAAGACATAAAAATTTAATCAGGGTATAAACCCAAACCCAGGTTGGAAAGTATTGTTAATAGAAGACTGTTAGGAAACATACTAAGTACTAATCAGTAGGCTTGAATTTTAAGGATCAAGCAACCATGCAGATTGAATATTCTTATTCATCTTCAAAACTGTTAAGAGATGGCATTTTCCTCTAGTATAGCCCAATTCGAATTGTCTGAGGAATCTCCATTAAACCCTTGCAAGAATGCAGCTCATGATCACAGCCTTCCTATATGGCATGAGTAGCCAATCTGTTGGCCGTGGTATTATGATGTCTCTTTCAATGTTGGATGTGTACACCACTAATTTGAATGGGGAGACCAATAATATGAGAGATAAGATTTCTCCTCTTCCAATGGGTGATTTCCTTTGTAGTGTTCTGAATAGAATTATCAACAAGAGATTTGTGTTCTTGTCCAAGAATAAAAAGCAGAATCTTTTTCAATGTGGAGGGGTTTAATGTCGTTATTGCAGGCAATTTGAATTCCATAAAGTAGGGCAAACAGTTCAGCGTATTGTTACTTTGTATCCCTATACTTTTCAAAAAACATTATTACTCAACTTCCATGGGAATCCCAAATGATTCCCCTAATACCAGCAGAACCTGGATTGTGTATGGATGCTCCATCAAAATTAAGCTTGTAAGATCCAAGAGGGAGAAGCAACTTAGGTAAGGGTGTGACCAAGAGAGAGATAGCTCATCTGGAATGACAACAGATTCACTGTGTTTTGTATCTTTGCAAATCAATAATATTCGCTCATTGATAGGCTCTAGGAGCTGAAGATAAAAAGTTGAGTGTTCTGGTCCACATTTGAGCTTTGAGAATGCAGCTCACCTCTAGGTGGTATGTAATATATTGTCAAAAACCTGACTGTATGCGCTTTCCTAATATTGCAATAGTATAAACCTTGGGGCTGCCTTACAAAGCTTACGAAGAGCTATCATATCCATCCAGGACCAATTATGTAGAAGCCAGTGAAATTGAGTGATGAACTATCATGCCAAAGTGTGCCAAATAGTCCAAGAGAAGGGAATCAAAGAAAAAATGTTCAATAGTTTTGTCATTGCTGTAACAGTTGATGATTATTGAATGCCCAATCCATCCTCTTCTGCAAAAATTGTCCATAATCAAGAGAGTGTCATACATGAGCAGCCACAAGAACACTTCTATTTTTGCAAAACCAGTTGAGACCAGACTTTTCCCCATTTAGAATCATGTCATTATGTACATGGAGCTATAGTTTGATAGGCACGAGCCATAATACAAAGGCTAGTAGAAGCGAATGGCCACACTATCTAATCTATAAGCTCAGATAATAGGGCACACCTTGTATTTAGTTCTTGAAGTAAGATGTCCAATTGATGTCCAATGGAGCCAGATGATTATGACCTATTCTACGAAGCTCCTTGTAGTTCCATTCGTCTCATAAATGCAAATCCAGGCTATGGTATTAAGATAAGATGCATCCAAACAATCAAGAGATGAATTGGCATCCCATTTGTCCCCCCCCCCAAAGAATTGTATATGTTGGCCATTGCAAACATTCCAACTGACAGGTCCTTGCAAGAGTGAAATCCCTTTTTGAGTTAGCTTGGCCGGACTAGAAGAGTTTGTTCCACTAAAGTCTTAAATACATGCCAAACAATGCATTCTTTGAATAATCTGCAGTTGCCAATAATATTATCTTTATCTCACTAAACACCACAGGTAAAGAACCAAATGATTACCAATAAATAAATTTATGGTTTCAAGTTTATCCATACATAGTATTAGTTTGTTTGTCCTAAATTCATGTGTATATCCTAAGTCATTCTTGCAAGTTGTCATGAGGAATTGTTAAAAAACCAATTACCAAAATTCATAGTAATTGTCAATTACCTAGACCTATGCATATACAGCATTCATAATTCCACCCTCTGCAACAAATGGAACTCATGCGATAAAAAACAGATCAGAATCTCAAAATCATGCATGCAGAATACTATTTTGTCGTTATAAAGGGTTGTCAAAGCATGTCAACTCACTAACAAAGGAAGTCGGTTCACCAAGGCTCAGCTAGAAGACATATTTCTGCACTTGCTTCCTAGACTTAACGCAATAGGGACTATTGCTTTTCAAAGGGGGGTGAATGATCTAGGTGGATTCTCTAAATACAGCTCCAGCAAAACCTCCAAGCTCATTCTCACAGCCCATGGTAATGTCGACTCATGTTTCATGTTTTGTGGTAATTCTGAACCACCTCCAAAGGTTCACAGTATCTCCAAGATCATCAATCCATCTCCCCCAGAAGTCGCACACACGTCTACAATAACACAACAATCTGAACAGATCGAACATTTCACCATCCGTGCACACTCCAAACCATAGTTCGCATGATCGAACTTGACTCGAACTTGGCAAACCAAAAAAAAACCTACTTGGCAAATGTTAGACAATTTAAAAAATACTTAACTTTCTTAAAAAACATATACAAATTACAGTTACAAAATGTATCAAATAGGTCTATAAAACACTGGATAAAAGTTTTCTATTAGATTTGAATACAAATAGAGTAAAAAATTGCATGATCATTTCTTTCAACATTTCCTTTATGCTTTCGTGTTGATATGTATCTTTCCCCAAGCACCATCCCACATTACGCTTTTGTGACACGTGATGAGCTTTGGGTGAGGCATATGTATACACCACTATTTTTCGACTTTATCATTTACTGACACTCTCTTTTGCAGGGGTTCGCTAGCGCATCAAATCTCCCTAAGTGCACGCCTTAAAGGTGCACCAAGAATGGGTGAGGGGGGAGGGTCAGAGATGTTCTCATACTGTTCTATCATACCTGCATCCCTTCATGCAGCCTTCATACCTCCTATGATGTCTCCCTGAAATCTTGAAACACTGGAATATGGATAAGTCTGAAATCCTGAAACCTGACCAAGTCTGAAATACAGAAACCTGGCTAAGTCTGAAATATGATAGGATCCTCCAAAACCTAGAATTTGCATTATAGCTCCTAAAGGTCCGAAACCACTCAAACATCCTGAAAGTATATATAAAATATAACTTAAAGTATAAGTATAAATGTAAACTTAAACGTTTATTTTATAGATATACTGTCTGGTTCAGCATTTTTTCCACGTTTTTTCTGCATTTGGGGTCCTCAATCTAAGACTCACAAGTATAAGTGAAAAAAACTCTCCGGCAAATAAAATGGCGAGTACTCTTATACTCACCGAGTATGTAAACCATCTCCAAACCTTATCCACTCTTTATCATTGGCTTTGTCAAGTTTCTAGACACCTGCAAAACAAACTGCTAAGGTGCACTCACAATGAGTGGTACTGCCAAGTGCCAACAGCGTTGTCAATATTGTTGGTACCATTAAATTCTGACATCATTCAACCCAACTGCCAAAAGATGAAAATTCATGTAGAAGAGGAACCCTTTCATCTTCCAAAACAGTAATTTAGCCTTCTCGGCTTTGTAGCGCTCTGTATACATGTCTAGATAGATAGATAGATAGATAGATAGCATAGACATAGACATAGACATAGCCAAAGGAAGATAGACATAGCTAAGATTGTCTAGTAATGACCTAAATATCAACAAGACCATTATCAACATCTTCTCAATTAATCACCTAAATATTATATTTTAAGGGTGAAGTGAGTATCTGTTGTTTGTTTCGGCTTAAAAATTATAACTCCGAACAATAACGCTACTAGAGTTCAAAATTCATTCCTAGACGACTAGGAATGAAAATTTTAACTATAAGCAAAAGAAGCTAAAATTCATTTTGTGAGGAACATAGTTTAAAAACTCGTACTCGGCAATTACCCAGCAGCCCAAAATTTCGACCTGTACTCTGGATTCAGCAACTTTACCACTACTTTAAAAACATATAAATTCATAAAATAAACTTAAAATAAAATGTAAAACATTATTAAATGATACAAGAAATAAATGTAGAGAATGCCCAAATATATAACACATTACACAAGTACATTTCTATTAATTTTCGACGAGTACAATGCTCAGTTTATATAATTTGTAATTTTATAAAAATGATGAGAGTAATTAAAATAAACATTGAAGGAAGGTGTGAAGAATCGTGAGAATATGTATTATAGCTAATAATGTAATAAAAATATTTAGGGGTTAACTAAAAGTTAGGTAGATAACCACCTAATGTACACCGGCACCCCATATTACAAAAGCATTGAAGAATGCACAGTACACATATTACCATAAAACACAAAGGGAAGTTATTCTTTATACATTTTATAAAACAAAAAAATTAAAAGATTTAAAAAGAAAACCAGATTAAGCCTAGTGCCCAATGTTATTGTATTGATGCCCGATATTAATCCATTATCCAAACGCGAAGCTCAAAAAGGTTCAATTAGAAATTGAGCATTTGCGGTAATCTGTGGAAACCAAAACCATGCCTACTAGAAACAGTCTCATGGTGGACAACATACGTTTACTTTCTGTACAGAATCAGACAAGCAAAAATTTGGATGTAATTCTGTGATAAGCGGCTACAGTATTGTGTAAAGAGAATCACGATTTTCTGTCTCCAAAGTGTCATGTCTGATTAGGTTTGCACTTTGGATTTCTCCTTCTACCATGCCCTACAAACCGCAATTTGTCTCTAAAATCGTTCAAAAATAATGTCTCTCTTCTTTTTGTTTGTGGTGTCTCAAAATCGCAATTTTCTTCTTTTTTCTGGTCTGCACTCTCACATAGTGAATAAAAAATTGCAGAGGGAATGATAAAATCAGGGCAGAGGCGAAAACTGCAACGGAAGTGATAAAATGACATTTTTTTGCCCTAAGCATTTTAGTCATCTGGTACCCGAATCGACCGTGGTTAATTGTGGGTTTTGGCGAGTAACTGGGGTCAGTTACTCGTCAAAACCCACAAGTAACCACTGCCAACCCGTACCGTGGTATGTTTCCCAATTACATGGCTCGGTAAAAAACACAGTGTTACTGTGATTTTTGGCCAGGTACCCGCGGATTTTAATTCAGTGGTGTGGAAGTCTAACATCATAGTTATTTACAGTTCCAAATTCAACTCACATGGTCATAATATAGAAAACCATACATAAATGTATGTATGATGTGTCCCAGAACCATAACGCTGAAAGAGGACAATTTTTAGCCAATTCATTTATGCACTCACCCTGACAGGTCAACTGACCTTTACCTAACAAGCAATCTTCTCATATGAAATTGACAACAAATGATAGTTGAACCAACGCAAAAACAACCATTTGCCATTTATAGGAATAGAATTATGAAAGTGCTAACCTATAATTTTGTGAATCATTTCTGAGTAACTTCATTGTTTCAAGGACAATTAGACCAGCAATTATTGCATTTGTCGTTGCGATTGCATGGACAATATTGCCTGCAATACCTTTTGCTTCAAACAGGCTCTGCATTGGGATGCCAAAAGAAAAGGCCCGAATATTAGCAGCTGCAGTCACAAATTCAACAGCTAACTGGTCATCCTTGTCGAAAGTCAAATTCCCTATCTCCTGCAACATAATGGCAAATATTGATCTACTGTTTTTTTTTTTGGAGGATTTCAAGCCACAACATATATTTACAAAGCAAACAGAAATTTCAAGGAAGGTATGGGTAGTTAAAATTGAAGAAAGAAAGATGGAATAGACATAAACTGACCTTTCCTCTTCCTTCAAAAAAAAGTTGCAAAGCCTTCAAGAAGATTCTTGCATTATCAGCAGAGGTCCAAACGTCCTGTGGATTTTTAAGTCCCAAGGCAGCCATTGCAGATAAAGAATGTTCTCTTTCCTTGCCAAATGAATTATCAGATTTCTCATTTTGTTCTTCCTCCTTTGTAGGAAGAATATCCTTAACGTATATAGGAGTTGGTGCTCTCCTGTTCTTCCAAGTTTCTGAATTTTGTAGAGCCATCTCAATATTATATCCAAAAACATGATCAAAGATCCGTCTGCCATACTCTTCATGGCTTTCACCCTCACGGAAATCAAACACATCTTCATCATCTTTTATTGAACCAGTTGCACTGTCATTAGACTGCGCATTAAGATCACTTGCTTGGCTCCTATCCCCGAACAACTTCACAAAAAGCAGCTCTTTTGCCCATACAATGCAATGTACAAACTGCAAAATTTAATCGTCAAAGGTCAGGAACTACAAAAAACAGATACCTGCATCTACTTACCATTTCCTTTTTTTGGTAACAGAAAATGCAAGCAGACCCACATCCCAAAAAATACAGTAAACTCTCAAAATGCAAGCCAAAATTTGTTGACCAGTATATAGTAAATAAAATGCATGCAAACTAACTTTGATAAGCAGTCAACTTTTTGAGTTACTCGTATGCAAAATATACCAATAAGTAGAAGCAGATATTAATTCTATTCACCATAGAAATACTGGTCCTTAACATCCAAAAGTAAAAACCAATGGAAATTGCAAGTTGATGAAACCACAAAATCATTTAACAAATGTCCAATGAACCCATTCCGGAACAGTGGAGATGACAAGAAAGTGAGTGCTTAAAAAATCAAATCTACTATTGATGACCATTCAAACCAGTATACACTTAATGTATGTGACTTTTGATAGTGTCATTATGGCACAGGAAATAATCCATACTTTGAATCACACCAGACAGCCTGGTTCATTTATTAAGTTGAACATGCCAAAAGCGTCTAATAACAGTAACTGGCATTTCATTCTTGCAATCATGACAAAAAAAAATTGGATTCATGAAATTCACCTGCAATTCATAGTTGCCTCTCTATCGACAATTATTATGTTTTTTTACATATGTGTATATAGATTGTTGTGTTTTAATATATAGCCCAAAATAGATTGCCTAGCGGTCCAACCCAAGACCTCCCAAATATCGGTCTGGGTGCTCTATCAACTCAGTTATCGGTTCTTCGTTGGTTCGAGATTTTACGTTAAACCTTCTGCAAGGTTAAACAATTTAATATTCATAAGCTACGCACATGCACGTGCGCTAACTCCTGCACATGCACACACCCGCATATATGTGTGTGTGGATGTGTGTGTATATATATATATCCAAATAGTTGTTTAATAACTAAAAGAAATGGATTGGCTATGGTTCAAACCCAGTAGCTCCCAAATACTAGATTGGGTGCTCTACCAACATATCAACCCTTTGTTGCTTTGAGATTTCAAATTAAACCTTCTATAAGGTTAAACGTTTCAAAATTCATAAACTTCACACACCAAATACATTTATATATGTATGTGGATGGTTGTGTTTAAAGCCTAGCTAAAAAGGACGAGCTATAACTTCTTGGTCATTTTTTGCAGGACAAAATGAAGGGGGAATTTGCAACAGCATGTGGGACTAAGTCCCTCCTCTATTCCAAGGGAAGGTTTCCTTTATTGAGAAGTAAAATACAAAATGAAGTAGTATTTACAAATATACAACTCAAAATTGTATGCAGATTTTTGCTTGTGAATGAAAATAACATTGACAATAAATTTGTATGTGTATCTAAATAAATGCAGAGATCAAAACTTATACAAAGAAAGAAAACATATAGAAACCATGACAGTTAACTATAACACAATACCTGCAACAAAAATGCCAAAAAGAAAATTTGTACTATCAACTAATGAGAATGATAATACAGGATACAAGAACAGATGAGACACAAAGCTATTCTCATCTTCTTGGTAATTCTTTCAAATTGAACACAAAGTTTCCATTACACAACTATGTCAACACCAAAATTGCATATAGATTCCAAAGTTACAATGTATGATAACTTTATTTGTAACGTCTAAACTTTGGAATGTACTTATATAATTACCTCAACCAACTTTTACGTCACATTTGAACAAATTACAAATATTTGAAGGAAATATAATAAACCAATACATTGACCCCACTTTTATTTAATGGCATTCTTAAGCGAAGGGTAATCCTTGCAAGGATGACATCTGAAGACAAATCAATAGTATTTTTCTTTTCCAAGTCCATCCTCAACCTGTAAGCTCAATACACTAGGTCACATCTATCATCTTGGCCTCGTCAGGAGTATCAGTGTACCTTACTCTAGTATCCCAAGAATATTGTAGTTCTGAATTTTTATTACCCAACATTCCTTGCTTCAATTGTACTTTATTTATCCCTTCAATCAAATTGTGCAACTTAATCAACTTCTCTGTAGCTGATTTGGACAAATCTTACTTAATGAGCCTAATGAATTGATCCTTTATTTCTTTAGAAAATCTTGTTTGCACTTTGTTTGTGCTTGATCATCAACAAAATTTCAAGGGATCTTTTTAAAATAAAAATAAACTATAAGAATCACATCAGAATTGTTGCCATGTATATCTCGAAATACCTTGAGTCCAGATTGCAATATGTCCAATCTAAATTTTTCTGCTTCAAATCATCCCATCATCATTCAAATCCTAGCCGACACTTCAGAAACTAGCAATTCAGCATTTGAATCAGATATTTCTCTTGAATCAGGGATTACATATCTCCACGATGTTATTTCCTCTTCATATTTATTTTCTACCTCATTGATATTCTCCTGCTCAATTTGGATTTTTTCATGTATTTTTAAGGCCTCACCAATGGATTTTAGACCTTGAAGCAGTAAATTTTCAATCCAAGCCTTCATTTTACATCCATAACTTCCTATATCACCAGCTTGAGGAAAGGCATCTTTATCAAGACCAACAATCAGAAAGGAAGTAAGATCCTACAGAATATCAAGAGGGCTTAGCAAATGATGAATATATAGTCCCAATTGTCAAACTTGCTCCTTAAATTCAGCATTTGACTCACCATCTTTCTCAATTCTCTTGATTGTATTATTATCAATATCTTTCAATTGGTTGATCTCTACTTGGTGTGTTGGTTTTCCTAGTGGAAAGCTCTGCACTTATAGTCATCATTTGTCATACCCTCTTGATTCTTATCAACAATGAGTTCCCATCTATGCATGCCTTACTCCTTTTGTATCAATGGTTGCCGTAAATTTGGTTTTGGCCTTTTTGGTCGGCTTTTGTTGAATTGATAAGAATATTGTATCAAAATCAAGTATAGTGGCTTTTACCACCCTTTCCTTCTTATTGACCATCCCCGCCACCCAAACAAGAGTATTCACCACAGCACTATTAGTTTTAACTCCAGCATCAGTACAAGCAATTTGACTAACAGTTGCAGTTCTTTTCTTTGAGGAGGATCTTGATGGACTTCTTTGCCCTTTGGAAGTGTCTCCTACTGCAGTGTTCTTTTTGGTGAACTCAACAATCCTTCCATTTAACCACACTAGGATGTGATGCACAACCGTTTTGGTCCTTGCCTCAATGGAGGACCCCTCAGGGGTGGACCAATGGACCTTAAAGAGAGGTTCAAGAAAGATCTTCGTTTGAAGATTTACTGGCCCCTTCAGATCCTTCACATTATCAATGACCTTGTTAGGGACATTTTTCATATTGAATATTATAACCTATTCTAGAGTCAGTATTAAAAGTCCTTTTGAACTTCAACATCATCATCAAAATCAGCCCAATAGTATTCCAGATAACGAACATGTTTGTGCGTACTTCCCAGTATGCGCTCAATGATACCATGGCTATCAAAAGAGAACCTTTTTTCATATAAAAACAAATTATATTACGCTAATTCCTTATCCAACAGCTTGGAAACAATGTTCCTGTAAGTATAATGCCCAATCGTGACCGGGAAATGAACTCCCGCCTTGTGCTTTGAAGATAGAAATTCATGAAACTCAGCCAACTGTACAATACTTCATCGACAAAAGTTTGTCAATAACATACCGAGACATAGGGACCGGAAATCTTTGAGGGGCTTTTTGAGAAAGATTGTTTTACGCGTGGTCACCAAGATAAAGGGAGGGGGACAGGTCTTGGAGATAGGGATGCTAATTTTCAGACACTGGTTATGGGGGTACTTGGAGATGGCAAAAGAAATAAAATAATATTATTTATATATTTAAATTTATGAAAACAACATATTAAAATACATCATATTCTGATTTCAAAAACATTGAAAACAATTTAACTTTCTAATTTTAAGTTTTTATTTTTAACTTTGAACTTTTGTTTTTTATTAGGTTTTTAATATTTATCATTCAACTTTATCTTAGTTTTAAAGATTAACTTTTAATCTAGAATATATATATATATATATAAAGGTAGGAGATGGGATTTTTTTGGGGACACGAGGACTTCACAAAGTCTCCAAGACTCGGGAGGCATCTTCATACCCATCTCACATCTCCAAGACACGTGCCAAGTACCAAGAGATGCATCTCCTGGTTACTATTGTTTTATGGTGGAGTAATTAATGTGTCAAATCTCCAAAATGTGGAAACCAAATTGCCAAGCCATATGCAATAACTTGTATAGGAGAAAATGATGAATAGTGGTGAAGCGACAAAGACCTTTGTAGCAAATCCCTTCAAAGTGAAAACCCCGAGTAACACAACTATTCAATCGTGTAGCATAATGCCTCAAATTCTCCTTCACAATCTCTACAAAAGAAACCACTGGGTCACCACAGAACTAGAGTTGTCAAACTTGAGCAAACTCTTCGCGGGAAACAAGAGGATGAAGCACAAAAACCGTTAGTTGAACACCTTCTCTAAATTTTCAAGCACCTCAAGGAAACAAGCAATAGAAACCATTTCTCGACCTGTTTGAAAGTTCGAAGACTTTCCTCACATTCAATTTACAAAAGAATAATGGCGAAAGGAGGTCGCAAAGACTTCAAGGAGTTTTGAGGGCAAGAGTGAGAAGTGAATGAGGTGAAATGAAATGAAGAGGGGGATTTATATAGGGTTTAGCAAAAGACATGGCAACGAGACTTCAATGGCATGTATTTAGGGTGGACGGAGCATGCAGAGTGGCGGGAAGAAGGAAAATTAGAGATTTGTTACATCTACAATCAAGCTCAATGTGAAAGAGTTTCTAATTTCATCGAAATCACCAAGTCGTTTTAGTTGGGTCGAGAAATCGAGGTTTCATTACATATGAGCTTGTAAGCAAGCATGTAGTGAACGTTTGCATGTTCTGACAAATTTCAATGCATTGGAGTCTTTCTTACAATTGATCAAGGTTCTCAGCACTTCAGCCCACACAAGCTCCCGAGCAAGTGTTTATTAAAATTCAATGAGGTTCGATGAAATTCATTACACAAGCCACTTTTAAGAAATTATCGAAGAAATCGGAACTTTATTACATGTTTGTTCCTGAGCAGACTTGTGACAAAAGTTTGATTTGCCCGATAAAATGTATTACATTGAATTCTATAAGGAAACAAGTCAGGGCATCAAGAAGTGCAAGACACAATTAAATGTGAGCTTGGTTGTATAAAAGTCTGAAAGTTCCGACAAACAACATTAAGAATTGGAGAGTCAACCTTTCAAGACATGTACTACAAGTGGAAAAACTCTGATTTCCCTACACAGACTATACGGCAAGACCTTAGCAATTAGGATAATCAAGAACAGCGGGCCATTAATACATGTGGTACGTGCAACAAACTTCTAATTTCCCCAATAAAGACCAACAAAGTTGTTTTGACTTAAAATTCACTCAAAGACACATTTTTATGAAATTTTGACAGAGGTACCCTATAATTTGAGTAAGGTTTTAGGTACAACAAGAATCAACCCCATGACCTTCAAAAATACTAATTAGTTAACATTTCGGCAAGGCACCTAGACCAATATTTCGAAGGTCCTAGGTTCAAGTCCTAGCCTGTCCATTTTGGCTAGGTATTGAACACAAATATCCGTATACATACATGTAAATGCTTTGGTGTGTAATCTTATGAATTTAAAATGTTAATCTTATGGAAGGTTTAACTTTAAATCTCAAGCCAACAAAGCATTGATAACTTAGTGGGTAAAGCACTAAGGTCGATATCTGGGAGGTCTCAAGTTTGCACCCTACCCTGTCCCTGACTGGGTACTAAACACAATTATATGGATACATATAAATTTTTGCACTTAGATTAGTTGTATCAAATGTAATAATACACAGTGTTCTTTTGGAATCAACTACGTAATAAAGTTATTTTCTAATGTTTTGGATCTCACGACTAGATCCATATTCAGGAAAGCGAAGATTGAAGCCAATGCAAATAAATGTTTATGGTATGTGAAGCTTACGAATTTTATTTCTATTTTTTTTTAGTGGTACTTTGGATCCTTTGTTCAATTCAACTTGTCTTCATTACGCAAATCCTATATATCTATTCTCAAAGGGATAATTTTTTGTAAAATATGTAATACATAATTTTTGGATTCAACATTTTGGACTATACTTAATGGTCTGCCATCAAAATAAATAATAAGCTTAAACAAAATGGCTCCTTATATAGATAACCCATTTTACCTCATGAGAAATACATCAACATAATATACATCTACCAATAATTGATGCTTTAAAAGACTTATTAAATAATATCCCATGTAGCATTAATTATTTCAATTTTTGTCATAAGCTCTAAGAATTTGAATAATGGGTTCCCTATTAGTACTCCTTCATCCTAACTTGTGATGTGTCCCAAAATGGGACGATTTCACATAAAAAGGGTTTGCCCCAAAATCCATAAATTCTAAAATTCTAAAATTAAAAATCAGCAAACCCTAGCTACTGCAATTGCACCTTCAAATTGAAAATTAACTCCAATTTCACTTTGAATTAAATACCAAATAAATACCTTGTGAATTCGGCCACGAATAGCTCTTGCCGTAATGAAAGAACCAGAAATGGATGTTTCAATCCTCCAAACCCTAGCATCACACTTGCTGAAATGAATTCCTTCTTTCCCATTCTAATCTCTGCTCAAGCTTAGTCCAAACTAATCGCCAAAACTCAGAAAATTACTACAATAATTAATTCAGAACGAAACCCTTGCAAATCTGCCCTCAACAAATATTATTTCTTACGAACAGCTAAAAACTTCAAAAATTCATAACTCCTCAATATTTGGAATTATGATGCAAACAAGAGCCTCAAACTGATCATAAAAATAAGGACTATCAAATAAAAATAATTTCAGAATTTCCCTTCCATAAGGTCACCAAAAATTGCTCCGAAATTCTAAAAACCCTAATTTCCTGTCAAAAATAATTAAAATTTAATCTGAAAATTATTATTTAATTTTCTCTCAATTTAGTGCTTTAAATCTTCCACAAATCTTCTCAAAATCCCCATGCTAATGTGCACAAAATTAGCAATTAATTTCAAAATATTAAATTGCATAAAATAAATCAAAAAAGGCCTCCAAACCCTAGATCCAAGCTTCCAAAGTGGTTCGCTCCACTTGCAAAAATAGAATAAATATTTAGCAAAATTAACATGCAAAAAAAGAATCGCGAAACCCTCACAAAACTCCACACAAACTCCTCAAAGCAAATCGCCCCATTTTTAGGGCAAGACCAAAATCTCCTTAGCAAAGGTGGTGTCAAAAGACACCTTTTTTAAATTGATCAACACCAAAGTAGTGAACTTCTATTGGGCATGCATCCAAATAGTTTCTTCAAGCATAAAAAACAATTATCAAAATTCAGAATATCCTCCATTGTAGCCTTCACCATGTATTTATAAATCCCAAAAAGGGTGAACCACTTTGAGAAGATAAAACACATTTCTTTATCTTTGTTTTAGCTCCCATGCCGACATCTCCTTTTTGAAAAATATATTAATTCATTGCCTTAATTATAATAGTAATTAAAATTACTTTTAAAGCAAATAAATTAATTATTAATTCATTTAAGCACTTTAGTGATAAAAACCATTTTTTAAATATTCTATTAATCAATTAATAATTGTCTTATGATAAAAATTACTATTTCGACAATTAATAAAATAATATTCTCCAAAAAGGGCACCTTTAGTCTATGGGGAATAGACTAAAAGTCTTCAAGACCTGGTTATTCGTGATGTGGAAATGGGGACATCACATAACTCTTCTAATTTGTATTAGGTATTATTAATAAAAGCTCGGACGCATGTGCTCTGTAAGTCATCCCATTAGCTATTTGTAATTATCCCATATGTATAGGAGGTAGTAGTTGTCTTGATTAGAATAGCTTAAATAGAGAGATCGTCTATTGAATATTTTGTATTGTGTTGAGCTCAAAGGAGGTTGCTCCCTTGAAGAGGCCCACAATATTTTGTAGTGAGATTCATCATTTCAATACAATATTGTTATTCTCTTTCCATTTAGTGCATATTGGCCATATTTTTGTTGCCATATAACTTGTCTGCAAGCAGGTTCCTAACATTGTCATAGTCGCTGAATGCTAGGTCATCGTCCCTATTGAGATTGGTGGGATGCTTTCCAATCTTGATAACCTCTCTAACCTTCCTTTTTGTACAATATTCCTCCTTCACTAGTCATGATCCAGATAATGTTTTCCCAATCTCCATTCTCATTTAACTTGATAGCTGAAGGACTCTATCATGCATTATCTGTGGCCTTAGGGAGTCAAAAATTGTATGGGTTGTGAGCCACTCAAGGCTGTGCTTCAGATACTCATTTGCTGTTTATGGACAAACACACTTCTGGTATTCACAACCACGCATGAAGCTTTGTATCAAGATGCTTCAAATCAACAGATTAATTCATAGAGATGTCAAGCTTGTGCAATCCATAACGTTTAAAGGGCAAGGTTTTGGGTAGAAAATAATAATTAGTTTCTTGTTGATTTCATAAATCATATGTCTTATACCTCATCCCTTATTCGGTACCTCTGAGGAATACCTTAGTTTTTGTGAGACATAATTATCATTCGAAAATATTTAACCTTGTCCAAGGCAGAGGTCCCCTAAAATTCTTTGGTTACAAATTAAGAACCTGCCTTCTAAATATCTTATAGCATTGCTGGTGTGGCAAAGACAGTGCACAGTTGGGATACATTCAAAAGAATAGTTGCAAGTTAAATTTCGTTGTTGGATTACGTGTATCATTGAACTTGCTGGGTATTATGTTGGGTGCATGCAACTCATCAAATGTGCACCTGCCATTGTTGCCATTGCCAGCTTAAGTTGTTCATGATATCATTTGTCTGCAGAGCATCTTTCTCTTGTTTTGTCTCTCGCTTCTCATATTGCTTCTCCTCCTATTCAATTTCTATCATGCACATCTGTTCGTTATCACTCATGGAACAGTCATCTATCTTGTGATATTTAGGAACCCTATCTCCAACCTGTCAGTCGGGACTTGTTAGCATAATCAAATCATAGACAATTGTCATTTACAACTTCGAAAGACTTTGTGATGGGGGTCTACCAGATATGTAGAAAGTACACTTCCCACAGGATATTCTATCTTATCTACACATGATCTGAATACACACATTATTGGGATGCATATGTCATTAACATGCTTGGACCAATATTAAAGCCTTTATATATATAATGCTTTAGACAAACTCTTAAGAGCCAAAGTTAGTGTCAGGGGATGGCATGGCTGCAAATGATGTGTGTATTTTTTTTAACTAATAGCGAAGCTGCTTTGAATGGAATTACTTCATGTGTATTTACAGCGCATATTTGGTATCAAATCTTTACATGGCTTTATCTTCAAACAACAAACTTTGTTACACTATCTGGCATTGTGTTCTTGTGTCCTAAAGGAGTATTCCTATCTACTGCACTCAATCTTCAACAGTTAATGACTCAAATCCCTACTTTGTGTGCTAGGCATCTGGCCTGCACATAATAGACATAGTTCCCAATCTCAATGTAGAGACATAACCACTCCTTTGAAAATGATGAGGTAACTATGAGCAACCGCTTATGCTAATTTTTCACATGCATCGTACTTTTTTAATCTGCAAAGTTACCTCTAGTTCAGTTTTTAGGTTCATCGGTTATATAAGCTTGTCACATTTTAGGTGAAGCCTAATGTTGGAAACCACATCCGCACTCATTCTATAAATTTAATTTTGATGGGTCTAGTAGATCAAATCATGAGAAGGCATTAATTGACAGCAATACATGTAATCACAACGGAGAATTAAATTAGGCTCCTACCGTAGGTAGTTATACAAAGAACATGGGCAACTTTTGGGCAGTACAAAGGTACCAGCGGCCACTATTTTGAAGCATCTCCCATCTCATTGTGGTCACTGATTCCAAAATAGTTATTTATTACCTTATAAATCACCTCCATATACTCCCAAGCATTGGAAATTGAGATTTTCATTTAACATCATTATGCCGCAATGACTGCACCTTGGAGTTCTTGAACTTTCGCATGTCACAAGGCATGCCATTCAGCTAGCTGATATGTTCGATCAATCTATCACACAAATTTTGACTTTATAATATTTCTTACTCGAATGCATTTTTAATGTTTTTATAAACTTGTGCGAAAAATGAATATGCTTGCTTGAACACAAAAATTAACTAGTTGAAAATATACAACCATAGACACCTAATTTTGGTTTGGGGATAGTTTTAGTTGTCAAATTGCATTTTTCTAGGTAATTGTGTGTTTGTCGATTATTAGTTCATATTGAGCTCTTATTGGCATGTTTTCCCTGTGTTCTTGCTCTATTGTACCCTTCTTTTCCTGTTCCGCTCTCTTTCCTCTTTCCCTTTCCTCCCTGCATGTTTTTATGTTGTTTTGGGCCTCCTGCCCAGAACCATACATTGCACGGTTCTATGTCCCCAGGACTGTACACCGTAAGGTTCTGGGCTGGGACCTTGTGACCCTTGTTTTATACTCTCTGTTTGTCAGCCTTTCCTGCCTGTTGTGTGTCAGCTCATGCACCAATTTGGACTTGATTTGAATTTAAGAAGTCTATAAATACACAGGTGCATTAGTGTATATAGGAAATGAAGTAAATGAGCCATGCAAAGAGTGATAAGTAAATATGAAAAGCAAGAGTCAAGCATTTATTGAGGAGATCTATTGTGTTAGAGAAGAATTCCAGCAATTAGAGCAGATTTGAATCAATATTTCAAGCATTTCACCTTCTTGTGCCACTTGTTCATGCTAGCACAAAAAGTCGTATAGGATTAAGACTTGCAGCCTCAAATTGCTTGCTGCATTGCATTGAGTACTGTTTTCCACTTTTTCTCCAGCCTAGGGGCCTGATAATAATAGAGGGATGACATAGGCCCCTCACTGACTCCACCGATTTTAATTGGTCCTTAATAATTTGTGAAGGGTAAGGAGAAGATTAGTTTCCCACAAATATGCATACCATTCAGGAAAAGGGCAAGACATTTTTGGTGCCCCAAAGCAGGTGAACAGGATTGTGAAATCATATTTCAAAAATTAACAGTTGGACAGAACCATAGCTTTCAAAGACAACTGTTATCGCACTGTTAGGAGTGTGCTCTTCACAAAACTCGCTATTTGCCTCGAATTTTCTGGGTTTTGCAGGTGAACAGGATTGTGAAATCATATTTCAAAAATTCACAGTTGGACAGGACCATAACTTTCAGAGACAACCGTTCTCGCACTGTTGGGAGCGTGCACTTCAGAAAACTCTCTATTTGCCTCCAATTTTCTGAGTTTTGTTTTTCTCACCTCCTGAACCTGTTTTCTGCTGTCTGTTTCTGCCGAGTGTCCCCAGATTCACGACAATTCACATATTCTTCTAGAACCCTCTCTTTGCATTTACTAATTATTCGAGAATAATCTTTATATAAAATTAGGTTTGATTTTGCTGTTTTATTGTGATAAATCTGATTAGGCCTAGTCGTATTCTTTATCGATAGATCTGTTATATCGCGTTGCAATTTAAACATAGATCCATTTTGCCATAAAACAACAACGAAAGGCAACAATGCACTCCAATTTGACACAAAAGTTTGTCAAAACACTCTCTACTCTGTGGGAAGTAATGCTTGATTATTGGCTATAGATATTCATGACAACTTAAAAATAAATAGGTTCTCTTTGGAACCAGTAACAGAGAATCCACGTCTTGTCGCTTGTCTACTCCAAAACTCCTCCTACTCCTCGAAAACTCCTTGAAGCTTCTCTCCCCACACTAGTCTCTATCTTGCTTGCTCCCATATGATCTCAAGAACAACTTTTGTTTGTTGGTTATAATTCAAGTACATCAGTTATACTTCTAAGGCAGTTAGTCTTCCAACCACTCTCATATGTCAGTTACATATTTCAAATGATTAGTTTCAACCACTCTCCTAATTGACTTGCCGATAAGGACCCTAAAATCTACATCTAGCATCTTCTAACCTACGTAGACCCCTAAATTGCATCCACCTGCATATCAATTGTTTATCGTCTTGTCTACCTCTTGGACCCCTGGTTTTTGCTAAAACATACTGACATCAGTCTAACTACCTGAAGTCGGCCAAAAAGATAACTCTTGTAGGAATAGCTACTAGAAGCACAACCTAACAAAAACACGGACATATATAAATAGAGGGTTTTTGTTGACAATACTTTGAAACTACATTTAAGAGGAACCCAAAAGATAATGGACACATGTAATGTCCAGTTACGGGTGGATGGGATGCTCCCATGCCACGCCGGTGGGCCCCATACGGGATGCTCCCGGTTGGTTTGTCGAGGTCTATGCCAGGAGGTAATGCCTGACGATCCTCCGTGGCTGGCCATATAGGGGTCTGGAAGAGGACCCAGATCATCCCGGGACTTTTGGTGTGACGGCCAGTCCTTAGTGGTATCAGAGCGCAAGTCTCGGGGTCGAGACCTTCCTGGGCGAGCGGACTGTAATGTCCCGTTACAGGTGGATGGGATGCTCCCATGCCACGCCGACGGGCCCCATACAGGATGCTCCCGGTTGATTTGTTGAGGTCTGTGCCAGGAGCTAATGCCCGACGATCCTCCATGGCTGGCCATATAGGGATCTGGGAGAGGACCCAGATCATCCCATGACTTTTGGTGTGATGGCCAATCCTTAGTGGGACTGTAATGGACACCCCTATTGCGCCCAAAACTAACCCAACTAAAACCCCTTATGACTCTGGAACGGTTTGCTTGTATTGTTCTTTGTTGTGTGTTTACAAGGTCTTATGCATGTAACATAAATATAGAATTGAAAGCATAGATACACAGCTGAAATAACCAACACACTGTATTTATATTAATTACAAAATGAGTAAACAAATACAATGTCGGCCACGTGATAACTCACTAAATACTCCAGTAATGGAATGAACATTATTTCCAGCGAATATCCCCAGCGAGTACCGAAGGTGCGATCATTTTGTTCTCCGTCCAGCGGAACTACGGACTCTGCAGCTGGTTCTACGGACTCTGCAGCCGATTCTATGGACTCTGCAGGCTGATTCTACGGACTCCACAACTGGTTCTACGGACTCTGCAGGCTGGTTTTTACAGACTCTGCACGCTGGTTCTATGGACTCTGCAGGCTGGTTCTACGGACTCCACAGCTGGTTCTACAGACTCCACAGCTGGTTCTACGGACTCTGCAGCTAGTTCTACGGACTCTGCAGCCGGTTCTACGAACTCTACAAGCTGATTCTACGGACTCCGCAGCTGGTTCTACGGACTCTGCAGCTGGTTCTACGAACTCTATAGCTGGTTCTACGGACTCTACAGGCTGATTCTACGAACTCTACCGCTGGTTCTACAGACTCTGCACACTGCTTCTACGGACTCTGCAGACTTGCACGCTGATTTCTACGGACTCTGCAGGCTAGTATCTACGAACTCTGCAGGGTGCTTCTACGGACTCTGCAAGCTAGTTTCTCCCGACTCTTACTACAGATAGCGGCTGCTACGATATGCTACAGTGACATGGTTGCTACAGTGACGCGACTGCTACAATGACATGGCTGCTACAGTGGCACGACTGCTACAGTGGCGCGGTTGTATGAGGCTGAAAGCACAAACTCCAAAGACCAATCCCAAGGATTGATGTCTAGAGTGCTACAGATGAGAAGGACGTTCTCAAATTCCCAAAATAACCTGCAAACTGCAAGTGCATCAATTCTTTTCTTCTTATCCAACATGCCTAATGAAGCCACAAACACTTCCTTTTATTATTTCTCCAAGGGGCAACTCAACTCACTTGAGCAATGTGGGATAAAGGATGTGCAATAGTTTATATATTAAAATATTGCTTGTCTCCCTTGGGTACCATCTCCATAAAGTAAATATTTAAAGTAACACTTTAATATCTTGCAATTGAGTTAAATGTTACTTTTATAACACTTCAGGCATTAAAATATAATAGCAATTAGACTCCGAATAGCGCAAGTGATAGTTCGTCGAAAAGCTCTCGTCGAGGAGTATCAAATCCAATCATCAAAATTGGCCTCCGCTGTGCCCTGTTATCTTAATACAAATAGTAAGTATGCCTGAAACTGAGTAAATCAACTATGTTTTGGCCCAAACTGGAAATGACTAGGCCAAAACACTCTAGGATTCCTTTAAACCCTTCATTAACCCTCGGGACCATGTAGAACTAGGCTAACGTGCACACACACTGGGTCAACTACTAAAGTGGGGACATTACAACACATGAGGATAATCAATATCAAAGGCACCATAGCCAGTAATTGCAGCCATATATTTAGCCAGTGTTGCAGGGAGACGCGTCCCCTACCCTTTGGGATGCGTCTCGGAAACTAGGATGTGTTTGGGTATGGGAGACGAGAACGGAGACATCTGCTAAAGACTGCCCACATCTCCCGATTGTTCCCCACCAGATAAAGAAGGGGTACCCAAGACAATTTTTTAAACGCTAAACGATTTTTGGAAAAAACGCGTGCTTATGCAGGGCATTGCAAGAAGCTAAATTGCTAAAACAAAAAATGTCGGGGATGTACCATTGTTCGTAGGGTTTTTCAAATTGTTAAATTAATTGAAAGTTTTGATGTATAGGGGTCTCTAGGCATCCCCGATGGCAATGCCACAGCATTGCCATCAAAAAAACATAATGTTTTCAATACTTTAATTTTTATTAAAGACTAAAGTTTATGTTTAAATTTATTTTATTTTAGACAAGGATTTAATTTTTTATTTTATTTTATTCTTATAATTTTTAAATTATAATTTATAACTTTACAAGTTAAATTAAATGGTGATACTAAACTGCTAAAAATGTTTCATGCACGTGCAGCATAGGACTACAGAGAAGGAGGTAACCATGGCTCACTGCAGAGAGCTCATATTGTAGTCTAATGCAGGCAACCACCGCCCCTGGTGGACACAGGCCCTAAACAGGCCTTGCTTCCCTTCAAAAACCCTAATCATTGTGTTCCCTTCGTCCTCAACTACTGGTCTCATAGCTTTCTTTACGTGTATTAAAGCATGTCTACGAACATTGCTAAAATCATGGAACGTGATGAGAGATGTATAGTTGATCGTACACACTCAGATGAACACAATGAGGCTGTAGCGCTCTATGTTTTCCCCTTTAGAATTTTTGTTTGTGCCCTACACGGAACCCGGTGACTGCTTTGGCAGTCCTCAGACTCTGAGTGGTCCTCTGGCAGTTTGCAGACCTTTGGGCTTGCATTGGCATGCTATGAATTCCGATCCAGGTGCTGGTAGTTGTCAGTTTTTTAAATTGCTTTCAATGGTTCGCGGACCCAGATCTATGCTTGAACAGGTCTAGGACTCCAGCTATTGTTAGTGCAGATTTCAGACTCCGATGGTTGTCCTGGCCGGTCTCAGGATCCATTTTTTACTTGGGCAGGCTACGGACTTAGACAGTTGCTCCAACAAGTGGCGGAACCCGGTGCTTGCATCAATAGGTTGAATTCCGCTGACCCACTAGGCACCCCATTGCTCCTCCTTTTTCCTTGGTCTATGGATTGCACTAGGTAGTGAGAGTTTCCGGCATAGGTTTTCGTGACTGGTTGAAATTTCCTATTCAATTCGAAGTGATACTCGACCAACTGGTAAGTTTGGTATCCTTGTTGGATTTTCTTGACTTTCTGCTGCTGAGAATGTCGCCCCTCCTTCAAATATATTCTCAAACATCCATTGACTCTTTCCATATATTTCAGTTTGAGGAGACATGACTGCCTTATCATCATTTGTGCATTATTGGATCATATGAGGAGACATGCCTTCCTTATGGTTCCCACATCTTTTTTTGTGATGGACTTCTGAAATGAGCCAAATGTTCTTGCTTCACCAATGGATCACGTTGCACCATTGTTTCCTGCATTGAAGTGTTGATAGTTATGGCTGATTGAGTAACATTATTTATCTACAAGCTCAGGTTCTACTGCATCAATCTTAGTTTTGGCTTCAATATATGGCAATTGTTTGTGATTCCACCTGTGTAAGATTCAGTGTTTGGAAAGTACCAATCTTGGTCGATGTTTATTTTAATTGTTCATTAAGAAGAAGACTTGGATTGCTAACAAGACCAGGCCATGTTAGTGTTTGATTCATGAACCAGGGATCTTGAACTTGTGACTACGGTCATGTTCTGTAGAACCGTTTCTAAAATACATTCTATCCCTCGTATCACTACAAGTATTTTGTTTCGTGGAGATTGAGGACAGGGGAGATCTTTGTACTCAGATTGTGGAATAATGTGAGGAAGAGATGGTGGATTATTCAAATGACCCACACAAAGGTACCACAATCTTCATAGCTGATCCTTGGTCAGATAAATTTAGGAGGGGAGGTTTTGGCAATCTTTCTTCTGTAGAACATGGGGAGGCAATGCCCACTAGGTCTCATGGTCCCTCTTTGTTTTCGGGGGTTTCTTTAGGTACTTTTGGTGATTGGGAAAAGTTTGCCAGAGGTTCTGAAGTTGTGGTAGGAACAAATATTGGAGTGGTAGGAGACAATCTATGACAAAGGCAAGGCAAATCTATTTCAATGTTTGCAGGGACCTGTGGACTTTTGGGCAAGCAGACCTGATGTGGAAGTTGTGGTAGGAACAAATATTGGAGTGGTAGGAAACAATCTATGACAAAGGCAAGGCAAATCTATTTCAATGTTTGCAGGGACATGTGGACTTTTGGGCAAGCAGACCTGATGTGGCTGCAAAGGGTCACAGATTTGACGGATCTATGTCAGGCTCCCAGAGCAGAGGGGGCTCAGAATAGTGGGAAGAATGAGAGGTCCTCATGTGGGGCTGTCAGATTTCCAGATGCAAAGGGTCTTGGTTAGAATAACTTCAGATCTCTAGGTCAGCGGGGAGATGTGGCACGATTCTTGAGGCGATTGAGGGCACTGTGGGTCACCCAAGATGGTTTCCGGGAGGAAAGATCAGAAGTGTATTAAAATTTGAAAAAATAGGGTAAAATTGGTTCTGAGAGAAGATGTGAAATTAGACCAAGTGCTGGAGTTAACTAATACAGCTCTAACTGAATGCTTTTTTGGGAGGAAAATCTCTGAGAAAACCTTAGAACAATGGACTACTCATGTCTGGCAGCCAGTACTAGGGTATTCTCCTGTCTTCCATATCTTAATAAGTCGTTGGCTTGATTTCATTTTTAAATCTGACGCTGATGTTGGGAAGCTTTTAGGCAAGAGATGGTTTTGGGGAGAGGCGCCATAATCTTTTAAAAAGTTGACCCCAGGTTTTGACCCTTGCTTGACGAGATCTTCGAGTCTTCTTGTTTGGGATAAGTTGCCAGGTTTGCCACTCAAGTTTTGGTCTTTGGAGGTTTTTAAGACTATAGGAGATAGTATGGGGACTTTCCTAGAGGCAGATGAGAGTTATTTAAGACATCCCTCTAGGACAATGGCCAAAATTTTGCTGGATTTGAATTTCAAGGAGGGGTTGGATGTATATGGTTGTTGGAAGCATACTCAATCATTGGACTATGTTGGCATTCCCTTCATGTGTGCTAGATGTCATCATTATGGTCATTTAGTTCCAAAAAGCAATCTACATTTTTCCCACAAGGAATGGCAGAGGACGTCGGATGTAGTCAACAAGAGGGTTAAAGAGAACCTTGTTTTTTCAACACCAGGTTGTGGCAAGCAGATTGAGGGAGTCAGGGGGTTTAACTATTCGGAGAATTGGGTGACCTCCCACAATACGGTGAATATTACAGTCCCAGGTGGATCTCAACTAATAAGTAATATGGAAGGGGTTGAAGATCTGATGATGCTTGTTGATCGAGTGTCGATGGAACAGAAGAAGCAATCTGAGGACAATTTTTCATGTAATTTTATGATGATGCATGCCTCCATCTTGCAGCATCCAGTTCTAACGAGCAAGATTGGGGAGGCCGCTTACCGTTCGATCCAGGTTGAGGCAGCCCCCCTTCATTTCTCAGAGGTGCAGTGTATTGACTTGGAGAGTGGTAAGGAAGGCAAGGCTCAAAAGGCAGCGAAGGAAAATAGGGTTGATCCTGGACTAGTGCGGAAATTTCAAAATGACCATTGGATTTAAGGAGTCTCCCCCACTGTTGGGCACTCTTTAAAGAAGCTACCAATCTCAGTGGGATATGTGCGAATATAAGGGTTTTCCTCTAGACATAACATTGAAGAGTCACTATCCATATCTGATCAGCCCAGATATCCTTTGAGATGTAGGATGGTGGTTAGGGGGGTGGAGAATGAAGGAATTGAAGGAAGATCATGTAAAGCCATGGTCAAGGGGGGGGGTCTCATAAGGTTAGCGGTAGGATGTCCCACTTGGCTCATGCTAAAAACAATAAGAAGAGAGATATATCTCAAGGGAAACAAGAAACTTTAATAGAGGCCTTAGGCAGGGCATACCCCTAAGAAGGTGACCCAATGATCTTTTTGTCCATTAATATTGGAGGGTTGAACAACCTCTCTAAAAAGTTGACCATTAGGAGGTTAGTTGATTCTCTTAAACCTGACATGATTATGATCCAAGAGACTAAGGGGGAAGGGAAGAAGGTCATTGGGGATTTGTCTAAAATATTGAAGGAGTTGGATTTTCTTCTTGTTGATTTTAATGGACATTCTGGGGGTCTGATCTTTGGATAGCAGTATTCGAATCTTGGGTTGGTTAATTCAGTCATTATGCATTCAAGGATTGGTACTGAACTCTACTCTATGGAGTTGGGAAAATCTTTCTTTGTGATTAAAATTTATGGTCCATATGAGGAGAGGTTGACTTTTTGGGACAAATATTTCACACACGACTCTTTGCAATTTGATAATTTTATCTTGGGGGGATTTAACTTTTACTACTAGTAGAGCTAAAGTGCAAGGGAATGTTGCTAAGCTTGCCACCCATTGGCGGATTACCTTTTGTACAAAATTGAGGAAGTTGGGTTGGTGGATATGGAACCAATTAAGTTGGTTCCAACTTGGAGGAATATGAGGATTGCTGATGAGAGAGTGGCAAAGAGATTGAATAGGTTCTTGATCTCTGAATTTATGTTGAATAGTTCTGATGGGATCAGATCCTTGGTGGATTCTAGAGAGGAAGATCATCTTCCTATTCTTTTTCTTATTGAAAAGGAAGATCATAAACCCCAAAGTCCCTTCAAATTCAATCTTACTTGGCTGGAGGATGAAGCTTTTACCTCCTTAGCAAAGGATGAATTGTTTTCCCATGATGCTTCATCTCGGGAGTCAGCTAGCCTCCAACTTGCTGCTAATCTGAAAAATGTTAAGAAAGTTGATACTAGGTGGGCTTTCAACAAGCACAAAGAGGAGGAATAGGATCTTATTTCAATGGAACATCAGATTGCTCTTTTCTTTGATCATGATTGTGAGAAGGATTTTGATGAGACTAGCAAGTCCTTGCTATAGGGTTTGGAACAAAAAAAGAGGAAATTGTTGGTGAGTTGTGATGCTCAATGGAGACTTAAAAGTCGTGCCTTGTGGTTGGCAAATGGAGATGAAAATACTAAATATTTTCACAACTTTGTCAATCACAGAAAAAACAAGAACACTATATGGGAAATGCAAAAGGAGGATGGCTCCAAAGCTAGGTCTTTCAAGAAGATTGCTAATATGGGGCTTTCTCACTTTGAGAATTTGTACAAGGAAAGTGACATAGTAAATATTGCAAAGATTGTTAGAATATCTTCAATCTTTCCTAGATTTGTTAGCGAAGCAGACAATGGGAGATTAGTGGAGGAAATCACTAAGGGAGAGTTGAAGTCTACCTTGTCGTCCTTCAAAAGGACAAAAGCCCATGGACTGATAGCTAGACAGTTGAATTCTTTCTACGGTTTTACGACCTTTTCTCTAAGGACTTGTTTACAGTGGTGGAGGATTCTAGGAGAACTGGGAAGGTTTTGAGTACTTTCAACACTACTTTCATTGCACTTATCCCTAAACAAGACATTCCAACCTCTTTTGATGATTTTAGGCCTATTCTATTGTGTAACTGCATAATATAAGATTATTGCTAAGATCATTGCCATTAGACTGAAAAAGGTTTTGTTTGAAACCATATCCATTGAACAATATGGGTTCTTACATGGTCGTCAAATTCACGAAGCCATCAAAATGGCTCAGGAGGGACTTCACTCCATTAAAACTAAGAAATTGCTTGCTACAATGATGAATTAGACCTGTCAAAGGCATATGACAGAGCTAACTGGTTATATATGCACTTATTGAAGATACATATTGGGTTTTGTGTTCAGGAGGTGAACTGGATCATGGGTTTTTTGACCTCAATTTCTTTTGTCATTGTAATTAATGGTTCTGCTTCAGTTTTTTTAGACCTTCTAAAGGATTGAGGCAAGGATATCCTCTCTCCCCTTCACTTTTTTTGTTGACTGTTTAAGGATTGAGTTGCGCTATTATGGAAGCTAAGAGAATAGGTACGATCAAAGGTATTAAGGTTGGAAGGTCCATATTTCTTACACCCCTGCTCTTTGTGGATGATGTATTGTTGTTTTGTGATGACTCTAGGAGGGAGCTCTCTAAGTTAAAAGAGCTACTTCATTTATTCTACATGGCTACTGGGATGGAGATAAATTTGCAAAAGTCTTATATTTCTTTTAATAGGATGGAGGACGATCAGGTCAGATGGGTTCTTTAGTGTTTTCCTTTTCACCATATTGATCTTCAAGCTAGTTTCAAGTATCTGGATTTTCACTTGAAACCAAATGACTATGGGAAAATCGATTGGCATTGGTTGATGGTTAAGGTTGAAAAGAGGATAAGTGTGTGGAGTAACAGATGGCTTTCCCTGCGAGGCAAACTAACTCTTTTTAAGTCTGTTTCAGAAGCTATTCTAGTCTATTGGCTTTCCTTAGCCCATATCCCAAAGGGTGTTTTGGTTAAGATTGGGAAGAAAAGTTTATTTCTATGGTCGGAAAGGAAGGATAAAGATGGTATCCCCCTTGTTAAGTGGCAGTCTTTGGCTAAGCCAAAGGTTGATGGTGGTTGGGGCATTAAAAATATACATCTTTTTGGGACAGCACTCGCTGCTAAGAGCATCTGGAGGCTTATATCCAAGGATGGGTTGTGGGAACAAATTATTACTCAGAAGTACATTGAACCTCTCACAGTCGAAGAATGGATTCATAGCATCGTTAAAACTATCCATAATGTTTCCTTAATGTGGAAAGTCGCAGTCCAATCCTTTCCACTTGTTGGTGATTGGTTGATCTGGAAGGTGGGGAACAGTCCCAGAGTCAAGGTTGGAGTCGAACCTTGGGTTGGGTGTGGTGGAACACATAGGTTGATTGTGGACCTTATTACTACTCTGCAAGGGTTGGGTATTTCTACCATTGCACAAGTGGCTGACCCCTTTTCCACTGACATTTGGCACCAAGAGTGGAAAACCACTGAGACATTAGATCTAGTTGGAGAGGTTGTTATCCAGTGGGAGGCATATGTATCGAGATTGAAGTGGAGTCATGTTAGAATTAGTGACGAAGAGGATGTGTTTGTTTGGTCTAAAAATCCTACATTGGACGTGTATACTATTAGGTTGGGGTATAAGGCTATGTTTACTACTGGGGATCATCTTGTCAGATCATAGTGGTGGAAAAAACTTTGGCAAATTAAAGCTCCTCTAAAAACCAGGGTCTTTATGTGGTTGGCAATAAAAAATATAGCTTTAACCTGGGAAGTTTTGCAGAAAATAAGTTGGCATGGTCCTGGCCAATGTTCTTTGTGCAAATCAAAGGAGGAGACCATCAATCATTTATTGATTAATTGTCCATATACTATTAAAGTGTGGACATAGATGGAAGCGGTGACAGGGATCAAGGATGGTTGGCAGGAGGCATAAGTGGACAAGTGCTTGGAGAAGTGGTATATGAAGAGCATAGCTCCACGGGGACGTCCCAAGGACGTAGGGACATCAAGGGGACGTCCCCCAGCCATCCCGCCACCTCCGCCAAGTTTCGCCACCGTCCCGAGGATATCCCCTTTTTAGAGGGACGTCCTCGAGACTTCTAGACGTCCAGGGGACGCCGAGAAGTCCCCTAGACGTCAAGGGAACACCCAGAAGTCCCCTAGACGTCCAGGGGACTTCTCGGCGTCCCCTGGACGTCCAGAAGTCTCGAGGACGTCGAGGCATCCCCCATGCAAGACAAAGTCATAAAGTGTTTTTTTTTTCAAATTTAAAAAAAAAAAATGGATTTTTATGCTTTCTACCCTAACCCTAATTGCTAGTGGAACCCACCCCCACCACCCAAAGCCTCCCAAAAGCCTTGCGTTTGTTGTCCCAAGTTTCTAGTTCTCCTGCTGAGAGGAACTAGTCTACTTACAACTGGATTCACTCCATGAAGAGGAACAGTTTTACCTCTAAGAGGGCAGCGAAGCTTGTGGCTGTACATACTACATAGTGCCTTGCGTCTCATTGACCGCAACACACTTGCGTACAAGGAGAGTCCAATAGCCGGATGGGATGTAGAGCCAGAGGAGTCAACACCGATTGATGATGATGCTACACAGATAGGGCTGGTTGGTATTAGCTTGGAGGAGCTTGAGCATATGGAGTCCAGCAGTTCTAGTGATGAGGAGTTCCACATGGGGGATGATTAGCCATTGAGTCATTTGTGTTTACTTGTAATTTTTTAATCTGGAGCTCTTGTGAATATGAAAATAAGTATGAACACTAGCTTTCAGGTTAGGTGCATTTCAGGTTTTTTGTCTAGTTTTTTTTCCAAGGTTGCCATAGAAACTACAGACTGGAAAAAGAATAGAGGTCCATTGGTGAGTTTGACAAAAAAAAAATTACTATTTACTTTTAGTATTTCACTATTGTATTTTGTTTTTGAACATTGTTGATACTTGATTGTAATCATGAATCATCATTATGAAATTTTGAAAATTCAATGTTCAATTATCAATGTTTATTGTTTAATGTTCAATGTTAAATTGTTAATGTTCATTGTTCAATAGATCAAACTTGAAACTTAAATGATTAAATCACAATGTTAAATTGTTGATGTTCAACGCAATATATAGATACTTAATCCTTATACATCTTTTTATAACTAACCTTTCAAGTACTATATGTATTTCAGCACCGCTCCCCTGCCACCCTCCCCCGCCGCCATCCCCAAACATAGGCCCCCCACCCTGCCGTCGCCAAACCCCATCCCCCCGTCCCCGAAATGCCGTGGAACTATGATGAAGAGTGAATTAAAGGCTTTAAGGGCCTTATCTTTGATTGTGCCCTAGGACATTTGGCTAGCTAGGAATGCTTCTATTTTTCTTGATTGTCTTATCCCTACTTTTCAATGTTCCTTCCAAATTTGTAGTATCATGGGGCATTTCAAGCACCAAAAGAAGACTAAGATTCCTAGACAATTTTTTCATCCTCCAAATGATAGTTAAGGTGCATGGGGTTATTTTGATAGTGCCAATCAGTGGATACATGACGTGTGTGGGGCAGGGGGTATCATTTTCCTTAATTCCTCTCATTTTATTAAGTTGTGGGTTGGGCTTGGAGGAGGAACCAATAATTACGATGAGCTAATGGCCCTTAAACTCTTACTACATTTAGCTACGATTAAAGGGGTGGAAAAGATGTAGGTTTTTATTAATTCAAAGGTTGTTATTAAATCGTTAAATGGGGTCCACAAACTTGGAAATTTGTCTTGGCTACCATTGTCTAACCAAATTAACATGATGCAACAATTAATTCCAAATATTTCCTTTCAACATGTTTTTAGGGAACTCAGTATGGTGCCGACTCTCTATCAAATGAGGGATTGATGTTGGAGAAAGTTTACCTAAGTGGAGTCCCAAATTGATGTCAGCTTACTTTTTTCTAGTCATTTGTTGCTCGACTTCTTGTTCGATACTTTGGTTACTCTCGGGATTCATTTGCCCGAGCTACTTACTATATTGTTTTTTGGGGTTTTTTTGCTTTTTTGCACCTTTGTGGTGGTGGGAGTTTTGGGGGCTTCAGCGTTTCCTGGATTTTGTTTTTGTTTGGTTAGCTTTTTTTGAGGTTTTTCCTCTGGACTGCTCTTGGTAGCATGTGCGTATGTAATTTCCTATTTCATTTAATATGAAGTTACAACTTTGTCCCTAGGGTAAAAAAACAAAAATAATGTATATTATTTTATTATATAATATTAAAATTTATATTTGAATAATTAATATTTTAATAAATTATTTTAAATTTTTCAATGTTTTTTTTTTTATAATATATATATCGTTGTCTCCCCATACACGTCTCTTTTTTTTTGAAAATGGCGTACCAGTACTCGTACATGTATCCTCGTACTCGTACCCATAATTGTACCCATTCCCTGCAAACTAAGTATTTAGCACATTAAACCTAAGTAGCTGATCCTAATAATGGTACAAATATGGGATTCAAATACGTGGATATGACAAAAAAAAATTAGGCTTAGATATGTTTTTGGATACAATCGTACAAAAATATGTACTAAAAATTAAAAAATATTAAAAATATAATCATATAAGCAAAAATAACCTCATAATATGCATCAAGGAAACAAAATAAGTTAAATAACCACAAAACATACCAAATAATAATGAGTGAAGCAAACTTGGCTTGGACCAAATTTCGTAATGTCTACATTTTTCACGCATCTTCTACAAGCAATTTATCTTCTTAATTTCACAAACAGCGATCTTCTACGCCACCATTTGATATGTTGGTAGTTAGGATAGAGAAGGCATTGGCCTTGTTAAATTTCACATTTCTTCTTGCCATAGAAGATGATTTCAAACTTGGATTACATAACGAGCAAGCAACACCTAGTTGCTTGATTACTCGCTGGGAAAAACACCAATGAATAACCGTCATTCAAAACACCATTAAAAAACCATGAGTTTTTGTTAACCGACAAGTACTCCCAGTTGCTTGTACGATGCTAAAATGCGGTATACACAAGCAAAATGTAGAAAAACCACATAAATGGATGCCAAACACTACAAAAACACAAAAAATTGTCTTATAAATTGAAACACACCCCCTCTCATTTCATTCCCACAAGATTTAGAGCATTCAAGAGCGGATTGAAAGGAGAATTCAGCAAAGTGATTTCTAAGTTAGTACATTTGTTTTGTTTTTGTTTTTTCCGAGCATGTAAAGGAATTGTAATTTAATTATAAACATGTTTGATAAATATTTTAAATTTTAATAATCAAATTCTATGCACTCCGTTCAAATTTCATGCATTTCATTAGATTTTAGTGTTTAGTATTTACAATTTATGAATAATTGTTTATAATTTTTTATTAAAAATGTTTTTTTAGCCATTATAGTTTTCATTTGTCATTATAATTTATTTATTGTAAAGAATCGTTCTCAAAGTTTTCAAATTGTTCATTAAATGTATTTCAGTTTTCGTTTAATAGTTTATCATTATAATTTATTTATCGTATTTTAACTTATATTAAATGTTTTTAATTTTTAATTTTGTTTTGAAAATGTTTGTAAGTTATCTGTTAGCAAACATTGACATCTGCTAGTGCATCGGAGTTAGATTCAGTCAATGGTAGCCAATCAGCTCCCCCTAATGCTCGCACTGCTACTTGGAAGTATGTCATGCAAATTGAAACTTCCTACATGGTTTCAATTTGTTCGTTTTGCTCGAAGAGGATATCCGAAAGCATCAATCGCCTCAAATGCCATTTTTCATTCATTCCTTTCCATGACGTCATGCCTTGTCCCAATGTCACAGAAAAGGCAAAACAAGAGATGATCATAGAGCTTGCATTGTTGAACAAAAAGAAACTAGAGGGCAAAAATGCACACTGCTCTAACAACGACCATTGCTCCCACACGACAGAGGAAAAAAAGGTAACTATGACAAAAACTGTGGGCTCTAATCATGGTCCACACAAACGCCATGGCACATCTTCGTCGAGTTCAAGTCAGACACACTCCATTTTTGTGCTTAGAAACACACATACGACACAATCTTCGTTGCAAGGTACAAGATTGAACAAAAAGCACATCCGAAAATAGATAAAACATGCAAAAAAATTTGGTACTTCAACAACCTTCCCTTCAACATGGCAAGAAGCCCGTACTGAGAATATTTGGTGACAATATTAACAGTTGTAGAAAAAAGGTACAAAGCACCCTCTCCAAAAGACTTAAGTGAAAAGTTGTTCCAGAATGCAATTGAAGATGCAAAAGTAACTGTAGAAGATCAAAAGAGATTGTGGCGTAAGTTCGGATGCACCATTTTTTTCGATGGATGGATAGATGGAAAGAACCGCACTAACAACTTGAAATGGTGAGCTGGTTTTGTTTATGTACACTGATAGATCTAGCAAGATAAAAAATGTGAAAACTTTGAGCTTAATGCCAAATTAAGTTGTTTTAGAGATGGGCATCGAGAATGTTGTCCACGTTATCATTGGCAATGCAGAACGTATGTGACAGATGGGAGACTTTTCAATGAGAGACATCCATCACTCTTTTGGACCCCTTGCACGGCCCATTGCCTTGACCTTCTTTTGGAGGACATAGACAAACTTGATTGGGTTCAACCAGTTGTAGAAGAAACTAAAAAAATAACAAAATATAGATACAATCACCCTTAGATTCTCAACTTGATGAGAGACCACACCAAAGGAAAAAAGCTTGTTCGAGTAGGGGTCACCAGGTTTGCAATTAACTTTCTTACGTTACAAAATATTTGTAGTTTGTTGACTCCTTTGAAGTAGATGTTTATGTCTCAAGCATGGGAGGACTCATCATATTTCAAAAAAATTAATGGATTCAAAGCGGAGAAGATAGTTTTCAGTGAAGTCTTTGAAACGAAAGCTACAGAGATCGTCAAGGTAACTTGAAATTCCAGTTTAAATTTCAAATCGTTTCCCTTCTTTTCATTTTTTTAAAGTATTTATTTTATAATTTATTTATAAGTTTGTAACACTAACTGTAATTTGTTTGTAACTTTGTAGGTGTCAGAGCCTTTGGTGAAGGTTTTACGATTGGTGGATGGGGAGCAAAACCCAATGGGTTATATTTATGAGGCCATGGATAGGGCCAAAGAGACTGTTCAAAACTATTATACAGGGGATCGTGCTTGATTTGATCTCATTTGGGAGTTGAATGATCGGATGTGGAACAATCAACTCCACCAACCCATCCATGCAGCGAAGTACTACCTTAACCCCAGGTTTTTTTACTTTGATGGCTTCGTAGATGCTAGTGGAGAGGTTATGGAGGGGCTCTCAATATGCATTAAGAGTATGACATCTGACATTGACGTGAGGGACCTCATTACTGCAGAGTTGTGGAACTACAAGTAAGCAAGGGGGGGGCTCTTTTTTTCAGCACTAGTTATCCAAAGGAGAGCCACGCAATCCCCAACTAATAGAAAATGAAGTTTTTACTTGTACCTTACCAGTTACATATTTAAAATTATTAATTACTTACAAAGTTTTGAATATCTTGTTTGCAGAGTCGTGGTGGGAAGATTGAGGTGGGAATACCCCACATCTTCAAAGGCTAGCCATCCGCATTTTATCTCAACCTTGTAGCGCTTCTAGATTACACAGAAGGAGGCCCCCATGTTCACAAAGGACAAGATTGGTGATTTCGAGAGGCAAGCTATGGGGGGTGCAACTGTAACAGGAGAGATTGGATTGGAAGACGTCTTTGAAGATGGGGCACAGGGAAAGGTAGAGGTGGAGACACAGGCGCAAGTGCAACCTTCTAAACAGAGCGAGGTGGGGCAGTCGAGTGGGAGGACAAGAGTTTTTAGTCTCCCTTAGTTTTCATGAGCAGAGAGAAAATTATAGATTCTTGTAATTTGTAGTTGTAGATTCTTGTATAAGACAATAAGTATCACTGTAATATGTTGTATTCGCATGATTATTCAATTTTATACTTTATTTGTATTCAAATCTAATAGAAAACACTTTTCCATTGTTTTATAGACTTATTTGATCTATTTTGCTTCTGCAATTTCTAAAAAATATTTTTTTTGATAAATTTAAGTATTTTTTGCCTTTGTGGATTATTCCTGATTATTTGACCAGCTATGTCGAATAAACACCGGTTACCTAAAATTGTTCCTTGGCAAGTACTCAATGGAAGTACTCAATGGTTACAATTATGCGAACTATGATTTTATTGATCATACAACCACCTCTATAATTATCTATTTGCAATATTGCAATGGGGTGTGATGATTGTTGATGTGTTATGTGTTTGTCGTTGATCTATAACTAGAATACATATCTTAGATGAATCTATGTAGAAGACGCCAAGATATGTCATTCTTGAGGTTGCCTATTCCACTTATGTCACAAATCCAATATTATATAAGCACCTTGAGAATGATATCTCTCGGTGTCTTTTACATTGATTTATCTAGGATATGCAGGCTAGTTTAATATTAATAATCTTATTCACCATCGCTAAGTGGCCCAAGCCACCACCTCCACCTAATCAAGCCACCATACATCCACTGTAATATGCTTAAAACCCAGAAGAATGTCTCTTTGATTCTCTCATTCAAGAACTAAATTTGATGGTTGACCTTACTTGTTATAAATTGATTTTAAGACAGTTATGTATTCAACATCTACCTTCAAATGTTAATATAATTCATAGTAGAAAAAAGAAACATTAGAGATGATATATTTGTTCATTATAGCCCTTTAAAGTTTATGACAGTCTTCCTAAAATTTCACCTTGCATCTTATATGGTGTCCTTAAAACATTAATTATATTTTACAGCTAAAAAAAGCGTAAATATATCATCCGGCCATCAAATTTAGTTCTTGGTTTCATTCATTCTATGAAGAATATTTTTGCAACAAATCGTAATGACCACCGATGACTGATAATTTCAAATTTTGACCACGCGAATAAATTCTTTTCAAATATCTCCTAACCATAAATGAAAAAGTTAGTAATAACGTAAATTAGTAACCATCTAGTTCCTTAAGCATATACCTAAAGCCACTATATCTTACCCATTCTACCTAGAAAACAACAAACAATTAAAAAAAAAGAAAAAAAAAAAGACATTAGAAAGAGGAAAATTTTAAGAAAAGGATCTCGAGAAAATACAAGAAATAGAAAAAAAACTAAAACCCTTTCTAAATTCTAATTACTATTGAGAGACATCAAGGGTAGTCATAGAAATTAGGGTGAAGAGCCAAAACCCTAGAGCGTTGTTAAATCAATGATCCACCACATTGAAACCATGTAAATCATTCATGATAAAAAAATGACTGCAACTTTTGTCCACGGCCCAATTATTTTTCAAAGTTGTTGGACTAATAAAAATGCGAGGATAGTCCCTGCAGCGGCAATCATACGACTTTGGTAGCTCTTATTTTTTGAGGTTTATTGTGTTTATATACAAGTATTTTTTATTTGGATTTCAAAAATTGTGTGTTAGCGTCTTGGGTTTTTTTTTCCCTACCCAAATGTTAATATGGTATAATAATGTCAGATGGAGTTTTATTAAATGGAATTTTTTAAAGTGACGGTCAAATAGATGTCAAATTTAAAGTTGGAATTAAAAGTGAACATACTCAATTACAATGCACCACCACCTCCGGATGCCATTGTAGAATGCCTCTCAACGTAAAAATGAGAGGATAGTTATTGCAGCAGCATTCATACAACTTTCGCAACTCTTATTTTTTCAGGTTTATTGTGTTTATATATAAGTATTTTTTATTTGTATTTCAAACATTGCATGTCATCTTCTTGGGTGTTTCCTTTCCTACCCAAATGTTAATATGGTATAATAATGTCAGTTGGAGTTTTATTAAATGTAATTTTTTTTAAGTGAGTCAAATAGACGTCAAATTTAAGGTTGGAATTAAAAGTGAACATACTCACTCCATTACAAACCACCACCACCTCTAAATGCCATCATAGAACACCTCTCGACATAAAAATGCAAGGATAGTTATTGCAGTAGCAATCATACAACTTTCGCAACTCTTATTTTTTAAGTTTGTTGTGTTTATATAAAAGTATTTTTTATTTGGATCCTGCACATATCCAAATCTGAAACATTTCATTGCAGGATACTGGGGTCTGCACAGAAGGATCTAGTAACAGCTTTAAACCTATCGGGACCAAAACTACACCCCTAAGCATACAAATACGAGTTCCATAAATTGTGTTTATCCGCAACCTCGAGCAGCTAAGACAGTATTAAAAGGGTTTCCAAATTGCCAATTCATTATGAGCAAATAATATATAATTTTAATTTGAAGTTCACGGCACAAACACAAATACTTTCAAGCAAGGATTCAGAGCTCTCAAAATTCAATTGCTTTATCAACAACTATTTACCATAATTTCATCTTACTCATCAATTTCCATATAATATAGCTGATAACAATTATGAGAAGCATTACATCTCACATAACCGGGAGCAAATAAAGATTGACAAGAAAAAAAAAAATCATGAATTTCAGAGCCACTAAAAGGGAAAAACAAGTTTCAAAAACTAGGAATATTCAGTATCAGACAGAAATGTGCAAGAATTTTAACCTTCATATCAGTCTAAAAAAATCTGTGCAAAAGATCAGAGACAAAATAAGGTTCTATTAGAAAAGGAATAAATGAAGGCAGGAATGCTTCCAAAAAATTTCCCACCTTCGATGGAGTGCTTGTAATGGTACAAACTGGATACGTTTTTGGTGCCGGCTTTGTTTGGCACTCGTAACATTCTGTCTGGCCCTTGACATGAACAGTAACCTGCATACAAAATATCAAAAATTATACAAATAGTTTCATTTTGTACCATCAATCCTGACCTATAAAGAGGACACGTACATGGAACCCCAAAATAAAATCAGATGGCAAACTAGGAATAAGAGCTGAAAATAAAAATATATGTAAATTAAAATAATTCAATACTCATAGACCAAGAGGAGAATCAGCCTTTTAGATCAATTTACATGAAAACAAAGACAACATTCATACTGGCAATACCTCTAGATTATAGTTGTAATTAAAAAGGCAAAATGATTAATAAAAGTATCAATATTTAATTTTACCAGTCCCCCTAGATTTCTGTATCAAGAAATTGAATTTTATGGATTTAGTAGCAAATACGATCATTTGATAAGAAAAACAAATTTGTAAAATTGCTAGTCAGGGCATCAACAGTGTGGATCTCCTTCAATCTTTTTGTTTTTTATCTATCTTGAAGTCATGATTACTTCCCCTATCTGCATTATTTTTCACGTAGGTCTCTTCTTCTGGCAAGAAGATTTACCTTTCAACGCAAGGTTTCTCCTCTTGCAGACATACCATTGGAGGCATTCCCATCTCAGGCATTTTGTGGGGCTGCAGCCACTTAACCCCCCTTCACATTGATGCCTTACAATGTCATTCTTGCAATTTATCTTTGTTTTCAGTAGCAGAAGGTTTGCAGTGGATTTCAAGCAAATTTCAATATTACTGTTTCTTAAGTCAATATCTTCTTCCCCTCCAAATTTGTTTTTAATCAAAATGATACACTTCATGAGACAAAAATGAAGCTTGTTCCTTGAGTCTCCAAACATGCTCCTCAAGTGTTGTTTGTTCAATGTTTATTTTTAGAGCAGCCTCTTCGAAAATCAAAGCTATCTAGGCTTTATTCTTGAAATCCATAACCTCTTTGTTTGTTGGCATACAACTAGATATTGTTTTAGTCTGTACAAATATTATGTATGTGTTTTTAGTATCTTTATATAGAAGAGGAAGCAAAAATGTTCCTAATAGCATAGCATTAAATGTGTTTATTTGGAAGCGAGATTATTAAATTTATTCATTTTGCAGGCGTAAAGGAGACGCAGATACAAGTTTAGAGTTTTTCATTTATGGGCAGTGAAATAGACAGAAAGTAGAAAAAACGAGTTCAATATGAAATGTCACATTTTCATGTAAACCAAATTTGGAAGGAATGGAGATATGGACTCAGAAACACCAATACATCCATTTATCAATTTACAAATAGCCCCAACATCACCCACAAAACCATAACCACTAATTAGACATTTTTCCTTAAAAATCAAAATCATTAAAAAAATGGAGGGCTGATTGAAATTTGATTGAATATCCATTGAAAATCTAGCTTCTTCTGAAAACAAGATGAATATCAACAATTACAATATTCATATTTGTTTTCAGTAGCAGCAAGGTTTTTAGTGAATTTACAAACCAATTTCAATAAGCTTTCTACTTTTTTATTTTTTATTTTTTTATTAAAAAATCTACTTAGTGGCTATGCTTTTGTGGTGCACTTTAGAGCGGTTTCTCAATTAAGAAAGCGATGATTTGGCGTCTCTCAAGTTCATTTTTTCCTCCCTCCCAGATTTGCTTCACATCAAAATGCTACACTTGATAATAAATTCATTTTTTTTACTTTCAATGTGTTCCACTTCCCAAAATTTTAAACTCTAAACTACCATAAATTAAAAACTCCAAGCTAACATCTGTGTCTCCCTTAAACCTACAAAATGAATAAATCCAATAACCTATGCTCCAAATAAATACATTATATGCTATTATATAGAAACATATTCACTGCCCCTTGAATATAAAGAATTTGAAAAATAAATACATAATACAACAGGTTAAAAAAGCGTCCAATCGCATGAAAACAAACAATGAAGCAAACATGATAGATAAGGAATTCAAGAGAAAAGCTTGGCTAAGTATGACAAAGCTGCTACAAAAGTAAATATTGAACAAACTGCACTTGAAAAGCATCTTCAGAGATTTAACAAACAGGCCTTGTTTACTATTTATGGGCTTTAGGCCATCATAGGAACCCTACTTGACTAAGTTGTAATAATTAGAAAGGAAAGGGTTGTGTCAATTGTATACTTAAAGCACGTAGATTATTCAAAGTGATTTGTTGGGATACTATTTTTCAAGGTTGGTCCTGGAATTTAAAACTCTGGTTTATTTATGAAAACCTAGAATACTGGTTTTGACCCTAAAGAAGACTTGCCATGAGTTTCTTTGGATATCTTCTCTCTACCAATTGAACTTTGTTTTGAACTATCTTTTAAGTCCATTGAAGACGTGCATGGGAATATGTGCGAGCTTCCAAACTTGAATTTCACAAGGAGTGTTACTCATGCCCCTTTTGGATAAACATTGATTTTCAGAAACCCTGCCTGACAAAATTTGTGTGCATTGACAATTATGTTTTGAAACAATGTGTGAGCATAGAAGCATATCTTTCAAGCTTCCATTCCATTACGAGTGTTGACCAACTTGCATGAACACCACCTCAAAATTTGTAACCTCGGAATGCTGCCAATACCAATAATATTTTTGAAGTATCCAAGGAAGATGTAATGTCCCTTACTTAGGGGCTCCTTTTTTTCTACAAAAGCTCTGATACCACTGTGATGTCCCTTACTTAGGGGCTCCTTTTTTCCTACAAAGCTCTGATACCACTGTAATATCCCCTTCTAATAGGGAATATAGAAACACATAAAGCTCTGATACCACTGTAATATCCCCTTTCAGTAGGGAATATCTAAACACAAATAGCTCTGAACAAAGATACAATTTTGCAGAATAAATTCAAGTAAACAATAAGCCACAATAAATCTCTTAACTGCCAAATCACTAATCTTATTATTTGTCCAGATAGTTACAATAGATGTCTTCAGTCATTCATATAAAATAATATCAAAATACAGTCTTAAAACCCTTGTCCTTTGCAAATCTGGTAATGAAACCTAAATTCTGGAAGGTCTCGGCCTTTCTGTGTCGACACACAAACGCCGACGTCGGTTATACTACCGTCGTCAATCGACTGGGCGTTGTTAATTTGCCGACGTCGGTCTCTGTAGATCTCTCTCTGCCGATGTCAGTCTCTGTGCGAACCTGTACGGATCTGTACGGACTTCGTACGGCTGCCAATAAAGCATACCCTGTCTGTTTTCAACCCCTGATCTGAAGATATCTGGCTCTAATACAGAAGATTTCTATCTGTATAATTTATTGCATAAAAACTAATAAAATAAATACCTGAATTACTGTGATAACTTCTGTATGAAGTTAGCTCTCAAAATTCCTGAAATTCTGTGATAACTTCTATGTGAAGTTATCTCTCAAACCTGTAAATCTCTGTGATAACTTCTATATGAAGCTATCTCTCAAATTGGCAATAAATCAGCTGATATTTCACAGCCTCTGAATCGCACACACTGAAGAGTTGACGTTCTCCACTGCAGATGGAATCCTGGAGCCCTTGGCTCAGTCTTCTCAGGGAAAACCCTTAGCAAAATCTGTCTTCAAATCAATAATCAATTCATAATCAACAATGGCCTCCATGAGAAACCCTTATACCCTCAAAAAGATATGCTTGCCCTAATTAGGGTTTCTTAAATTAGAATTAGGGTTTCCAATTAAAAATAGGCTAAATAATTAATATTTGATTAAATCAATCAAATATTAATATCTCCCTCAATATACGTCCGATCCTCGAACCGATTGAAGCTGGTAAATCAGGGAGTGAATCTGCACATGACCATACCAAAATAAAGGCGCTCCGCTGCATGTCAAATATCCCTAAATAATAGGAGCTCAAGCCCAATGTGTCTGAAATAACCTAAATGACAGCCAACTATAGAAATTTTGTGAATCAAAGTCAAGCCAAGCTCCATTATGACCCTCTATCCATCCTATTAGCCTACAAAGATCGCATAATAGGCTAATCATCAAGTCTGTCAATGTCCACGAAAAAAGGGACATGACAGAAGATACCTTTAAAATGATTTCTTCCAAACTGGATACTTTATCCAAACACTTGTGATGCAGGAAACAATAACATGGTGTCCTTTCAAAGGGTCGCTCCTTCAGAGACCAAGGTGTCATTTGCATTTATTTCAAATAAAGAAAGTTGTAACTGCAGTAATTTGGTACATATTGTCATGTCCCCTCTTTAGCTCGGTCTAGCAGAGACATGTGAATCAGCTTATTATGGGGTCTTGTAGGTTGACAGTGTTGGATAGAGACCCAGTATGGTTATACAGTGTTGGGGACTTGGTATTCTGGCCGTGGTTGATCAGTTTGGAGACATTCCTTATTTTTAGGAGGCAGTTCCTAAATTTATGGGGGTTATCCCTACTTTTTAGGAGGGTATGATCATACCCAGGGTTGGGTCTCCATGAGATTATTCCTTGAGTTCAGTTTCAGAGGAAAGGGTTTGTTTCTTAGTTTCTAAGAGCATCCCTAGATTTTAGGGATGAGATTGCCAGTGAATCCTTGATTTCTGACTTCAGTCACAAACAGGTGGCAGGGTGACTTTCTGGTTTGTGGTGTCATTGGAGCATTTTGTCGCTATTTGGGTTATATTTTTAATATTTCCTAAGTTAGCTTTTTTTAATTAAATAAGGCTAAGTTTATAGCCATTTTGGAGTAATAAGGGGTTTTTGGCCTCATCTGGATGCGTATCCCATGGTGTAATAGCTCGTTGGAAAGGTCTTGGACTTTTCTAAATATTTCTCTCTTGACTCAGATCCTTTCGGTGAACGGATTTCTCTTCATTTGAAAAAAGGGTCATTTTCTATGTACTTTACCACTTAAAAATGAGAAATATAACATTTTATAACTCAACGCCACATTGAGTTGCTTTTAGGGTTCAAGTTAATTGTGAAGGGATTATAAGGAGGTCAAGACCAAATTCTAAAGCATTCTTGACATTTTATTTTGAGATTTGCGCTTTGGCTCTGGAAGAGCTTTCAGCATTTGGGACGCCAAACCCCAATGCCTTGCCTGTTTGGGACGTAGCCCCCAATTCAGTGGTTGTTGATCTGCTCAGTAGCATCTAGAAATTGCTCAGTATTCCTGCTGGTGGACGCAGTGATTGTGACAAAGTTCAGCGTGGATTGGAGGGATTATTTCAGTTGAGAGGACCTTGCAGTTGTACGGCTGTCCCTGGCAGCCCTTGCAACTGTACGACTGTACCTGGCAGCCAGCTTCCTTCCCACGTGCAGCGCATTGAGGGCTGGAATCTTGCCGCGGCTTCCTTCTGGTGTACAATTCTCCTTCAGCCTTCAGGTGGGGTCTATTTATGATTGTAATCTTCTTGAAACTATTGAAAATTTGTATCTGGTTCCTTATTTGGTTTAATATCCAGAATTCTGCCTATAAGCGAATTGTTTGGTTATATTTGGTATTTAATTTCAAAAATTGTTCATGTTCTTGTACTTCATTATTTACTTGCTGAAAAATCATCAGAACACAAAAACAAACCCTTCTACAACTTCCGTCTATTTCGGAAAGAAAACATTCACAAACAAGAAAAATCAATTTAAAATAACAAAATTACAGCAGATCAGCCGAAGAGATCCATCAGGGATCTTTCACATATGCTACAAGACAAACCACTTAATATACAAAATTCACCACAGATTTAATCCGATAATATGGTTACTAGCTCTTAACTTTAGGAGATGCAAGCAAATAAACTTGATCACCATGTGTCTATATCACCAGACGATACTGCTATACTTTGCTTAAAAATCCACTTGCAAACAACCAGATCTATAAGGTGCCAATTCTACAATCTCTCAATCACGATCATTCTTAAGTATAGAGTAATCAGCATGCGTCCCCTTCCACCTTGTTGCCTGTCTTCCCTGAATGTTAAAAGAGACATTTGGAGGAGTACCCTGCTTCCTTGATTGTACAGATTGGAATGCTCCTAACTCTGATGCAGCCTAAAGCCTTGTTCCATTGGCCCTCTTCTCTTGGCTCTGTTAGTGGTTCTCTTTCAAAAAGGACCTCCATCGTATAGGATTGTTTATTAAATGGCTTTCTTACATACTGATTTGTCGAGGGTTCACTCTTTCATCTTATTTGATTACTTCCTAGTTTTCATTTAGATACATTTTTGGTTCCAAGAGTTTCTTTTGCCCTGCCTATTAGCTATTGTAACTGCTGCTACTTTTGAGTCCCATTAACCTACTATGGCCATTGGTTAACATAATATAATTCTTTCTCTATCCAGATATTCCAACACATATAAGTTGGTTCTGCTGTACTTCAAGGATTATTTAAAGCAGACAGTTGATTAGGCATTTTCAACCAATGAATGATATTATCTATACCCATGTGTCATGTCAAACATATTCAACTAGCATCATAAAATGAAAACACTGAAATTCAGCATAAGAGTGCCTACATTTACAAAGAAAGTGATTGTACTCTTTTGAATGTAACTTACACAATTAACTACCCCCAATAAAACGGTACATCGTAATAAGGTAGATCGGTCAATGATTAAGCGGAAAACTCCCACTTTAGCTTTGAAAACTTCAAGGGAAAGGCCTCTGTTTGCAGGTTTGAGGGCTTTAGTAAGCATAAAATGTGTTCTTTTAACCTTTTCAGTCAAGCTAAACTTATTTTTAATTTCATCCCTCTAATAGAGATCCAAAAAAAAAAGTGTCCCTTTTAACGGACCAAGCCATAACAGAGAAACCCCTAGAACAGGTTAATGTCTTGTTGTTCAAGAAAATATTCCACCAAAGGGACCTGAAGGCTTGTCACCTAGTATCCCCCCAGGTGAGAACCGGCTGAAAAACAGCCAAGTCTTTTGATAGACTCCAAGGTTTTTCAAATAGAGGCAAAGATAGGGGATACCTTGGGCTTAACAGTTAAAACTAAAAGACTCAAACATCAAGTCAACAACACTCAGACCTTTCCATTCAGGCTTATCCTCTGGAAATTTTGAGATAATAGTGTCTGACTAAAACCTGATAAGGGCCATTCCCCTTGAAAGCTCTGATTATCCACTTGGCTGCTAGAACCACAACTTGTAGTTTCATGTCCTTTAAACACAAATCTCCACATTCATTTTATTTAAATCACTATTGCGACTTCACAGCATGTCAATTCTCATTCCCTTTAGCATTGGACCACAATAAGTCTATTACCGTCTTGTACAGTAGATTGAAGTGGATATTGCTAAAAAAAACCACAAGTTATAGTACATAGTATCCAAATATAACACTGCCTCACAAACCTCCAATTTACTAACCATTGATAACAAGTTTCCCTGCTACTTGGTCATCTTTTATTTACATCACCCATTACCACATGCTCTTGAAGGAAGGTTCTAATGGAAAATAAATTCCAATATATCTTACCAACTTTGAAGGCTGCCACCCAAATCCAACCCTGTTGAGTTATCCGATCTGGGGGCTCATTCTCCCATCCAAGAATACAAGGCCTGTTTATAGAGATTTTAGATTCTAATGCCCTACAATAAATCTCCAGCCTACCGTTCAGATTGTCAACATTGCCTTCCTCTTATCTCATAAAGAGTGAAGTGTCCACAAACTGTACCTCAATTAGTTGCTCCCAATTTGGTAGAAAAATTCCTCTACCAAGAGGACGCGGAGCAGTTTCTCTCAACAAGTAGCATATAGCCTCAACAAGAAGCACAACAGTGAAGGAGCGTGAGGGCATCCTTTACTTATTGATCTTTGTAGACTGAAGGATCAAGTGATTCCCCATTGATTTCAGCCTGGGCAGAGGCATGCTGAAATAAAAACATTCCCATCATTACAAACAAGTCACCTAGCTCCCAGGTTTGCATTATTAGCTCAATGAATCCCCATTTTATCCCATCACAGCCTTATCAAAATCCATCAATGTCATGCAAACATCCTAGCTTGAGTCCATAGCCCATGTCATCCTTCCCAACCTGTAATTAAATTATCAAGTGTGTATCTTCCTTCAAAAAATCGTGTGAGTCTCGGAAACCATAGTGGGAGAACTCTATTTATCCTAGTGGCTAGAACCTTTGTTATGATTTTATAACAGACATTAAGTAAAGTAATTTGTCTCCAATTCTTAAAGTGATTATTGTTTCCATCTTTACAAATAAGATTTGCACTCCTTTTACACAAACAATTAGAAAAATTTGACCTTTGCACTAATTTTGCACAAAAAAATGATTATAGAGTGCATCAAGTTGCAACTTATTGTCTTTGCACTCCTACACAAAAATTAGTAAATGTTTTGCTATAAAACTCACCACCAATATCAATATGTAAAAATCTAATTTTCAAACTAAATTCAACCTCTACAAGAGCTTTGAATAGCTTTAATTTCTCAAACACCTCAATCTTGTGTTTGAGAAAACAAACCCACATCCTTATATTGTAACCATCAACAAAATGGGAAGTATAAAGCACCATATAGATTTTACCTCTATCGATTTGCCAAATGTTTTTACTTTCATTGTATCACAAACATTTGTATGCACCAATTTAAGACAACAGGTAGGCCTCCATGTCATTTCCTTTGGGAATGCTTTCCTACAAAGTTGAATATGCATGTTTCTCAATCTGAAATGAAGGCAAACCAACGACCATGTTGTTTTTCATAAGCAACAAGGGACAAATTCTATTGTAGTCTCCATACCTTTGGTGCCAAACTCCAAACTCTAGATTGGATACAACCAAAGATTAAACCTTGGATGTCTTAGCAGTCTCAAATCTATCAAGACTATACTATCTAACCCCCTTGGCAGGGACTTTGCCACTACTCTTCTCCTTAACCAGACATTTATCATCCAAAAATACAACCTCCAAGTGCCCATATCTAGTGATTTGACTAATAAACAACAAATTCCTACTCAAACAACGAACATAAAGGACATTTTTGAAAGTGAATTCTTACACTCGCTCAAGCCAATCTTGACATCTCCACAACCCTGTACGATATGTGACTTGCCCTCACCACATACCACTAAATCTGCCCTACTTGATCTTCAACAAAATTCAAAAACCAATTACGTGCGTTAGTCATATGAATACTATCACCTAAATCAAAGAACTTCATGAATAATTATATTGAGGCACCACTAAGGCACACTCCTCTTCATTAACCAAATTAGCATATCATGCTTTGCTCATTTCTCTAACCATGCCAACCTCTTCCTACAAATTTTCCTTGTATGACCCTTCTTTCCAGAAATATAACACCTAATATTAGACTTAGACGTGTTATTACTTGAAGTGATTGAAGTTTCTAAAGAAAATTGTTGATTATGTTTCTTTCCCTTGGAATTCACCACCAAAGCTCTCTGAGGTTGACTCCTCCCCTAAACCGAACTGTGTATTCCAACCGACCTTGTGCAATACTTTGTTACATAGTTTATTAAGATTCATAACATCTTTTGTGACAATTTGATTGAAAGTTTCAATAAATGTACTAAATGAAAGGATAAGGCTATGAAGAACAATTTTGCCAATTCTTCATCTAATTTTCAGTTGATGGTTGCTAGTTGATCCTTTAAGTATTTAAACTTCAACAAATGTTGTTGAAAAAACTCGCCTTCGTGCCTCTTGAGTGAAAACATCAAACTTCTCAAGTAACATGCCCTTTGAATATTAAAAATTGCATACTAACTTTTCAATTTCTTCCACAACTCTACAGCATATTTGAAACCTGATACTTTAGCCAACATTTCATCGGTAATAGATAAAGTGAACAACATCAAAGCCTCTTTATTCTTTCTATAAAAGACCTTATCATGATTTAATGCAATCTCTTTTGCTTGATTTTTAGTCAATTCCTTATTGATAAGCGCATCCAACTCCCTATACACGAAGATGCTCGCCATAATATTCTTCCAAATGGTGAAATTTTGACCAGAAATAACCGCCAAAAGTTTATTCAAATTTGTCATTGACATAACCAACAATAACCACCGAACACCGAGACAAATCAAGATTTACTAAATATCAGAATTTTATCTTTATTTCAAAAATTGCCGAATCAAAAAAAAAACATGTGAAATGAAACTCACCAATTTATGTAAAGATTCAATGCTTTTATATACATTTTAAGTACAACTAAAACTACTTAACATTGCCTCGAAATATGTGCCAAAGACCTAGAAATTTAAAAATTGTAAAAATCTTTACAAAACTGAATTTTTTTAAAAAAACCAAAAATTTGTGTCCTTATAGTGTGTATGTGATCCATAGTTCCATATGACCCTGTTAAAACCCATCCTTGAGAACCATGCCAGCAATACCGCACATAAACTCTTGTAATTCCACCTTCACACACCATGAAATGCCTTGGAATTCATGTTGGCTTTTCCTTTAGCATAATTCTAGGGTTTTGATATTAATTGTATATCTTTTCCTTGAAAATTTTACCATACAATTCCTCTCCTACGCCTGTCTTAAAGTTCCCAAACTCCTCACACACTTATAGCTCTAGTACCCTAACAAAATGACATGCAAAGATGGGAGAAAAACTCAGAAATAAAGAGATAAACTTTTGCTGATTTGTTCTGCATTCTAATCAGAAATGGAATGGGTGAATACAAGAAGATAGAGAGATGACCAACCGAGTGCCAACTACCCTTTAGTTATAAGGTTAACTAATGCACCCTCCCTTATCACTTCCTTTTATAAAATACAATGTTATATTTTCTTCTCATGCATTTATTTCCTATGTCAATGTACTTCTATAATAATAAGAACTTGACTTACATTTATGACCATTATACTAAATATTCTACCCCACCCATGGGCTCTTCATGTTGCAAATTGGACAACCGATCCCAAAGGATAGACCTATCTCAGTAATCACTAGGAGCATACAAAGAGAACATTTTAAACTCAAAACAATATTTGACTTCAAAATGACACAAACAACTTTACTACAAGTAGACACAAAAGATGACAATTTTATCCCACCTAAGGCTTATTTAACAAAACAACTTATCCCCCTCTACTCTTTCCATGCCTAGAAATAAATTAAATCGCATCATGTCCAGTAAACTTTAAGACCATTCAAGCTTATAACCAATTGATTTTTTGCAAAATAAAAAATGCACAATCTCTCTAGACCTCCTAAACAACCTAACAATTGCTTTCTTATGAGAGACTCAACCCCACAAACATTCCAACTACAAATAGGAGACAAGTACTAGAAGAGGCAAAAAATACAAGTATTTATATGCGTGTGTAAAATTTAGAGAAAAAAACATTATACAGCCTAATATAGCCTAAGAAAAACTTTAATAGATTTTTGAAGTAAACAAATTAAATGTCAACAAAAGACGAGTAACAATATTTATATTTGTCCTTAATATCTCATCATATCTAGAATCAAAAGTACATGATATATTTTTAAAAAACATGATATACAAATCTTTGAGACAAGTACCAGTCTTTGAGATGCATCTCTAGGGGTAGAAGACAAGTTCTTCTAGTTTCCTTCTAATTCAATCTACTTTTCTCAAGATTGGTATCTAAGATCCTCTTCTAGATCATCCTCCTCTGGTTCAAATAAGTCTTCCTCAAGCAATTCCCATCTAGTTCATCTTCTTCTATTGCTTCCTATTAAAATACAGATTCTCCTTCCTCTAATTCAACCTAAACCTTTCCTAGTTCTTCCTTTGGTTGTCCTTCCTACTTTGCAACCATGTCAACTTCTTTGAAGATTATATTATGGTTGTAAACAGTTTCTTTGTTTTGGGTTCCAAAGCTTGTATCCTTTTCACCATTTATATATCCAATAAAGATACACTTAGTTAACTTATGGTCTAGCTTAATTCTTTTTCCTTTAGAATATGCACATAAGCATCACAACCAAAAGCCCTAAGATGTCAAAGAGAGGGTTTCTTACCAATCCATGCAACCTATGGATTTTTATCAACAAGTGTTGATGTGGGTGATCGATTGCTTAGGTAACAAGTAGTGGTTACTGCTTCTACTCAAAATTTCCTTTCTGAGCCTACACCACTAAGCATACTTCTAGTCTTACCCATCAAAGTCATGTTAATTCTTTCTACAACTCCATTCTCTTCTAAGGTATATGGAGTTCTTTTTGCCTTGTTATTCCACACTGCTTACAAAACTGCTCGAATGCATTTGAGCAATACTCCCACCATTATCAGTTCTCAAAACCTTTTACCTTCTTCTCCATCTAATTTTTTACAAAAGCCTTAGACCCCTTGAATTTACTGAAAACCTCAAATTTATTCTAGAGAAAATATACCTGGGTTTTTCTTAAGCAATCATCTATAAAAACAAAATAATACAAATGTTTTCCTAGTGATGGAACCTTCACAGATCCAAACACATCATTATGTATTCAGTGCAAAAACATATCGACTCTTATAGCACTACTTGGAAACTTTACTTGATTTTGCTTACCATATACACAATGTTCACAAAAATTGAAATCTAAGGGCAATCATACCTTTAGTTTGTAAAACTCAAATGCTTTTCTCTCTAATATGCCCCATCCTCTGATGCCAAAGAATTGTTTTTTCTACAAGGAACATAGGGTTTCAATTTGAATCATTTAACCTCAAGAACAACACAACTATTACATCCATCACTTACAATGCTTGCATCAAGCATGAACAATAGTCCAACTAGACTCCACTTGTAGTTATCCTTGTTAAAAATAACATGCACACCCACATCATTCATTTTGCTTGCATAAATCAAATTTATAGCCAAACCCAAAATGTGTAGAACACCAAAGAGGGTTTTAACCCTTCCATCTTTGAACATCAACTTGACCCTTCCCCATCCTATAATCTTATATGTCGAATCATCTCCTAAGACATCACCTTCGTTGATCTTTTCATATTCACAAAACTACTCTCTATGGGGAGTCATATTTAATAAAGGACTTGGATCAATCTACCATGCATCATGTCATGCATGAGTACTTGAAGCAGAAAAGTATACATCCCTTGAGTCTTCACTAGAGGTCTTCATTTCTATAGAGGGGGCATAGTCTGTTTACTTACCTTTTTCAGCCTTATTAACTCTACATTGCTTCTTAAAATGCCTAGTTTTATTGCAATTCCAACATTTCCTCACAAATCTTCCTCAATATTTAGATTTACCACTTGACTTCGATTATATGTTCGACTTGTTTTTATTTTTTTCTTGGGAACAAGCTCTCACAAAAAAGGCATCCTTTGATAATCCTCCATGGAGTTTCGCCTCGTTTCCTCAGATAACAAAGTTGTTACTACATCCTCAAACTTTAATGTAGACAATACAACAAATGGACATTATTCCATGAATCAGGGAAACATAAAGCATAACAAAGTAGTACACTTTTCTTCTTCATCCATTTTAATCTCGATTAAAATTAACTGACCTACCACAATGTGAAATGTATTTAGATGCTCTATGATGGAGTCATCGTCATTCATTCTTAGAGAATACAATTTCTTTCGAAGAAAAAGTTTGTTCACAAGAGACATTATTCCATGAATCAGGGAAACATAAAGCATAACAAAGTAGTACACTTTTCTTCTTCATCCATTTTAATCTCGATTAAAATTAACTGACCTACCACAATGTGAAATGTATTTAGATGCTCTATGATGGAGTCATCGTCATTCATTCTTAGAGAATACAATTTCTTTCGAAGAAAAAGTTTGTTCACAAGAGACTTTGTTCGATACAAAGTCCCTAACTTATCCCAAAGATCCTTAACATTGGCTTCTCTTAAAAAATTCTACGTCATTGAATCTGAAAGAAATAGCCTTGCAAAACTCTTCGCCTTCCGATCCATCTTTTCCCAATCTTTTGCCGTCATACCTACAAGATATTTTCCTCACACAACAACCCACTCATCTTTGTCTACAAGAAGATCTTCCATCTTGAGCTTCCATAACTCAAGTGTTGGCCATTAAATTTGACGATCTCTATCTGTATGCTTCCAGTCATTTTCCTTTACACAAATATTCTCCCACACACAACTCCCACTTAGGATATAGTTTATCATAGAGCCAATATGCCAAAGCACCTCAAACAAAGCTAAAACCTAGCTTCGATACCAAATGAAGAGAAATAGACCAATAAACTTATGCAGGAGAAACAACAATGCTAACAAAATTTAAAGTTATAACAAAAAAGAAAAAAGGCACACACTATAAATAATATTTTCACATAAGAAAACCTTTTTGCAAAAAAACCCAGCACAACCATCTTCTTCCTTATTGCATTAACTCAATCATTTAAAATCCAATAACTTTCTTCAAAGTTCTATTGCACCCTAATACATGTTAAGTTTTTGTAGCCACATCAATAGGAAACCGTCCAAGCAGTATCACAATACAATAAATGTAAAATCATGGGTTGTGAAACCACCCATATATTACCATGGGTAAAAAACCATTGGCTGACCAAAATGAGTATACAGCAACACATCCAACATGTTACAGCAAAAATTGAGTCCAAAAAAAACACAAAATACAAAAATCTTTTTGAAAAAAAATGAAAACCAAAAATTTGTGTTTTGATGAGTTTCATGCTAAGTCGGATTTGGAACAAATAGGGAACCAATCTTGGTACACCGCGTACTAGGGCTCGATCCCAATACGGTAAGTCCCCGGGTTTGCTTGGTTATGTTAAATTTTAATTCATGGTGCGCAGATCTGCACTTACAATGAACAAAACCTTAATTAAACACCTCTCAAAACATTGTACCATTAGACTCTGAATTCACATGCAAAGACACAAAACTCAAGACAGTAGACTGTGTAAACTAAATCTGCATATAATCAGTAATGTAAAGTAAACAGATTCCCCACTCAAACACACATCAACTCTGTGTATTACTCAGAAAGAAAGAATTACAAAATACAGCACCTAACTAAATGAACCACTCATGTACCTTGTTGTGCTTCTATAGATGAAAAAGGCTAGAATTGCAATATCTTTAAACAGTCTAATAATAACAACTCTCAATCTGAAAGGCATGTCTAACAATAACTGCAACTCTTAATCTGAAACACATGTCTAACAATAACTGCAACTCTCAATCCAAAAGGCATGTCTAATAACAATAGAAACTCTAAATTTAGCATGTCTAATAATAAAAACTTTGTATTTAACGTGTCTAATAATAATAGTAACTCTAAATTTGGCATGTCTACTAGTAAAACTAGATGCCTATTAAACTGTTGTTCAAAATATGTTAAGAGTGTGTCGCGCTTAGGAGAACAACTATTGAGCAACCATTGGTAAAATTCTAACACTCCCACTTTGCGAATAAGGTGTTCTCTACCAAGCCAAGTCTTCGCCTCAACATCTCAAACTTCCCCTTGGCCAGAGGCTTTGCCAAAATATCTGCCACCTGCAAATCTGAAAGGATCACAGATCCCTTTTGAACTTTCTGTAAGAAAGTGGTACTGAATATTGATGTGCTTGGAGTGATCATGAAACACTATATTCTCGGAAAGCTTGATGCAACTTTGATTGTCACAATAGACAACTGTGGGCTCCAACATCTCGTCGCTTAATTCTTCTATCAACTTGCGAAGCCATACAACTGATCAACTAGCAGATTATGCTGCCATATATTTTGTCTCCGCTGAACTGAGTGCAATTGACGACTGCTTCTGGCTGAACTAGGAAGTCATACATGTGCCCAAACTTAAACAAAATCCCGAAGTGCTTTTCCTAGTTCTAGCATCTCTTGCACGTCAAAATCAATAAAATCATGCAGCACAAACTCACCATCTCCCACATACCTCGTGTTGTAATTAACTGTGGCCTTCAAATATCAGAGCACATGCTTTGCAACATTTTAACAAATTTGCCTCAGTTTACCTATGAATTGGCTCGAGGTATTTATTGCAAAAAAAATATTTGGCCCGGTATTCACAAGATACATAAGAGAACCAATCAATGGCCTATATAAAGAAAGATATACCAAATATGAATCTAAATCGGTAAACAACTTTGGATTTGGAACCATAGGAGTAGCCAAGGTTTACAATCCAGCATCTAAAATCTCTTCAAAACCTCCAATGTATTTCCCTTGTCCAAGGAAGCCCTAGCTTGTAACCTGCCAAACCTCTAGACCCAAGAAATAATCCATAAGGCTGATGCCCTTCATGTCATATTCATTGGCCAACTTTTCCTTGCACCATGCTATGAACTTGTCATAGCTACCTATAATGACCAAAGCATCTATGTACATGACCAAAACAAGCTGATCAGATTTATCGTACAAATAATAAATATTGGGGTCTATAGAAGTTTTGATGAAGCCCAAATTCAACAAGTACTCATCAATCTGTGAGTACCCAACACGTGGTGCCTACTTCAGCCCATAAAGGGCCTTCTTTAACCAACACACATGGGTATCTCGCCCATGCACCTCAAAACCCCTCAACTGATTAATGTACACTTCTTCAAGTTGATTAACGTGCATCCATCTAGTATAAAGGCAAACTAAAAAATTATGCAATAGACATGATGGTCCCAATATAAGTATAGTTGACAATTGGAGAAAAGGTCTCATCACAGTCAACTCCCTTGCTCTAGAAGAATCCTCTTGCTACAAATCTGGTCTTGTACTTCTCAATGTTCCCATCAGCCACCAGCTTGATCTTTATAGCCACCTGGAATCAATCACTGATTTCCTCTTTAGTCTCGACACAATCTCCCAGACATTATCTTAAAAATGGAGTCATACTCCTCTGTCATGGCATCGCCATACCTGCTCAATTGCAACATCCTCATAATTGGAAGGCTCAATATCAATAACAAAAGATATCAATGCAACATAAGTAGGAAATTTTTTAAAAGGGATGCATCACCCAAAAAGAAAATTTTGGAGCTCCTACTTGCTCTTGTGCCTCTTGTAATGTCTAGGTGAGCCACTTAAGCTTTTAAATTGGATGATAAACTAGCATTTGTTCCCTCACTAGAACCTCGATGATCTAAATTTGATTTTGTTGTAAACTGTGAATCAATACTTGGGAGAGCAAACGTTTATTGACATCAAACTTTTCTCCCTCCTCAACCTCCCTAGAAAGGACATAAGACTTAGAGGACCATGCATCCTCATCTAATTAAACATCTCGACTCACCATTGTCTTCCCCTGTGTTGGAATGTAAATCCATTAAATCATGTAGGTCTCATTGTAACCAACAAATATACCTTGATTCTCGTAGGCTCAAATTTAGACCTCTTCTCATATGATACATGAAAATAAATAAGACACCCAAAAACACGGAAATGTGATACCTAAGGCTTCTCCCCTATGAAAGCTTCTTTTAGTGTTTTGTCCTTCAAACCCTGCAAGAACGCCTATTCAGACCGTTGTATTACAAGCCTCTGTCCATAGGCACATATGGGAAAAATCCATGTCGTAGAGCAAGGTTTTGATTGCAATGGACCCATTCTTCCTTTTTGCAACCCCTTTTTTCTGGTTGTACGGTACTATCAGCTCCCTCTTGATCCCTACTTCTCTGTAACATGAATCAAAGTCCTTGAAGGTGTACTCTCCTCCATTGTCAGATCTCAACACTTTGGTCTTCTTGTTTGATTCTCAACTAAGGCCTTGAACTCTTTAAACTCAGAGAACAATTGATCCTTAGATTTAAAATAAATCTAAGTTTTTCTAGAGGAATCATCAATGAAAGCGACATAATATTGATTACTTGTCAAAGACATTGAAGTCATCGATACATATGTCTGAAAGAATCAAATCAAGAATCTCTCTTGATCTGTGCTCACTGCTTGGTAAAGCAATATTCTTGCACATCCCTATCTTTTCAATCTTTAAGTTAAACAATCCTTGCACCATGTCCCTCAAGACAGGGAGTGCTCCCTAGTGTAGGTGACCCAATTGTTTGTGTCATAGCTCACACAAATTGTAATTATCATGCACCAAAGCACTATGCTTCACTGGATCAGCAAGGAACCTATATAGGCTATGTTCTTGCACACCTTTAGCCAAAACTCGACCATGCTCACAGCTACAATCTCTAATGATAACTTGTTCATCAAACTCAACCACCCACCTAAGATTTGTCATCACTGACACTAATATAAGATTTTTAGTTAAACTAGGGGTACGCAAGACATCATCAAGCTCAAGAACATCACGTGATGGCATGCGAAAGGAGGCAAGGCTCGTTATATGTAACTGGATATGTGGCAACATCACCCAACTCCACCTGTGTTTTAGCTACCTATTCTTGAAGTTTGTTGAAAGCCTTCTTGTTAAAGGTAATGTGTCTAGATGCTCCACGAGTTGATCTCTAAACTCAGTGATCTTCATCAACTAACTCACCACAATATCAATCTCACTCACGTTAATGTTGGTGAGCTTGTTCTTCAAAAGCATCTTGTAAGATATGTTAACACTCTAATACAAAGTGATCAAGGCATCATGCATCTCCTTTGTTGTCGTCTTCTCCGCAATGTGAGGGATCAAGTGGTCCTTCACAGAATCAAAGATGATTCTCTTCATTTTGGCCGTCTTCTTATCATGCTTGGCCAATCGTACGGGAATGGGAGGAGCTCTAACCCACTTCTCAACAAAACCCCAAAGATCAACCTCCTCCAACAACATCTGCAATTTGCACTTCCATGGTGTGAAGTTGGAAGTGCCTTCTAACCTATCACTCTCTCTGAGACCGAGAGTAGTCATCCTGCAACCTCTAGAACACACTTCAACAACCATATCAGTCTGACATCAAATCAACATGGCACCTTCATAGGTCCAAGTGCTTATCACAAACACAGAATGGCTTCAATCCCTGAAGCTAGGGCATCACAACGCTGAGATCCTGTGACAGCTCCCTCTCACATGTAGCAGCCCACTCCATATACCGATATGGAAGATCTCAGATGCACCACTCTGATAATATGTTAACTTTTAATTCATGGTGCACAAATCTGCACTTATAATGAACAAAACCTTAACACCTTTTAAAACAATGTACCGTTAGACACAGAAATCTGGACTGAAAATTCACAAGTGCAGACATTGCATTTAATCAAAAAAATCATGACCGTGGGCTGTGTAAACTAAATTTGCATAAAAACAATGCTGTAAAGCACACCAATTCCTCACTCAAACACATCAACTCTGTATATTACTCAAAAAGAAAGAATTACAAAATACTGCACCTAACTGAATGAATCACTCACCCATCCTGCCTTGCTTTTATAGATGTGCAAGGCTAGAGATATAATATATTTAGAAAGTCTAATAATAAGAGTAACTCTAATAATAACAAAAGTCTAAATCTGAAAAGCATGTATAATAGCTCCTCTAAATTTACCATGTCTAATAGTAACACTGTAAATTTCGCGTGTCTAATAGTAACACTATACGCCTATTAAATTGTTGTTCTGAATTCCTCGAGTGCACCATGCTAAGGAGAACAATGGTTGAGCAATAACAGGTAAAATTCTAACAGGGTATGCCCTGGCCTAGACAAGTAGAAGGACAAACCCGGCATACCCACAAGAAAAAATGTCCCTATGATTTGTTTTCAATGTTGACTGATATTTCAATCAATTGAAACATTAAAAAACAACAAACCTAAAAAATGCAAAAAAATATTCCCTTAAAAAACCATAAAAAACTTACCTTCCCTTTTACCAAGAGCGAAAAACAAACCAACACACTTACCTCTCATTGCCAACTTACCTTGCATGAATGTTTGGAGCTGAAACTCCAAGCTAAATCGCATATACATTGTTTTTGGTAATCCTACACCAACACGAGATCCCATTTGTTGCCAAAGAAATTGAGGAGCTTGCAACAAAGAGGATTCTTGAATTGAAGATCAGTTTTTTGTGATTTTTCTTTATGTTTTTTATTTTCTTCACTCTTCATATGGAGTTCTTATTTTCTTTTTTGTTAATATTTTTTACAATTTTTCAACAAGTAACAATAGCCTAGGGTTTCTTTTAAGTTTTTTTCCTTGATAGTAATATCATGTTTGTTTTTTAACTTGTAGCTACTTGTATTTGCTACAATGACAACAAGCACTTAATCCATGGGCCAAGGGGCAACAACCACCTTCAAACCTGATCATTTTTTGCCCCTATCGAAATATGTCGCAATGTAGAACAAGTTCAGGTGTAGGGATTATATTCGGCATTGCACAAAGTGCAATGTTAAATACACAATCTTATGCAGTCAGGTGAAAGCCCATTTGTGTGTAATTCCTAGCTAGGAAACTAAATCTTACGTTGGGCCGAGCGGAAAATGATTGTCAATAGAATAGATTCATGAATACATCAGAGAGCAAGAAGAAGTGGATGCAGCGGTTGCTATGAAATCGAAGCATCTTTTACAAAAAAAAAAGGATCTCAATCAAACAAGTCACTTAATGGTCCATCTCGTACCCCTATCAAACAAGTCACTTAGTGACATCATCTGCATAGGGAGAAAAGAACAAAAGGTATGTACCCATTGGAAAGGGCATTTCAAAATTAGTTTAGTTATGTTTCCAACGAGCTCATTGGGTGATATATTTATGCCAATGGACTACCATTTAAAGTTGTTAGGTCAACATACTACCAAGGTATGGTGAGAGGAATCAATGAAGCCCCTAAAACATTCATAGACATTGGTTATGAAAAACAATGCAAACAAGGAAAAAAATATGAAGATGATTCATTGCAGCCCATTAGATTCATGAATCAGAATATCACTGCCCATCATTTCCGATGGATAGGAAGATTCAAGTAATAAGACATTGATTAGTGTTATTTTAGTGTGCCCTAAAGGGGCAATTTTTTTTAGGCAATTGATTATGGGGTGATGGAGTAGCATCTGGGTCAATGAGCAATCTTGCATCAAACAAAAACATGTGTCGTATGTTTGTGTGTGCTTGTGCCTTATTGGTAGTGTCAACATTGTAACGCATGGCAAAGATCATCAGAATAGGCCAAAAAACATCTCCACAGTTCCAACGGTTCAAGAAAAGCCAATGCAAATGGTTTCAATCATCTACCAGGCATCAAATTGACTCCTTCTGGACAGCTGACGAAACCGCTGCTTAATGCTGGTAGCAGTTTCAAAACAGCCGGTCTGCATCAACCAGCTGTTACTTAATCGTTAGTCTGCAGAAGCCAACAATTTTGCTTATAGTGGATAGACAAGATTTGTAACAAAAAATAATGATGAATTGTTTGTTGTTGAGCATTTTCAAGATGCTTAGGAGTTCAAAGAGACACTCCAGGAGTTAGAGGTAGTCAAAAATGACCCAAATCCAACAGTGGGGAAGAGCTTCAAAGGGGAAGAGCAAGAGTGTGTGTGTGTGTGAGAGAGAGAGAGAGAGAAAGAGAGAGAGAGAGCTTGCTAGGGAGAGTGTGCCCAGGAACAAAACAAAGTGTGTATCAGGTCCATTGAAGAACTATGCCTAGGATGTAATATTCTTCACATTGTCCTTCAATGAGCAAAGCATATGAATGTGCAATCCTCTATTATAATAACACTATTATTAAGATTTAATAAATAGTGTTTGGTTTTGAGTCTGAATGTGTTGTGTCTAAGTGTGTGACCATAAGGTGTGTGAGTCTAAGTTGGGGAACAAGGCAGCCACTGACTTGGCCCCTCATTCTCGTCTACATTATTGTGCGAGTCTAGGTTGTACCTTGCTTGGTTGAGTGTGTGAGGCTCTAGTTGAGTCAGTTGCAGGTTGTGAAAGAATCATGCATTGATGGGAGTTATGAGGAATACAAATGGCAAACACAGAGGTAACTCTTGGAAGAGGAGGAAAAGCAAAAAGAGACGCAGACTTGGCGAAACAGTTGAGGAATCCAAGTTAGGTTGGATGCCATGGAGACTGCACAATGGAGAGGAGTTGTGGCAAATATGAATGAGGATGAAGGAGGCGTCCCAAAAGTCCAATTTGAAGAGTTGGTTGATGAACCAAAGGATAGACTTTTCAAGGCCATTGCCAAGATGGGAGGCAAGCCAAAATTGGACACCTCTAGCTGTTCAAGGATATCAATGAGTGGATCACAGAGCTAGAAAAGTTTTTCGACTTTGAGAAAATGGCTGATCCCAAGAAAGTGATATTTGCCTAAGCTAAGTTAAAGGGACATTGATCCTTATGGTAAGATCATATATGCAGTTGAAATGGGTCAAAAGAGGCAAAAGACAAAATGAAGACATGGGATAGGATGGTTGCAAAGTTGAAGGGTAAGCTTTTGCCTTCTAAATTATCAACCGACCTTGTTCAAGAAGTTACAAAACTCGAGGCAAAGTTGTAGCAAATATGAACGAGGATTAAGAAGAAGTCCCAAAAGTTCAGCTTGAAGAGTTGGTTTATGAACCAAAGGATAGATTTTTTAAGGCCATTGCCAAGATGGGAGGCGAGCCAAAATTGGACACCTCTAGCTATTCAGAAAGTTTGTGCCCTAAGGATCTCATTGAGTGGATCACAGAGCTAAAAAGGTATTCTAACTGAGGAAATGGAGGATCCCAAGAAAGTGATGTTTGACTAAACTAAGTAAAAGGGACATGGATCCTTATAGTGGGATCATATATGCAGTTAAAAAGGGTTAAAAGAGGCAAAAAAAACAAAATCAAGACTTGGGATAAGATGGTTGCAAAGTTGAAGGGTAAGCTTTTACCTTCTAATTGTCAACTAAGTTTGTTCAAGAAGTTACAGAACTTGAAGCAAGAAGAGATGAGTATACAAGAATACAAAGGGAAGCTTTACAAGCTCACAATCTGGGCAGGCCATGTTGAGGATGATGAATAGAAGATCTCAAGATATGTAAATGGTCTTCATATTTCCATAAAAGATGAGTTTGGAATGATAAAGTTGCATCCAGTAGAACAAGCATATCAATGTGCTTTAAAGGCTGAAGAGAAGTCAAGAAGACAACAAAACACAACAGAAGGTAGAGGAAGGTTTTCAAGGGGAAGAGGTGAAGCAAGCACCGGAAGAAGCCAACATACTCATGAGGGAGAAGCTAGCACTTCTCACAATCATAGTCATACATAGAGTAAGAGGATATCCTTCAAGAGACGAGGATATTGTGGTAGAGGAAAAGGTAGAGGATTCATGGGTACATGCTTTAGGTGTGGAGATTTTGGACATAGAACCTTTGAGTGAACACAAGCACAACAGAACAGTAGTAAAAGAAATGGGGTTAGCAATCACATTGCACAAGCGGATAAAGGAAGTGTTGCATCACCAAATCATACAGAAGAACCAGAACATGGAGCAGCTCTCACAATAAATAGAATGTTGCCGAAACCAGCTAAAGGAGGAGAATGAACCAGTTCAAAGAAGGAATCTTTTCTGAATCGTGCACAAATCCAGAGGTAAGTGCTGCAAGGTTATTTTTGATAGTGGTGGTACAGATAGGTGTCTAATGAGATGCTAGAAAAGTTTTTTGAAGAGGGGGACACACCCCCAAATCCATAAATAGTGTCTTGGTTGCAAAAGGACCATCAGATTTTAGTGAATAAACACTGATTGGTTGATTTTTAGATTAGGTCATACATGGATGAAGTTTTGTGTGACATCATGCCCATAGATATATGTCATGTATTGTTGGGTAAACCTTCAAAATTTGATAGGAAGGCTATACATGACTGTAGAGTAATTTTAATATTTTGATAACATAGGTGGCCTCTATATTAAGTCTCTCAAAACCAATTACCTGCTTATTTGAGAAAGCCCAGCATTAAAAATACCATCAACTATAACGCTAAAGTCAACTATAGTATTAAAAAATAACTCTAAAACCACAAAACAAAAAACATATAAAGTCAACTCTAATAGACAAGGATTTTTACAGACTACCATAGTTGTCTTTCCAACATGAAATATGTGATATTAAGTTGTATATATTCTATGACATCATTTACCTGTCCCAAGTACCCGGTAGTCCCACTTTCTACTAAAGGGACTTCTGCAGCCAAACAAAGCCTATTAACATGCCTGCGTGCATCCAGGTTATCCAGTCCATTTAACACCACATTGAACTGCTTGAAAAAATCCACATTGAATTCAGGGTCCTTAACATTTGCATGGTATGCAACTATGTTCATGTCTGGCTTGAATTTCAAAATTGCTTCCCGTGCAACCTGGCATGTAATGTCCAACGACAATCATTGGTGCCAGAATAACAACACAGGCCCAAAACTACCAAGATAGTATGAACATAAAACATTATACTTCTTTGAAATAGAGAAGCTAAACAAACAGCCAGATTGAACCCTTGCCTTGGATTTGGATTGGCCAACGTGCACTTTTCGAAACAGGAATTGCCTGTTCAAATTACTTACTTCTATTGTATCCATGTCAATCTGCAAGAACAACGGAGAAAACGAGAGAACACTGTCAATGTCTTGAAAGATTGCAAATGGCATATAATTCATAATTATCAAAGCAAGTCACAATTATATGTGCAAAAATGAGAATTTATGATGACCTGTCCTCCATGTCAGCCAAAAACCAAAATAATAGAAAAGACCGAAAAATACTTTTGTATGCAACAGCAGCGTGCTATATCATTGTAATTTTTGCTTAAGTTTAAAAATTGTGAAATAAAGTAGAATAGGAGATGGGAGATAGATGTCTCTATGCTTGTCCATGAGGTAAGTACTTATTTACAAACAATCCTTTCTGAGCTTACCCGTCTGTAGGTTTTTAGCCGGAAAATTTAAGAACCACATATCTGGAATCAAAGATGATCGAGGCAAGGTCAAAGTTCATGTGAGTCATTTTGCCATGAAATATGGCAAACTAGATATGATAATGCAAATACCTAGTCATATTTGGATACTGCCAGAAAAGTTTTTGTGTCAAGTACATATCCAGATATGCCAATACTGATAAAACAAGGTTACCTCAAGGCTCAGGGTATCCAGGCACCAAGACTGGTAGAATACATGGACATAAATGCTGCATCTCGAAAGGCCCCTTGTGTCTTGGTTTTAAGAACACCCTTTACCAAACATTTGAGCCTCTCTTTGGCAGATGAAAAGTGGTCTAACTTTGCCTAAACTTCAAAGCAAGGTGACAGTGACAGCAATGTGAACAAAATAATCTTCACTAGAGTACATGACAATTAACCATAATAATTTCCATGTTCAAAAAGTTAATTAAGTTCAAGAAGAAATATTGCAAAAATATCATTGCTTGTAAATACAAAAAGACTGATATCATTTGGTGTCTATATTAAAATAACATTTTAAATTTTGACATAACCAGTTGTCTAAAGGCCTCCACTCCATTTACATTAATGATTACCAAAGAAAACAACCTGTATATCAGTAGAAATTAGAATCACACTAGCAAAGAGTTCATATCAAACAAATTTTAGGTGCAACCAAATAATAGAGAGAGAGATGTCATCTAGAGAAAGAGAGATAGACTAAAGAGTAGATATCATCAAAAAGTTAAGTAGTTATCTACCATCTCCTCGTAGATATGAACATATATAGCATGGCAGGGAGTTTTCAGATTGTCACTTTTTATAGATTTTGTTTTCTACTCTTTTTTTGAGACTTCTTTAATTGACTTTTTGAACAGGTATGACCTGTACTAGTTTGGTCCATCAAAAACAGGTTTGGCCAAGCTATACCAGGTTCAGCCAAACGGCAAACCTCATAAGTATGCTTACCATAGCATCTCTTCTTCACAATTATCGGTTGTCTTAAAGTAAGGCTTTTTGTCCATAGCATATTAATAAGCCCCAGTACGACCACGGCTGAAGCTTACTAATACTGATTCCTCACCTGTTGCAAGGTCATTCCATTAGATCTCTAAAGTTGCTTCCAATTAAAAAACAAATGCAATGGTGGTAACCATAGTTACCAAGTTCGGAAATTTGGATCCATTTGGGAGGGCATAAAAATCCGAAATCCAGAATTCTTGAAAAAGTTCAGAAAAATCTGATCCAGAATATATACATATATATATATATGAGCATAGTTTATAAATATGCAAAACTGACAAATACAATGAAAAACATTGATAAAATAATTTTAAATGTTAATATTATATAATATTTATGGTTTTTGGGCATTTTTTTGCACAGAAAACCTTTTAAAAAAAATGAAAAAAAACAGGACCAACCCAAACGAACTTATCCGGGCTGGCCGGATTTTGTGCAGATCTGGTCGGATTTGGTAACTATGATGGTAACACAATCACCATTTTTGGAGTGCTTTGTTAGCCATGCTAGCTTCTCAATATAAGATACTTTTATCTGTTCATGTAAACTATCTGGCCACATTTCACAAAAAGGTCGACTAAGTTCAAACACAAAATACTTTAGAGCTCCTTTAAACCAACTATGGTGGTCTAGTGTAAAGCACCTTTGGTTACTGCAAGCATTCCAGATAATAGCCATATATCTATAAGGCATAACCCTTTATTTCAGACTGTCTGGATACAAACCTGTATTTTTAGCTCCTCTATGAGCAAGAGGTGTGGGATCCTCCTCAACTTGCCCATCAAAGCTTGATCAAAATATGGATCTTGTTGTACTAAATGTTTCCACTATGCCCAATTGTATGTGAACATGCTTGTAAGATACTCTGTTCTCAAAACATCAGTTCAGAGATGCTTTAGTGGCAGAAACAGTGTGGGGGTGATCCAGACACACTCATATTGATCAGAAAGGAGGTTTCATGCTCTCAAAACAGAGATAATTTCCCTAGATGACGAAACCACCCCATTGTGCAGGGTGGCGGTTACGAAGTCGCCATGACGGTAACGTAACTGCCCCATCGCAGAGTGATGAGAACGTCACCGCCAGCATTTGCAGGTGGCAGTTGCGTAATTGCCCCAATGGTTCCATAACCACCTGTATGCATACTCCAGCAGTTTCATCACCATTCAAAAACTCGGGGAATTGGACGGCTGCAAATGTTCCAACTCCTCCTGACAGTTTGTTTCAGTTCCTTAGCAATCTCCAGGGTTGAAAGGGCATAAATACAAGCCTGAGGAAGGCAAAAGGCAGTAGAGGAAGGCAGTGAGGTGTGTGTGTGTAGTTGGATTCACTTCGTTTTGGCAAATTTGAGCCTTAGTTCATAGTTTTCTCATTGTTGTTAGCTGAAAGTGATTGGTTCAGGTGTGTGTGAGTACAGACAAGGTTCTGTGAGTGACGAGCATTCATTGTATATGAGTTTAGATAGGATGATAGTGAAAGTTCTGCATGAAGGCAATAACAGGCAGTACCTTGTAACTTGTTGAATTTCATAGTGGAAGGGGAGCGCATTCATTTACCCACTGGAGTTTTTCCCACCATGGGTTGTTCCAGGATAAACTTGTTGTGTTTAACTTGTGCTTTGCTCATTCCTTTACCTCATGTTCATGTTTTAATTAGCTGTACATGACAATTTTTGTACTTGATCATCTCTGTTTTGAGATGTTTAGTAACATAGGCAGTCATAAATTCAATTGCTAGTGAGCTAACTGTTTAGTATCCATGTTGATGAGGCTAAGAGTGGAATATCCACCAAGCTTACAGTTCAACACTAGTTGTTGCATCACCATTCCCCTCATCCCTTCCAAAGGGTCTTACAAGAGCATCCTTTTAAATCGCTTCCAGCGGCACTTTGTCATCACCGAGGAATACCTAAAAAAATCCCCCTCAAACCAAGCCTCTCTACAAATGACACTCCAACAAGTTCTTAGAGATCGCATACACAATTTTACAGTGGATTCTACCTATAATAGGAATAGGATGCCACATTGCTCCTCTTATTGGAGTTTGAAAGTTGTATAAGACTCCTCCAATTGAAGCTCAATAGCAGTCTTCCATTCATTTTATGTTTGGGATCCTAGCATCCCTACCCATTCATTATATGGCTAGCAAATATGCCACACCCTTTTGCAGATGTGTATCTAGAGAGATACAAGTAAGAGACAACAAGGATACGGCAGAAATGGATGCAGCAAGGTAAGGTTGGTACAACAATAAGGCAAAAGAACAACAATAGGAAAGGCCAAAGAAGGAAAAGCAATTAAACCCATCTATCATCAATGAAAAACAAGAAACAAGTGAAGATCAAAATTTGTTGTTCAAGTTGGAGAAATGCAAGCAACCAGAGGGGGAAGGGAGGGTTAGAAGAGCAAAAAATGGAGAGCAAAATTACGACAATAGACAAAGCACCCAAGGAAATCAAGTAGTTTGAATTACATTGTTCTTTGGAGCATTGTTTGATGATAAGGAGGATGAAGAATTCAACCGGAATCTTCTTGTATCTCCCTCACATGTGCAACTTGCTACATTTAGTAAAAGCAAATAAGGAAATAATAGTGATGAATAGCACATCACCAACCTCAACAAATGATTCATGTTACAATGCCCAAAAAAAAGCAGTTCACCTTTTCGAGGCCGTTACTTTGACACCGTAGCTCAAAACGAGCCCAAAAAGCATTGAAAGCTTCAAACGTGTACAAATGAAAACTACTTCATTCACCAAGTTTGAGCCCCAAAAACCACTTTGATAGGCCTAAAAATTGAAAATGCAAAAATCTAGAAAATTTTCAAAATTTTGTGTTTTTAATTTTTAAACCTTTCAACTTATCATGACGACACTTGTCACATGGTTTTTCATATTACAAGGCAAACCACATCACTTTCTATTTTTAGGCTCTTCATTTCCTATTAAAAATAATTAAAAAAAGGAATTGTCATCCAAATGTAAAAATCAAAATGTTTAGCTTCGCACCTCTTCTTGGAGATTTTTGCCTTCTAAGAAATTACCATCCCATTGCCCACCTCAAAAAATGGCCCAAGTTGCAATACCTAATAAAACTAGTCATTCACCTTCTCAAGGCCATTACTTTACAACCATTTCTCAATATGACCCCATTCAAAAGAATCGAAAGCTTGACGTGTACAACATGATGAAAGGGTTCACAATTTAGTTCACCAAGTTCGGCCCCCGAAAACCCCTTTGAAAGGCCTACAAATTACAAAATACAAAAATTAAAATCTTTCAAATTCTTGTTTTTTTAAAGTCCTTTCAACTTCTTGTGGCGAACCCTATCACATGTCTTTTCATATTACAAGTGAACCACTTCACTTTCTATTTTTAGACTCTTCATTTCCTATTGAAATTTGATAAAATGTAATTGGCCTCCAAATGTAAAAAACAGATTGTTCTAGCTTCACATCTCCTCTTAGAGATTATGGCCTTATTTTAAATTACTATCCCATCACCCACCTCAAAAAATAATCAAGATCGCAATACACAAAATACTGATAGTTCACCTTCTCGGGGCCATTACTTTGCAACAATAGCTTGAAACAACCCTACTCAAAAGCTTCAGACATGTAAAACATAATGAAACGATATACAACTCATTCATCAAGTGTGAACCCCAAAGAACACTCTGAAAGGCCTAAAATAGGTAAAGTACAAAATCTAGAAAATTTATAAAATTGAATATTCTATAATCTTTTCACCTTCTTGTTAGGATGTTTGTCACATGGATTTTCATATTCCAAAGCGAACTGCTTCACTTACTACTTTTAGACCCTTCATTTCATATTAAAAATATGATATAAAAGGAATTGCCACCCAAATGTAAAAGTTAGTGTTGTAGTTTCACATCTCTTCTCAAAGACTGTTGCCTTCTTATATATTACTCTCGTTATCAATCAAGCTTTCAATCACAATGCAATGTCAATTGCGTTTATTGGGTTCATTCCCTTCGTTACAATCCATTTCTTTCATAACACATTAAATTTCAGCAATTTGTTGTCAAACCAGATTATAAATCAAATCTAGATCAATGTATCAGAGCCGTTTGTTCCATATTTGTATGTCCCATCAACAAAGTCATACTATATGAAGCACAATCTCGAGACACATGATCCTATAAATTATCTTCCTTGTCAGTTCAAATGATCTCAGATTCTCATATGCCAAGCAAAGAGGGAACTAAAGATCCTTTCAAATTGTTGCTCAATGAAGCCCTCGAGATGCAGAGAAGGGAGATGATGGAACAATTCGCTATTATTCTTTAACAAATTGTGCTTGCAGCATCCACGTCTTCCTCAAGCAAACTTTGGCATCCCTCTTTTTCATGCAAAAACAATGTAGACAAATGGCTTGACTAAATGAAATTATAATTCTCTATTTAAAAAAGTAACCATAAAAATATAATATTTGGACTGTTGATAGTTGTTACCCATGTCAATAAAGGTAGGAACTATATTGCCTTCAAAACGAAGGAGAGAATAAAGATGAATTCACACTAGACTAGAAGGATACCCCAATCAAAACTGGAGCAGAATCTGTCAATGTCATCAAATAAGATTACTACCATGTGAAGAATTATGATGATTTACAAGCAAAAAGTTGCAGCAATAATGCCAACGGGGAGAGAAGATGATGCAAATTATACCAGTGCCTCTCATGCCTTGTTGGCAAAAATTGGCACACGTGACGCTTAGAGACAAAGAATCGCCAAACATTGAAGCAGGTTATAGTTATACAATCAAGAAGAAATACAATCATTGGGGATCAAGACATAGTGAGAAGCTTATCGACATGCTATCAATATCAAAACATTACATAAACATAAAGAAAAAAAACTACTCCTGACAATAATGGCATCAAAACTGATAGCAAGCTCTAAAGGAAGCACCTTTGGCCAAAGCCTCCTTCGAAGGACGATTCCCCTCATAAGAATCCACAAAAAGACACAAGAAAATTGTGTGACATCCACAAGAGCAAATGGCACTTGAGCAAAGTACATCACATCAAGTAAGCATATTGGCTGAAGTATAGACCCCAACACCAATTACATATCAATCCTTGACACCAGCATTTACACCATCGTACATGTTGTCCAGAGGGAAGCAAAACGTAGAGGCTGATCCCTCCTCCATTGTCCCCAGAACACAAGTTTCCCTCTCAAGGTGAAATAAGGCAAAGTGTCTTCCACTCACGACTATGGATGAAAGGGACATCTTTGCACTTCATTGTGGACAATAGCAATTAGAAGACCATGATTTCAAAAGATGTTATCAAGAGGTTTGATATGCCAACTACACCTCGCCCTCAACCATATACAACTGATTGGGAGAATCAAAGTAGAGTATGTTTCAAGCAACCATGTCACCTCCCATATGCAATCAAATCATTTTGGGACGAAGCACTCTACGATGTGGTGCCCCAAAAGTGTGACTTTCTATTTAATCAACCTTTTATGTGGGAACAACACGGTATCTGTCAATCCAACTATTGTACTATCATCACACGACATGATTAGTATTACAAAACTAAGTCACAAAGTTCATTGATTTCCATTGGCCAAAATTCACAATTCAGTGAATTTAATCAAAATAACAAAAACTCTATTGGATATTTCCAATAAAAATTGTATGAGTGACTTTTTAATTAAATTTAATGGAAAATCCTTAATGAGCTTTTCGTAAACAAAAAAATATTTAACATAAAATATTGTGTTTAACTGGTAGGGTATTTAACATTTGGGTTCTTTTGTTTTTTCTGATTGATGATCTGTGCAACATGAGTGATAATTTGTGCAGCATGCTAGATGGTTTGTGAGGATTTGTTATAGGGTGTGCCCATGTTTGTCATTTGTTTCCTTACATCCTATGATGTTGTTGGACTAGCGTCGAGAGGTTCATTTGAGAAGTTTGCAATAAATATCTACTCAAATCTATAAAGTTGTTGCATAAGCCAATATGGATCCACTTGTCTGTGTATGTCGCTTCCTCACACACAATATTATTATTTCAAGGAAGGACAACCTAAATTTTTATTATGAAGAAACCTAAATTTTTATTATTTACATGCTAATTCTAAGTATATGAAATGAAATGGAAAAATGGCTAACAACGGTGAAGGCCAATCTTACCAATGAAGACGATCCAAAATTTTATGGTAGATGATTCTTACCAATGAAAACGATGCAAAATTTAGGTTGCCTTCACTATTGTATTCTTACCAACAGTCCTGAATGTCATGTTTGCCTTTCCACAAAAAAATCTAGACATGTGAACCTCTCGTCCAATTTTCTACTATACAAATTTAAGTCGTCTTCCACTCCATCCAAATACCATAGCCCTAAGCAGTCTTCAATCTGAGCATCACACTCCATCCAAATGTGAACCTCTTATCACTTTTGATATCCCACTAAAGAGAGTCTTGAATGACATGTTTGCATTTCCACAAAAAAAAATAGACATGTGAATCTCTCATCCAATTTTCTACTGTAAAAATTTGAGTCGTCTTCCACTCCATCCAAATACTTCCTTTTGAGCATCGCACTCCAAAGACTATCCTTTTCCATGTCAATTCTTCGATAAGAATTAAAAGTGTGAAACCTTCCACATCATATAGGTCGAGGAAACCATATAATAAAAAAACTTCTCTTTTCTTGAGGAGTAAGAGCTATATCACCATAGCTCTTACGTGGAAAAATCACCATAGCTCTTCAAGAATGATTGATTATTGTCTTACATTCATGCTCTTCCCACTAGCAAAAGGAAAATCCGACAACAGGGCTGTAGCTAGAAATGAGCAGGTTGGCCTAGTTTGTTATTATTATTATTGAAAAATAGAAACAAACTATGAAACAGTAGTGTAACAACAGGGCATCTAAAATGTAAAACAATAATTAATAATTCATTTTAGTCTTAGGCTAATAATGTAAGACAATAATTATTAGTAGATAGAAGAGTAGATATGTTTTCCTGGCTAGTCCATTTCTACGATGACTATATCACCATAGATATATGGCAGAGATATGACTATATCACCATAGCTATATGGCAGAGATATGACTATATCACCATAGCTATATGGCAGAGAGATGAGTAGATATGGTTTTGTGGCTAGTAAGAGCTATATCACCATAGCTCTTACATGGAAAAATCACCAATCATGTCAAGAATGATTGATTATTGTCTTACATTCGTGCTCTTCTCACTAGCAAAAGGAAAATCCAACAACAGGGCCATAGCTAGAAATGAACAGGTTGGCCTAGTTTGTTATTATTATTGAAAAATAGAAACAAACTATGAAACAATAGTGTAACAACAGGGCATCTAAAATGTAAGACAATAATTATTAGTAGATAGACTTATTAGTAGATAGACGAGTAGATATGTTTTCTTGGCTAGTCCATGCCTTTCACTACGATGACAATAATTGCCTTTATTATTATTGATTGATTGATTAGCAACAAAAATCCATTTCATGTAAATATCTATAACAAACTTTTAGCAAGAATGTGTAACAACTGGGCCGTAGCTAGAAATGGCCCTGCTCAAAAAGAATCATAAAGCTTAGGATGTGCATCTAAAAGGATGCATAACTCTGTAAGTTTGAGCGCTGTAAACCACTCTTCAAGGCCAAAAAATTGCAAAATACAAAGCCCTAAAAAATTTCTAAAGATTTTGAAAAAAAAAAAAAAAAAAAATTTATGAGTTTTCTGAATTGACAGATGCTCTCAATTTCTCGGAGAGACTTGTCACATGGCTTTTCATATTCCAGGCCAAAATGCAACACTTTCTATTCTTAGACTCTTAAATATTAATGCCAAGTGCATGAGCCTTTAGTTTAAATTTTTAATAATTCTTTTCAAAATATTTCACTGTAGCTTTAAATGCAATTTCTTCGATTTGTTTTGCATAGGGATCATTTTCCTTCGAATATGCTTCTAAATCTTCTCAGCAGCACCTACTGAATATGTTTCAGAGCCACACCTCCATGGGCCCCACCAGGTAAATATAAAAGCATTCTGACAAGTATTCTTCCAGAGGGTTTTGTCAAGTAGACTTCCAAGCTTACCACAAGGGATTTTTTTCCATATCCACGGCATATAAGAATTCCGATTTCATCCCAGAGTCAAATACATTTAATGTCAGTAAATTCACACTTCTACAGAATATGGTCTATAAATGTTTCCCCAACAATAAAGTCATTAATTTAGCAAAAATAAGCTCTGCATTCATAATCCAAGAGTTTCTAGTGTAGTTTTATGGGGGATGTGTAACCTAAGTTCAAATCCACCAAAAAAAATCGGTAATTTAGCAAAAATAAGCTTCTGCATTCACAATCCAAGAGTTTCTAGTGAAATTATATGGGGAATGTATAACCTCAGTAACAAGTTCAAATCCACTGCGATAAGGTGTCCCAACACTGACGGATATGTGGTGAGGTTGCGTTATAGCTATTAAGGGTACATTCGAGCTGTACCTAAGTTTACAAATCTTAAATTTGTGGTTCAAGCTTACATTTACAAATTTGAAGCACCGTGCTGCCTTAAAGCAGCGCATAAGCTCAACCAAGATTTACAGAACCTTTAAAAAAACTCGCACATTCAACATTTAATATAATACCGTCCACAACTTTAACTGTATGTTCAATAATTAGGGAAAATATAACAATTTTAGTCCAGGTTCCATTTTCACGTCCTAAACTCTCACGGGCCAATCTATTGCAGAATATCCTAATTCAGAAAGCGAAATATGCCACACTGAGCTTTTAAAGCTACGGAAAATATTGCACTAAAAACAAACTATGTTCCACAAAACTTTAAAGAAGCGCAGTAAATTTTTCACTCACAACATGGACATCTTTGAAGCCCGTCAAGGCAAGGGTTTTAAGCAGCTCACAGCCAATGCCACCCGCACCAACCATCAACACTTTCGCGCCCTGCCATAATTATGCCCAAACCGTGTTCAATTAAAAACCTAACGCTAACATCTGAAGCTTCACAGCATACTTTCACGCAAAGAGAAAGGCTTGATCATTATTACCTTAATGGCTTCCATTTCTTCCGCAGATGCCATTGAAGTTATTAAGAAAGAAACAGACGGGTGAATAATGGGCGCTCAGAGCGTGGGGTTGTGCAGGACGGACCGTAGCAGAGAGTAAAATGGGAATTAAAGGAAAAACCCGGAAATTTATTTATTATTTGTAGAGCAGCCCAATGCGTGAAAAGCCCGCTACAAAACGAAAGTGAAATTACGTGGGAACGTGCGAGGGTTTTCAGGTTGTTAAAGTTGAAGAGGACGGGATTTAAAAATTCGGTGAAGTTTATAATGGAAGGGATTTTGTTTTATTTTATTTTATTTTATTTTGGATTGTTATTAGTTTTGATGGAATCTTTATTTTATATGTTTTTTTATTGGAGTTTTAATTGACTTTGGGATATAATCGATTTAAAAATATCAATAAATGATTATGAATACTAATGATTGATTTGAAAATATCAATAAATAATTATGAATACTAATGATCGGTTATAATTAATTGGTATTATAATATCAATGAATCAACGATCGATTACCACTGGTTCCATAATATTAATGATCAACGACAACCAATCCCCAATATCAAATTGAGATTTGACCCTGAGTGGTGTTTGTAGCAACCAAGTCATTTTACTCACTCACATCTCATCGATTATTATTATTATTATTATTATTATTATTATTATTATTATTATTATTATTATTATTATTATTTATTTTTGTAAAGTAGGGTTTTGTAAGTGTAAATAAGTGAAAGTCACGCATGCGAAATTAATGACTAGTAGATTTGTTTCAACTTTTGTTCATAAAATGTTAAATAACAATAATTTGATATTTCTAATGAAAGTGGTAGCGAAAAAAAAGATTGCAAGGTACTTTATATGATGTGACAGTGAGTTGTGAATGGATGGGAGTTCATATTTCACTATGAACTTGAGCAATAAAGAAGTGGTAAACAAGGACAAGACAATGCAATACATAAAAATGATGAAAGAATTCAAGGTAAATTAAAATTGTCAAAATAGATATGTATGTAGAGGTGTCATATACAAGTAAATACATATGCAAGGTACCATATACAAATAGATATATCTAGAGATATTTCCAAACTTTTTAAGTTGAACATTTCTCTTTATTTGATGAATAAAGGAGAAATAAAACTCCCACTAAAAATATAAGCACTACCAATTTTAACTAGTATGATAAAGTTGATTTAAATCCCTACAAAATTTCGCATACCCTTTCTTAATATTATAATGATTAGATATATAATTATATAATATAAAATATATAATATTAATTTAATAATATAACATATTATATTATATTTACTATAATATATTATATTATATTTATTAAACAATTATATATTAATATATATTTTATTAAATAATATCAATTATAACATATAATTAGATCTTTATTATTAATATATGCAATAATGGTTTATATTATTATTTATATTATATATTTATATTTTCTATATCACAATGCATAAATAAAATTAATATTTAATAAATTAAAATATATTAATTTAATAACATATTATTATATAATATAAAATATTACATAATTAATATAATATATTAATATCATTATATATTTTAGTAAATAATATATAGTTAAATATTTATTATTAATATATGTAATAATGGTTTATATTACAGTGGATTGAAAGATGTCGACGGACTCGGCTAGGGTTAGGGCAAGCGGTGAATGCAGTTTTGAAGTTTTTACATCGGTGGCGATGGGAAGGTGTTGGGGAAGAGATCTTTTCCCAGGGTGCCTTTCAACAGAGGATTCGAGGAGGGAGCAGACATGTTTGACAAGCTGGGACAGAGGAGCATACCATGTTTATTGAACCAAGACGGGAAGGAAAGATTCACGGTGGAGCAGGGGAGCTGTCAGAAAAGGCCGCCATATGGTTATTTTTGTTTGGGATTAAAATATCCCACTCCAACTTCGTGTCAGATCTACTATGGGTCACCAGTACGATTGAAAGCAGGGGACGCATGGGATTGGTGTAAGGGTTTGTAGCTTACAAAAAATTGCACTCATCGCTCATGATAATATAGTGAAGACAGGGTTTCAAATATAGCGAAAACCTAACAACTCAGCAACAGCGACAGTGGATCTTGTGAGCCTGGTGAATGTAGCATCAGCAACATCGGAGGATGATTCGAAACCTGTGGAGGTTGATCTTTTTGTTGATGCTACCTCAAGAAAGGTAAAATCATTCCAGCACCCAGAATTTTAGCTAATGGTTCACTCCTTATCAGGGTCTACTGTTTGCTTCTGGGTTAAATGCACTGATAATGTTATAGATCTAAAACAGAGACTAGAGGTTTTTCAGAAGTTCTAGCTAATTATCAGTGCTTAGATCATCAGGGTAAGGAGCTGCAGAATTATCTTTCTATGTCTTATTATTCTTTAGGTAAAGACTGGTTATTTCCATGTCTTCCAGGGTGCAAGCAGGGATGGTTGGTCCAAATCATCCCTCTAACCCCAAACCAACTTCTTTCAAAGATGCAGTTAGAAAGAAATGTTGCCACCATCCCACATCCGGCGTAAAGCTCTCCCCCTCCTCAAGTTTACATTATTGATCAGGGGAAGGAGGCCCCTTCTGTAGAGATCTCAAAGGAAGAGGTGGATGCTTATTTAATACTCTGGTGAAAGATGCAATGATCTCTAGATTTAATGGTATTTGGTCATCTACATTCCCCTTATATAAATGGGTCTATGAGACGTGTGAGTCGTCGTGAAATTTTTTTGTGTTCTAGGGGATTTTTTGTTGTCCATTTTCGCGATCGATAAGACTACCAAAATTGCTTCTCGAAGGCCCTTGGTTTTGGAGCATTGTAGGTTTATTCACCACGCCCTGGGTTCCAAAATTCAACCCCCTCACTCTTTTATCACCAAGATCTCAATTTGGGTTCGTCTTCCAAACTTTCCTCTTCATTTATGACATGCGTACAGAGAAATAAGTAATACTTTGGGGACATTCTCAAAAAATGATAGTGAGCGGGCTTTAACAGGGTTATGCACTTATGTCCGTTTTTGTGTTGAGCTAGATTTAAACAAAGGGATTCCTAATAAAATCATTTTAAATAATGGTAAAACCCAACATGTTCAAATTCTTAACTATGAGAACACTGCTTTTAGATGCCATAATTGCAAAACCCCATGGCATCTTTATGCATTCTATTCTCGGGGGCGTTCGTAGGCAATAAAAAAGAAGGGAGAAAGGTCCAAAATAAACAAATGGAGTGCACTACATCTGGCACTAGTGACAGAAAATTGTTTTGAGGATCCAGAAATACAAGAGGACACAAAATTGAGAGATAGCAAAAGAGGAGAAAAAGCCGATTTAGCGGATGGAAAAGTGCCCATTGAAGTGATTACAGAAAATATTCAAATCTCCCCTTTGAAGCAGTCAGCGAAGGGAATGAAAAGAGGACGTGTCTATTAATTTAATAATATATTATTATTGCCCCCATGGTTATACTTCAATGGTAAGTCATTGCAACGGTGACCACTAGGTCATGGGTTCAAACCTTGATTGAACCGCGAGCGTCAGATGGAGCACTGGGGTAAGCTCAAAGGATTAATCCATTGGATTAGTCCTATGATAGCGCACCTAAGTGTGTGTCAGGGCATTCGATCCAACACGGTGACAATACCATGCCAAAAACGTTGCGGGGCACCTTCAGTTTATATATATATATATATATATATATATATATATATATATATATATATATATATATATATATATATATATATAATTTTACTAATATAATATATAGCATATTATATTTACTATAATATTATATTATGGGCAAAAGTTATATTATATTTATTTATTAATTATATATTGATGCTATTGTATATTATATTTTATAATGTCTATTATAATATAATTAGATATTTATTAAAAATATATGTAGTAATAGTTTTTTTTTTTTTTTTTTTTGTCGATGCTTGAAAATTAAAGGGTCTCGGGCTCTTAAACCATATAGAGCTAATGACAAAAAGGTGGTCTGGCTTAACATTAAAGAATCTTAAGGCAAATTTGACCAGTCAAAAATCAAATAGAAAAGTTTTCAAGAAAACCAAAGAGCCTTTATAAACAAAAATTGATCAATTGTTGCCATACAACCGTCTTCAATAACAACAGCTATATTTGATTGTGATTTTGTATTAACTACATATATACACGAAGTAGCAAAAAGAAAAATTCAAAACATTGTCATTCCAGGATTACAAGCTTGATCAATTTACCATTACAGAGAATTCCATTTTTAGAGAACCCTGAAGGTTGTCCCGCCTGCGCATTAGCCACAAGGGCTCCTCCCGAGTAGCCATCAAATTTTCAAACTTGACTCCCTCTACTTCCACCAATCGAGGATAGACCAACCTGTGTTGAGGACATGCATCATTCTTGGATAACACAGATTTGCCTCACCACTAAGGGGGAGCTTGAAAAGTTCCCCATGCCATCCCTTTCGCAAGCCACTTGATGGCCTTGACGCAATTAGGATTTCTCTGTGAACCCTGCCATTCCTTGAACCCTGAGATAGGTTGCAAAATCTCAACCAAGTCGAGTATAAAGATTCCCCTGCTACCAACTACTTCTTGATTTTGAGCACAAACAACATTCACTTCCTTTACAAAATGAACTAAAACCAAGAATTAGGGTTCTAATTCATGAAAAGTTGTCAAAGGAATGAATCCCATCCGAAGAAGGGCATAGTCAGAGACGGGCCAACGGGAAGAGAAGCAATTTCAGACAGCATCCCTAGTTAATACTCCGACAAAACAAGGAACTCAACAATCTTTTAAACTTGTTCTAAGTTTGAGACCAAAAGACAAAGATTGTTGGAGAAGAGTGAGGTCAAGTTTGAGTTAACACATACCCTGTTACTAGCCACTAGAGTATCCATGCCCAAAACTAGTTCAATTGCTTTTGCAACATCTAACAAAGGGATCCAAAAAACATTAAACAACTGAGTCGTAGTTACTAAGCCACAAAAGCGCATTTCTCTTGTCTTGGCCTTATCGAATATTAGAGGCCATCTAGATGACTCAGTGCAAAAATTCTCCATCGCCAAAATATGCAAGCAAAAATTGATGCCCTACCATAAACTCAATCCAAGAAAAGGAGCCACCATGCAATCATTGTGAAGTTCGAGCCAATCTTTGACATCAATACCCCTGCTATAGATCGAACGAATCCATACTTTCTAATAATGAGTCATTTCACATGGGATGGAATTTTTCGTCGTCATTAAATGTTGATTATCAAGCATGCAAGCCCAACCTCGCTCTTAATGGAAATCACTTACCATCAAATTATAAAAAGAATTTATTTAAATCAAAAATAAAATTATATACCTCTTTGATTATCCTTATTATTTTTAAAAATCAATTTGATCAAAATTGTTACAATCAGCGTAACAAGAACCGACATTGTTCATTATGACTTCCATTAGTTGGTCTATGGTGACATTAGCCAGAAAGTCTTCCACCGTGTTACTTTCCCTGAAGCAGTGTGAAGCTATCCATTTAGTGAAAAATCCCATTTTCAGCCAAATGATATTCAGGTTATTAATTAATTTCCATGATTTTGTTCTTTGATTAGTTAGTGCTTGAATTACAACTTGTGAATCTCCTTCGATCTCAAGCACAATTATTCCACAATCCATAGCCATTTGAATCTCAGTGACCAATGCTTGAGCCTCTATTTTATTGTTAGTCCCATCAGGGAGTTTCAAAGATAAGGCTCTGATTAAAGAGCCGCTACAATGTTTAATCACGCAACCTGCTCTTGACGCCCCTAAATTGCCTCTACAAGCCGCGTCAAAATTCAATTTGAACCAACCCGTATTTGGTGGAGTCTAGATTGTTTTTTTCTTATTTTTCTTATTTTGCATATTTACTATTGACCCCTGAACATGAGATAGTAATAGTTCATATTATTTATATTAATTATATTAATATTTAATATATAATAATATATAAATAATATTTTTATAAAATATGATATATGAAATTATATTAAATTTAAAATATTTAGAGGATTATTTAGAGTTCATTAATGTTAAGATTTTGATTATAGCCACGGAGATTAATAGGTCTTATGAACTGACAAGTAAATATAAAGTGATTGTATGGAGCATTTTGATTTTATTTAAAAGTGATTAAATGTGAAAAACGTTGTTAAGGCATAGGTCATGGAGAAAAATGCCAATGCTAATAACAATAATGACAAAGATACGGAGTCTTTTGATTTAGATATGTGCGAGAGCACAAAATAACAAGTTGAAGCCTCCTATATCTAGGAAATTGAATTCATTAATAACGAAGAATAAATGTACTCCAACAACTAATATTCTTAGAACACATTCCTATGGCCATCAAATTTATATGTCATTTCAGCAGTATAACATAAAAAATAATTTAAAGATGAAAAATATTTTTTTTTTGCTTTCATAAATACTAAATTTAACTAGAATGCTATTTTCAATACACTTTATTTATAATGTATGACATGTATAACATGAATTAATGGAAATATAAGATATATTGCTCATGCTACCTAAATAAATAAAGAACACAATATATAATATTTCAAGTGCAAATAGTGTAATTTGTAAGTATTAGAATGCTAAGTTTTATTTTTAACAAAAAACAATCTAAAAATGAATGGACAAATTTAGAAAAACTAAACTTATGCTACAAATTAGATAAACATAAACCGTGAGAAACATTAGCTAATAACATATAACACGAAAATGGGGAACTTTGTAATCTAAGAAATATTGAAAAAGACAATTACATTTAATCAACTCAACTTGATGTGTAGATGAACATTACGAAAAAATAAAATGCAAATAATTGAAACATAATTACAATCATAACCATTAATTCAATATTATATTATACTACACACAATATTATAATATATTAACAATATTTGTATTGCATATTTACAAAGAATTAATATTGTATGAAAATTATTAACATATAAAATAAATATTATAATATACAATAATACTAATATAATATGGTATACATGATATATTATATCACATAAAACATAACTAAAATATATTATATTTTTGTAATATATATTATATAATATTTATTATACAATATATTATAATATATTAACTTTATTTATAAGACTATTTATTAAATTATATTTATGTATATTTTAATATAATATTATTACATATAAATTATTATTATTATTATTATTATTATTATTATTATTATTACATTTATATATATATATATATATATATATATATATATATATATATATATATATATATATATATATATATATATATATAATCGCATCAAGGGAAACTAGGCATGATTAATTTTTTAATGTAAGTGCATTAGTAAGAGCAAAAGGAGGTGATTATGGCAGGGGGCAATTTAGCAATTGATAGTGGAAAGGAAGACAAGTTGACAATGGTGCTTAACACATAGCACAATGGTGACCAGGGAGTGGCAAAAAGGGAGGTTATAAACACAGTTGTATTTCTTACCAATACGCTTTTAATACTCTACATTTTTAGAGTTCTAATCAACCCAGGAACAATATTTTTTTCCTAATGGTCTTCCTGCAATGCTGAGTGAAGCCAAACTTTTGGGTTTTGATATTCCTTATGAACTACCTATTATCAAGCAGACCAAGGAAAACTGCAACTCCAATCTGAAAAGGTGCAGTTCTTCCTCATCATCTTCTTCTATTATTAGTGATCTCTATCTTAGTTTAAAGTAAATTTTAATGCTAAAGCATATAATTGATTGAATAAATCAGAGCATCTATTGAAAATCTACACACCCATCACACAACAATGTTGCAATGTGTGGAAGGCATAAAAGTAGTCAATTGGAGTAGTATTCTGATATTGTAATCTAATATTGGGTCGTTCTTAGGCTCACCAACATCCACAACTTATGTATCTATGCACACCAGAGACAAGAAATGTTGACAATTCTTGACCAGACTCATTACGGAGTTTGAAGACCATGGTAATTTCTTGTCTATACACTGAAAAGCCTCCCCATGTGAGTAGATTGAAAGGGCCTCTAGTTGTTCCCTTAGGCAATACTATATCTTCATAATTATATTTATCATAATTTCACAACTTATGATAATTGTACAAGCCACCTTTAGTTTTGTAATTTTTGGCTACTGATCTAGTTTTCTTCTTTATAGCTTGGGATTCCTACAAATTTAGCCCATTGTTATACTTAATGTCTTTAGTATTTTTTATTCATCATCAAAAAATATTAGATGAGTATATGATCTGTAATGCCTTATTTTCTCCATAGATAAGTAGGAAACAACAAGAAGATTAAAAGGATGAAAAGATGTGTGTTTTGTTAGCAGTGAAGAAAATTGAAAATGAAAAAGGTATTAAAAAAGTGGGTATGTTCCCCGTTAATGGGTCAATCGTCATCGGTAATGAGGTCAGAAGTAGAAAGTAGGAATGGATGCCCCCTCCTCTTGGGTGGTTTAAACTAAATCTCAATGGTGCAGCACGTGGTAATCTAGGTGCTTCGGGGGTGGGTTGCATTATTCATGATTGTTGTGGATCAATGATCAGAGCTTTATCTAAGAAAATCCAGGATGGGTCCAATAACGAAGCAGAAGCTCAATCTTTGGCGAGTGGTATTGAATTGGCTATCCAATGTGGGATCCCGAATGTGATTGTGGAAGGTGATTCACAAGTTATCCTTACGGCTTTGGAAAATAGAGAGGCTAGATCATGACACTTAGAGAATATCTTGAATAAAACATGGTGAAATTTGGAAGCTTTCTAAGTTGTTAAGTGGCAGCATGGCTTTTGGGAGGTGAATATGGCCACGAACTTCCTAGCAAACTATTGCATTGATCAATCAGAGGTTTACAGGTTCGATAACATCAGGGAAACATGGGAGGATTTCCCTTCAGCGTCGTTGATTGATCTTGGTTGAATTTTGCTTGACTATCCTTTTGTATTGCTTTATCACACAAAGCAATTACAAATTGATTGATGTAACTATCGGAGCCTTTAGCAGTGCATGTGGTTACTAACACTTCAAGCACGCCCCCATTCACTTCAATTAATCATTGCTTATTAGTAATGTGTGTGAAGTGATTAGGGAGGAGGATTTGCATTTATGATGGATGGTGTTTTAATTGGGATGATTGACGGCTCTCCTTGGCACACAAGAGCCTAGAGGCTTCCCCTATGCCCATTTATTCATCAACTGCCATGTTTCACGCTGCATATGCATGGGTGGCCTATCAAAATTCTAAGTTGTGTTCGAGGGTGATTTCAATGGAGAGCCAGAGTGACATTGTGCTTTCCACCACATGCATCTTTAGGTCTAGTGAGGTGAGGGAGATGGCCTTTGACTAATATCATGAGCCCATCTCCGACATATTTTTTGGTTGCCCTCAGAAGAAGTGCATGATGTTATAGCAAATGTTTTGGGGCAAGAGTTCCTAGTTAAGGGGATCAAGTGCAAGGTGAACTCAGAAGTGGTTGTCGTCTTTGCCTCTAATCTCACATTCCTAATCTCTGAGGTGAAGGTGGCGGTAAAGGTGGTAGCATTATGTATCTACTTGAAATGTTGAGTGAGCTTAATCAAGAAATTTTTTTTGCATGACTTGACCCCTCTCCCATCCCTGTCGTTCTCAGGGTGGGATGGCCCAAGCGTTGTCCCTGCTTCTACATTTCATGTTTTTGAAACTAGTTTCATGATTCTCCTAAATTTCATGGAGGACCTCCATAAGAAAGTCATGTTGCCTGACATGAAGATCGATAAATTTGTTTCATTTCCAACGATGTTGCAAATAAGGAATCCCATCCCAAAGTTGGTGCAGTTACGTAGCCATTGACACGAACAAAAGAGGGTGGAGGCAGTGAGGAAGTTGGTTAGATGGGTGTTTCGTGGAATGATGGAAGCACCATCCTGGTATAATTCAATGTTGGTGGAGGCTGCAGACCATGGACCAAAGGAGGCGGTAATGTCCTTTGTGCCTTCCTCATCTAGGGGCTTCGAGCCACTGGTTTAGGTGAAGGAAGCAGTTGTGGCTGGGAAGGAGGATCATGTGGGGGGACAAATATGATTTGGTGTTGCTGTTAGATTCAGACAAGGATGGCGTCGTGGGTGCTACTGTGTAAATTGTCGATTTGGTGTATTTGTTAGTTTTTCATCTCTCGATATATCTAGTCTTTTGAGTTTGTGGCTTTCCCCTGTTTTGTGGGGTTCCTGCATGGCCCTTCAGTGTTTCTTTTAGTCTCAGTTTTTGGTGGTATCTGTTGTTTCTTTGGTTTTGGTTGGCTTTGTGCCAAGCATTGTAAAACTTTTTACTTTACAGGCTGAGGGCCCAATACTAACTCTATATTGATCTTTAAAAAAAAAAGTGGGTATGCTAAACATGGCCTACAGATAGGCTAATCCTGAGCTACCAGCGGCCAAACAGTATTGAAGTATGAAGGATGGAGATTGATTTGGCTCTAGTTTTTTTATTCATTTTTTGGAAATGAATTTAGAAACTTATTGAAATTTGAATTTCAACTTTGTAATAATATATGCTCTGAGGGCATATCTGGGCCATTTGTCATAATCTGAATTGTAAGAAAAAAATTAACAAGACCAGTTATATCTGTATCATGGATCCACGTGGTAGTTGGGCATACATATAGAGATAAATCTTAGCTATGTTTGTTCCAATGTAAGACACCTCTGGCATAATTAATAATATGATAAAATGTTAATGTATAATATTATATTATAATATTAAGGCATTTATTATTATTGAATATAACTATTCTGAAAAATAAATTTACAAGAGATATAACATAACCACCTGAAATACCATGTCATTGCCCCTCACCATCACCACCCAACTCACCTTGATTTATTTCATCACTCACATACTTTGTATGGTGTTGCCATCCTCCACCACTTCACTATTTCACATTATCACTGTGAATCATAATGTCTCCCTTTGGCGCATAACATTATCATATGAAGGAATACACAACTTCGTTTTCTACCATTACCTCTACCAAAAAATTTAGCTTATGGTTGCTTGCTTCGTGCATAAAAGTTGATACGAATCAACAACCATGAGGTACAACTACCAATTTACACTCTTTTCTTTACAAAATTTTACTTTAGCTAAACAAAAAAATACACCCCTTTTGGTGAAATGAAATGTCTCCTCCCCACACAACTCATTGCCACACAATGTGAATGAAAACACATGCTCATTTTTTACCGTCACCTCAATTAAAAATATCATAATATTATTTTTTAATGCTTCATGCATAAAAGATGAGACAGGGTCAACGATGACAAGTTTCAAGTGCAATACGATTGGCAATTTACACTTTTGCTTTACAAAACAAACATGAAATCATATCCCTTCTCACATAACTTGTACATTTAGAACAATTACTAATGGGAGATCTACTGCTCCACAAGATTAGCCACTCTACAGTCTTTATACAATGTGGAAATATTATTAAAATGAATATTTGGTTATTATTACTTAACACTTCATATACACAAGGTAAGGTGGGGTTCACGATCATGGTTTCAAGTGAGGTATGACTTTCGATTTACACTCGTTCACTTTACAAAACCTCATTTTATTAAAACTCAAAAAGTTAATTGGTTATTATTACACACAAGGTAAGATGGAGTTAGCGATCATGGTTTCAAATGAGGTATGACTTCCAATTTACAGTCATTTACTTTACAAAACCTCATTTTTATGAAACTAAAAAAATTAACAAGAAATTTTTTATAAAGAATGATATATAATATTATTAGACTATCTTTATATATAATAAAATATTAATATTATAGCAATGTATGATGCAATATAGAATATATATTAATATTATATATATTATATAACTAAAATATTTATTATGATATATTTTGATTTTTAATACTAATTTACAATATGATTTATGTTTTAAAATTTTAGGGTTTTACTTATGTAAATCCTATGTTTGATTACAGGGTTGAGTAGTCTAAATTAGTGAAATAATATGCATAACATAGCCACTGATTTATTATAAATTTTGACTAGCTTTGACTTTATGAAAATAGTAATAAATCTGTGTAAATAAATACTTATCTCAAAAACACCTAATAAGGAAGATTTGAGGGCTGGAAACTGAGACTGGAATAGGTTTGAGTATCATCATTTGGATTCATGTATCAAAACCACTCCTATACAGTATTGCCACATTTGGATAGAGGCACCATGTGGCTCTAGTGTCATGATAATGGAACTAATGTCCTCTTTACAAGACCTATCCGAACTTATAGGTACGTTTTTTGGGTTTTATTCCTGCATGCACAAAGTTTAAAACTCTGTATTATGCTTGTAATAATTTATTTATGATGCAACCCTTAATCCTCCTTGAAATTAAAGTATGAGCTTAAAAGTGTGTTCATTAGTAGGATAGGTTGGACATCCTCAACACCCCATTGTGAAGAGAGTTGCCTACATACCAATACTTAGAGGAGGGATCAAGCCTAATGTAGCTCTTCCCACCTAAGTGTTGGTGCAAGTGCAAGTGATGCTAGAATGATAGTGGTCATGAGTGCTTTGAGTGTGCTTAAGAATGAAAATCTATAAAATTCAAGCTTAGGACAGTTGTATATGACAGTATGCAGAAGTAGGGCATAATAGGGATTAATAACCTTGATTTTACTCGACTTATTTTGTGTTTGAATATGTATTTTGCATAGAATTTTCATCTAGTGGATATAGGGCTAAAAGTCATGTATTTATAGTGTTATGTTGCTTGTGTGAATAATAAAATATGACTAAGCAGACCTTAGGAGGATTTTAATTTTGAAAATATATTCATTCGGAAAAGTTGGGGTAAAGGACATAGGCACCATTTTGGGGACACTAACACCAAGTGGCTTTAGAGTCCTTAATGTGGCGCTAATGTCCAACTAGTAGAATGTTGGGCACGAAGGGCCAAGATTGGTAAATGAGGGTTTGAGACTGTGTTTAAGTTGACTAGGGATGCCTATGGTCTTCACAAAGGCTGGAAAACTCTGATAATAATCTCTAGGATAGGTCTAGAGCTAAGCTAGGAATAGGTAGTCTCAAATAACACTCGTATCGCTCAAATACTACTTTTAGTGATTATATTTTCCCCCCCTTTATGTTAGAAATACAACAAAGTGAAATAACTAGTATAAAGGAAAAATAAGCATACCTAGACTTACCTAGGAAGTGAAGCCCATGAAAATGAGTCTGAGTATGTGAAGCATGATCCAAAGCATGACCTGCAAATGAAATGCACATAAATCAGTCCTTACTTAAGAGATGTCAAAAGCAAAAGACTTTTCTGAGTAAAGAAGTAACTGATGAAAATTGAGTAAAGAGATAGGAAAGATGAAAGGAATTAATACACCTTGTTGGGTATGCGAATGAATGTATGAACGTAATAATATCCTATGTGTGCATGTATATAGTGATTAATCATTTAATATATTGAGTTGAGTTGATATATTTCTCAATCCTCATGTATGGGTGGCTCAAGAACTCAATTCGATTTTGACACCAAAATTGGCCACCCCTGCTTAGTAGATCATGCCCTGTGAATATCTTGGATTGGATTGATAGTGTGTCCAACCCTCTCATGTGGGTGGCTCAAGAACTCAAGTAGGGTATGACTCCATCATTGCCCACCCGTGTGTAGTAGATGCATCTAAAACTAAACTATGCAATGTGTTAAAAATGTCTAACTGAGTATATCTAACTTTGTATGTTGGCTCTGCCGCCACTCGGGTACATTAGGCATCTTTGGGCCAATTGGGAATGCCAACCACTACAAATGGAGTAAGGCATGAAACTAGAAACAACCTGGATTATGATGTCAAGTGTATACAACATAGAGAATGGCATGTAATTTGTCATTCTATCTAATCAACCAGTGTGTGACTGAGCATATGAAAATAATGTTAGGATTGTGGAGCTAAAAGCTTCACTGATGCAAACAGGAGAGGAGGTTGCTGAAGGTTGCTGAGTTGCAGAGAAGTTGGGGTCAGTCTGATCAGCCGACGTCGGCAGGATAGCAAAGGGAAACAACCGACGTTGGTCATATATCGGCCGACGTCGGTCACCTCCAGGCAGACAGAGACCGACGTCGGTCGCCTGTGTGGTTCGACTGCGAGCTATTTACGGGCAGTTAGCTAACGAACCAAGTGTTTGCATGAAGAGATCTATTTTTAGACTGAGAGCTGCGGATCTAATTATTGTAATTAGATGTCTAATTATTGTTTGGATGAGATCTATATAATAGACTCATGGTTGTATTGGAAAAGTGTGTTAGGGAGTAAGAGAGCATAATTATAAGCTCCTTCTGTGTGTGAGGTAGAGCAATGGTGCGTTCCTCCTAGTGCCTCAGTACCAGGTGTGTTGGTGTTGGATTGGAGAGCCAGCTGGGTTCTTCAGGAGTGTAGGATCTTGGTCACAGTTGCATGGCCTATATAGGAGATCTACATGGTAAGTAAGATCGTTGATCTGCAGGTGTGTGTGTGCAAGGTCGAGGTTCACAAGTGAGCAGAACCATTGTTTGATTTGCAGGTGTGCAAGGTCATATAGACAGCAACACAACAGGGAGCAGTATCAGGCAGGATCTACTTGGAGTACAGGTGTGTACTCGGATAGAGCAAGAGAGGAAGGCAAGGGAGTTCCTTCCATAAGTATGGTCTGTTGAATTGCAGGTTGTTGCAGGTTCATGGGAGATCTACTTGAAGTACTTTGAGTACTTGTGGAGCACGTGGAGTGCTTGTGGAGTGCGTGGAGCACGGGAGGTGAACACCAACTCTGTATTTGAGTTGGGTGTTGGGACCTGTGAGAGGGAGAGCTTTGGGGAGAAGAATTACTGTTCACTTGAGGTGTGGGAAACCTCTGTAAGGTGGTGGAGAAGAAGTGGCATCTTCTTTATTGTATTCTTTTCTGTATAAAGTGTTAATACAAGTTGTGTATTGTCTCTCATATGCTGTGTTATTCTGAATTCTAGTTACTTGGTGAATCTGGTTATTTCCGCATATTATAGTTGCTTGGTATTTGGTAATCAATTGTATGCTTCCAGTTTCGCATTCTGACAAGTGGGATCAGAGCATGTTTGTTGTTCTAGATTCCTGACAAATAATGTGCCACGCACATGCTCCCAATATGATATATGAGTATACTAATTTTGGATTAAATTGTAATAACTATATCTGAGTATCTGAATTGAATATGGGAACAATTATGTCATGCATGATGCCCCTAATCTGAGGAATTGATATGAATATGAGTTGAACTAGTGTGAATTTAAGTAAAATTTGAACATAACTGTCAAACTTGTAACTAGATCTGCGCAAACCTATACTATACCTTGTGTACTATTCTGGCCAATCTGAACTATCTTAAAATTGAGGCTACTAGACAATAGTGCCATATCTTGGGTAGTGGTGCCTTGTGGCACTATTATCCCTATTTTGGCACTAATGTTTGTCTGGTCTGAAATTTGTGTCACTATACTACATTCTTAGTCACTATTTTTTCTTATTTTTACCTGTGTCTGATTTTTTGAAATTGACCCTGTGTGCTGAAAAATATTTTGTGAATGCAATGTAGGACCCTGATCTCTATGATAAACCCATGTGAATGCCCCCTCTTTTAAGGGTAGTTGTTGAACCTATGAAAGAATTGTCCTCAAAAGAAAAAGCCTTGTAAAATATGTGTTAGCCGGAGCATATATGACAACTACATGATAATCCTATAATATGTGCAAACATAACATCAAAATGTAAGAGAATCTAAGCATAAGTATGTAATGTAAGATGTAAGGCATGTCTATCATTGCACAAGGGTGTCAAGATAGATTTAATCAATGTATATAACAATAATTTTGAGGAGAACTGAGTATCTACATAGGGGGATGGGGCATGATGTCCATCATAACACCTAAGTAGAAAGGGTAAATGCATGAGGTCTCTTATGACATTAAAAACTGGTGTGTGTAACAAGTAAAGGAAAGTGTTATGGCCATGACACATACAAGAAAGCATACATACATAAACACATGATGCAAAAAAAATAGGCCAAGGGTTCATAATATAAGGGACATGGGCACATGTCATTAAATCTAAGAAAATAAGACATATTTCGACGTGTTCAGATGTCTACATCTGCAAGTAACAATCAAGTTGGCTTAGATCCACATAAAATGACATGTTCAAATGTCCACATACAAAATCAGGAAAGCACACACAAGGACATGGGAAAATGTCCAAAGGATACATACTATGAATAGAAGTGTAGGGCCAAAAAACAATGGCATATTCAGCCCTCCATAGAAATATAATCAAGTCTAAACTATGAAAGCTAAAAATGAAAGCATGCATGAATGTAACACAAATATGTGTAAATGCTATGATGTACATATGCCGAGTCTAAAGTAGTAATCGCTGACAAAACATCCGAGTATGGATAGCAATGATCAATATCAAGATATAATAATGCTAAAACTAGAATGTAAAACATGTAAGGATAGAATATGGTAATAGAAATTATGTATAGGATGCCCCAGAGTGGGTGAATGTGTCAATGAATAACCATGAATTGGTGTATATGCCCCCAGTGGGTATATAATATCAAGTTTGGACCAGTGTAATGGACACGAGTCATGTAAGCAATCTACAAGCACTTAACAAGAACAAGTGAAGCATGTAGTATGATAAAACTAACTATACTAAGATAATTAACATATGTAATGTCTGGCAAATATAAGAAATACAAACATAACAATGCATACAATCTATAAATTTTGTGTTTTCTAAGTAATATTTGAACGTTTTTGTGTTTGGCATGCTATATTGTTTTTGTATTTTCTAGAAATAAGCTATGTACAAGCAATATGAAAATGAACTATGTACAATGAACAAGAGAGAAAGAAAATATGTACAAGAAGGTAGAAACCATACTAACTGATGAGTCCCATGGGAGACCCACTATCATTGTGACCAGTGTCAAATAAGGGAACTGTGATTGGTCATGCTATGTGAAAGGACAACTATGCTCTCATAATCTTTTTTACCAAGTGATCTATATTTGTATCTGTATTTGGGTGTGTAGTGGTGCTAGTAATCCATGGAACTAACTATGGTGTCCTATGAACCATAGGGGTCTTAGGAACCCATCTTATAGAAGAAGTTGTAGGTGACATAGGTTCCCTATACTAAGAACCCTAAGAACCCAATAATACTAATCTCAGCATAAATTAAGTGCAGGAAGTCCCTATAGAATCTATGACATATCTCTGATGCAGGGGTCTCTTTAATAATGGTCTTCATGGGAGAGTATGCAAATGTGTCGAGATTGTAGGAGTAGACCTCGCCTGCACTGGTGGCTTTACTAAAATTTGTGATGTATCCATAAGAACTCTACTCTAAGTTGTAACTGATAATTATGTTATATCTGGTAATGGTGTTGAAACTGTAACTGGTGACTATGGAGTGACTATCTATGGAATAAGTAAATGATACTCATATGAAAGACCCTCAACTTTGATCACCTAATTTGTGTGTATGCATTTCAACCATATGTGTATTGTGGATGGGATGGCTCATAGTTGATGTAACCATGGCCTACCCAATAACATATCAAACTTGCCTACACTAGGTAGTACCAGAAACCAAGTGGTTATATGTGTTGGTCCAACCTATAATAGAAGCATGATCTCCCCAATAGAGCTCTAAACATGACCATTGAAACCACTAATAACTATGTCTATTAATAGGGGTTGTCAATCCCCTTCATTTAATAATGTCAATCTAGGGTTGGTGTCTGGAGACTGTATACAAAAAGAGAAAGAGATCTTTGGCAAATGGTTCCTTATATCGCACTCCACACTTGCAGGAATTGAAAATCACACTTGTAGTAATCAAAGCACACTTGTAGAAAGTAAATCATACTTGCAGAAATTAAAGCACCCTTGTAGAAGGTAAATTGTTGAATTGACAAACAAAAAAATACCTGCAAGTTCACACAAACTATACAAAAAATAAATGATTACAGTAGCAAAGAGATGGAATAAGAATTTACATCAAAATACAAATTATAGAATACATAAATAAATAAAAGTACATTAATCTATCTTGTTTAGAATGAGCAACCAACTCATTCCTCGAAAGAAGATTTCACTTAAAACACAGGTTTCATAATAGGTTGCTCATAATAATAAAAATAAAAGTGTATTGATTGATTATTTTATTCAGGTGTGGAAGGTTGCATTTATAATTTCATACTTTCAACCAACCCCTGATTTAGGAGTAACAACTATGATACTCTATCCTATCTCAATCTCCACAAAATATGGAGAGAGATATTTATTCTAATAATAAAATATATTACAACATAATCTCGATCCACATGAAATACGAAGAGAGTTATTTATTAGAATAAAATTACATAAACATATATTCAAATACAATCTATAATGGAAAGTCTATACATAGAAAGCTATATATAGAAAGAATTTAAATGGAAAACATTCTTTGTGATAGTTGGAACATTAAAATACATTTATAAATATTTTTCAAACAAATTTGTAGCAATTTTGTTGAAGTTTATAGTAGTTTTGTTAAAGTCTATAGCAATCCTGCTGAAATCCGTAGCGAGCCTACTGAAATTCATAACTGGGTAATGTAATCCATAGCTCATCTGTAGTTGACTAATATAATCCATAGTTGGTCTAATGTAATCTGTAGCTGTTGTATCAAGCTTGTTGTGATCTTTAGCTATTGTAGCAAGCTTGTGGGAATTTGTAGCAGACCTGGAACTTCACCAAAATGCTAGATTCATTGTAGAAGACCCTGACACTACTCCAACATTATTCTAGAATGGTTACTCTTCACACTTTGAATCATTTTTAGCTTAGTATAAACTTTGTATGTGCTCATTGAAAGTTTTTTCCCAATAATCATTAGAGATAGCTAACAAATAAATAACAATGAATTCTAAAAACCTAACCATGATATATACTTACTATTTTATTTTAAATAAACTATAAATTTAAAATCTACATTTATATCCACTTTCTATGCAAAAAAAAGATGTTCTTTTATGGATATAATGAGCCATTTTATGGGCTCATCATCTGTAGGGAGTATATCTTGCTTTGAGTACCCCAAATGTTGTAAAAGTGTCATAATACACATACTAATGCTTGACCCATTGTCAATCATAACACTTTGTATAGGATGATAATCTATGTATGATCATATAAAGAGTGCATGTAAATATGTATCATCATCAACAATCTCCTTCTCTAAGAAGGTGATGAGTGGTCTAGGTTGAACTATAGTATGGTACATGCCAATGATGTTGTGTAATGGGTGTGCCTCCTTTGTAATCGTATAATATGAAGCTGGTGGTAGATGTGACTGATATTTATAGTGAACACCTGATGTGTTCCCTGCTTCATTTGTTGTGTGCTTCAGAAATGGGTTTGAGAATATCTTTAATGCTTTAACTTCCATTTGTTGTACTTTTGGTTTCTCTATGTGTGTGCCCACATCAATAATGTTAGCTCAATTAAATCTTGTATCTTATGTTTTGGGCTTATGCATTTGTTTCTTGTATGGCCTGGTGTCCTATGATACTTGTAGAATGCGTTGGAATCGTAGTTATTTAGAAGAGGCCATGTCGTATCAACCTTTTTAATGGGAGGGAGAGATATGACATTGCATTCTAAAAGCTATTATAAAACACCTGTTGGTGACTGTATAAGGTTGGTGAAGATTCGATGTTGAGGAGCGGATAAACCCAATCTATGAAATGGCTCTGAAGCTGTGTTAATTGTGGCCTTTTGATCACTCTTGTTCTTGGTGGCCCTTACCTTGTATGGAGGTTTATTTGAACTCTTAGCAGTTGATTCTAATCCATTGGTATACTTTAGTTTGCCCATTGATAGAAGCTTAACCTCTATTTCTTTCATTGTGTGGCACAAATCTATGACTATAGGAAACTTCTTAAATAAGATCATTTTGTGTAATGTTGGTAAAAGACTTTGTTTGAATATGTTTTGAAGCTCTTTGTTTTCCATGGGGCTAGTCAATTTAGCCAATATATTATTGTATCATAAGACGTATTCTATAATAGGTTCATTTGACTTTTGTTTCAACTATGCAACTTGGGCATATGAGATTTTGTCACTAATATTAACGGAGAAGTGTATTAAAAACATGTCTGCCAAAGTATTAAATGATGTGATAGATTGATTTGGTAAGTTATAAAACCATTTTAGTGCACAATCCTTTAAATTGCATGGAAGCAACTTCTTGAGAAGCCAATTGTTGGACACATAGTCCAAACATGCTGCATGAAAAGTTCTGAGATGGTGCTTTGGGTCACCCTTACCATCATATAATGTGAGTTTAGGTGACACAAATCTTTATGGAAAGGGAGTGTTGATCCCTGAATATGTATCACAGGTGTCCAGAGTGTTCAAAAATACTTCTCATTTTAGAATTCTAAGAATTCAGTACATGAGTTACAGGTTGTGATAATCCTATTATCTATTGATGAAATAGAAGCAAAGCAAGTGGACTGTTTAACAATATTTATAATGTTTGGTGGTTTAGAGCCACCATGGCCAAATAACTGATCTATGCAAAATATGAAGTATCCTATGCCAAGAATGGTGAATTATGATCAAGAACTAATCTAAAGACTAATCTAAGATGGACATTCACAATGAAAATTAAGCTAGAGTGATCTAGTTTAAAAAAGAGCAAAAGGAAAGGTAAGATAGAGAAGAGATGTTGATTTTCATCCCAAACATCATGATAAAGTTCAAATATCATGCAAGCATGCACTTAACCAATGTATAACATGAAGTAGCATAAGCTCAAATCCTATCACACATTAGGCAAACATCTAAGGATTGTGTGAAATAATGCAAATAAGAACCAGGTTCACTTTAAAGATTTACTCCTGCAAGCAAAAAATATTAGCCCAAATGCAAGAAGAGTAAGAAAATGAAATGAACTTAAGAACTTACAATTAACCTAACATTGGCACAAGTTGACAGCTCTGCATTCAAATGTACACACCAGGAATTCATGAGAACCATTCAAATCTGGAAATCAGAACAAACAAGTGAGAGATAAGCCAAGATAAAAAAGACAAGCAAATTTTGATGAACTTTGAAAAATTCCTTATTTATATTAATTGCTCAAAAGTTACAATTGGCATTTGGCTCTAAGAACTTCCTTCCTTTTTACAATTGACAATGCTCCTTTTATAGGGTGCAAGGAAGCATGTTGGTTAGTCCTATCCAATTACAAAAGTACAAGTGTTAAGATAATTGTCCTTTCTACAAATGTTCTAGAATACACTAAACTTTCCCTAACAGACAAATCTATAGGCAATGTGTTTTTTAAGCTGCACATGTCTTTACAAAAATAATATTCCATGTCAAAAATATACAATGTTAGTTGCAAAAGAATATTCTTAATCTACTTACTTTGGGACCCTAGTGTTCCTACATCCCCATGTTACTATTGTAAGATATTCATTACTCCTTGATCTATTCATCAATTAGCTTCAAGGTTGACAATTGGTTTCATGAAGAGCTCCTTCATTTGACATGTTAAGCTCTTGTGGTCTCTATCATTTCTTCTTAAAGCCTCTTGATGTTCCTAGGTTTACTTAGTCTTTTCCTTTGTAGTGAGGATCATGTCCACGACTCTGTTGTTGTCCATCCCAAATTTCCCTTGGTTCTTGCTCCTTGATTCATGTATGACCATGGTAACTCTATGCTTAAACTCCACATCAGTGATGAGGCCTATGGAGCTGAATGCAGTTGGCTTGGTGATCATGGTCCCAAGCTACTGCTCCATCCTATTTTGTAGCTGCTTGTCATACTCAAAGAGACTTTCCAAGTTCCTAGACCACATGTTCAGGTTTCTAATTTTGTCTACAAGTAGTACCATACTTGTGTTTCAGCCGAGCCAGGTTAATGGTTTTGAAACTAGGGATTTGATCTTCCATCAAGATGTTGATCAGCTCCTTCATTTTATCCCTTGAATTCTGCCATTGGGTGACTAAGCTCTTTATTGTTGTCTTGTAGGGTAAAGCTCCAAATCTTTCCTAAGAATGCCTTCGCGAGCTGCAATGGTTATGAATTTATTCAAATTGCTCACTAGTGGTCTATCATCCAATTATGGATTGAATTACCCTTACACAGATGATAATTTAGCTTCCCTAACTTGATTATGGTGAATACATGGCCGAATTAGGGCGCCTGTATATGCTTAGGGCCTTTTGAAAGTTTTTATAGTGCTTCAATGATGGTAATTATCTAAACTTGCATGAGCTTTGTTACTTGGATCCCGATTTAGATTGCCTGTTCATACCTTTGCCTTGTCATGAATCTACAAAATCTCTTAAACTAATTGATTTGGCTTATATGGCTCCACCGTGGCATCCATGTGGCATTTTCCTCATTCATATTTAAAAAATGACCATTGCCCTTTAAAAAAAATTCATGCTTGGGTTCGCACCATTAGATTATCCTCATCCGGATCAACATGGACCGTCGATCTTGATCCGAGCACTTGAACGCCATTGGTTGTTCGCTACATTCCCCATGGTTATGACACTTGTCACTTTCACATTCTCCTTGACTTTTTAACATTTGCTAGGCACTATTGATCTTGATTACATAAATCAATTATGCTTTGTTGATCTTGATCTACTTGATTGTACCTCCTGCTCCATAGACCATTGATTTGGATGTGTACACTTATATGTGGACCGTTGATCTTTGAAAGATGCTTGAGATTTAATTTGTGGCCTATAGCTATGCCACATGTTGTCTCTGTGCTCACCTTGACTTTACAATGTTCATCATATACCATCCGATCATTCTCATCCAATTAAGCACAATTTGTTAGATCTTGATCTGCTAGGTCAAATGCCGTTGGATGATGAGTGTTCTTTGGTTAAGATTGTGAAACTTATCACAATCTCGCTTCTCCTGGGGCTCCATTGAAGTTTTGACTCAATACACATCATTAGATCAATTTGGCCTAAGCAAATGCATGTCGTTGATCTCTGGGAGATTCTTGAACTTTAGCTTAGGGTCAGGGATTTAACTTTTTGACTTTAATATTGCACCATTAATCTCATTCGTTTGGGAAAACACATATCGTTGTTCCTATGAATAAAAAAGATGTTTAAGTCAATGCTTAGGAAACATAAAATTTAAGCTAAAGTCTTAGACCGATGTTTTTATTCATATTAATATATATGAATGAAGCTTTAAGCTAAAGTGTTAAGCTAAGTTAGAAACATAATAAAGGGGACCCCAAACATAATAACAAGACATGGCATAAAGTCTTAGGAAAAGGCCTTTTAGGCTAAGTCAATAGACATAAAAAAAGGTCATGGTAGTTAGTTAGACCATGTAGCAAATGGGACCAAGGGGCTCAAGAAAATAAAGAGACCAAACATTAAAAAATTTAGACTAAGGTTTGGTCGTGTTAATAAACATGACTAAACCTTAGGATAAAAATAGAATTAAGTCCATGGCATAATAAAAGGGACCCCGTATTTAGTTAGACCATGCTAAGATAAAATGGAACAAAGGGGGCTCGGGATGTGAAGAACTTAGGATAAAGATTTTAGACTAAGGTCCTGTTCATGTTAATAAACATGACTAAGACCTTAGGATAAAATAAAATAAAGTCAAATTAAAGTGTTCTCGTGAAAATTTAAATAAAAGCTCCTACCAAATTTGAATTCAATTTAAGGGGCATGAGCTAGGGTAATTGGAGATAGGTTTTTAATCTATTCAAACATGAATTCAACCTAATTTCAATAGACCAAAGGCTAGTAAAATATCAAATCGTTATTAATTCATAAAACCTATAATTGCTCATTCCAAATGGAATCCATTGGAGCTGTGACATGCAACATAAAAATCAAATGTTAGCAACTTTAGACAATTTTGAATCAGAATTATGAATAAATAGGCCAACCAAACCATGGCGTGGATGATTTTCAAATAGAGATAAAGTGCAAACCACTCAAATGGTACACTGATCAGATGAATTTTCAAATTTAGAGCACATATTTGCACAATTTAAGATAAGGGTTCCCATTCTTTGAAAATGGGGGTATGTTGACCTCCACAAATGGCAAATTTTGGGGAAAACATAGCAATATGTTAGAATTTAGAGACTCTGGTTTAGACTAATAATTAAGCTACTTATTCCGTTTGATCAAGCACCATTATCAAGATCAGTTCATGGTTAGAATAAATATTTCACATGCATAATTAGAGTCAAACATCAGGACAGCCATGTTGTGTATGTGATTTGATTCCACTTACTGATTGCCACAAGATTTAGAGAACAACTTCCAAGTTCATGACATTAACCATTAACGTTGACTTTTAACATATTTGGATATTCATTAAGAACCATGCTTTAGCTCAGGGAAGGCTTAGTCCTTGCTCTGCTGCCAACCAGGCATCCATAACCTCGACATAGATGCCTTTAGCTCCACTCAAGGCCTTGTTTCACTACCATCTAGGCATCCATAGCCTCAGTAGAGATTACCAAAATCACCTTTGCTTAGAAAGCTCTTAAATTTTTAATAAAGTTATTGTTTTTTTATATTTTTTGAGTCATTTTGACTTTCTAGCAAAGGTTAGGAACCAGATTAGCCAGGTTTTGAGATTTATTCAAGTGTTTGATCTTCAGACAATCATCTTTGGTTGTAAACTTTATCCTAGGCAATTAATGTTTTTTAAGTGCAAGCATGATTGTATCCTAATAATCTAGTTTTTCACCCTACATGTGCAATCCTTCTAAGACAAGCTTAGATCAGAACAAGGTTTATAATTTCAAGGCATAATTAACCTATTTATTATTCTTTACTATTTTCTCTGGACTATAACATTAATCTCATATTTCAATAATCCATGATCAATCAATGTTAAGAAAACATATCTGCATTCCTGAAGTATGGAGTTCCTTTTGAGCAATCATATGCATCTTGAGCTGAGGGCTTATCTAAAAGGACTTATTGGAAGCAAGGAACAAAGTAGAGAAATCAAACACACCACATAGAAAGCAAAGAAAATAAGCAAACAAATATATAAAAACACTATATACAAATAAGGGCAAGAATGAAAGAATATAAAGAAACTAACTTAGCCTACCTATACTAACTAGTATTACAGTCATTCCATGAAGACTCTAGGTGGAACAGTAGAGAAATAATGCTTGAGGTATTTCCCATTGGTGGGTAGTGTGAACTCTGATCCGTGTAAGTCTTTTAACTTAAAGGTGTTATCTTCAAGTATCTCAACAATCTGATATGGACCTATCCACAAAAGTGTGAACTTCTCATGTTTAAATTTAGGCTCAGATGCTTTGTCCCAAAGAAGAACTAAGTATCCTTACTTGAACACCTTTATCTTTAAACGTTTATCAAACCACCTTTTCACTATGGTTTGATGCCTGCTAAAATTAGCAAAAGCCTCTTCTCTTGCATCCTCCATCTGTGTGATGTCCAACAACCTTGAAGTTGCAAATTCTTGGTCTTCCTCCATGTACTTTTGCATAAACTTGGATGTTGGTAGCTTGAGCGTGATGGAGAAGATGGGTTATTAACCATAAACTAGAAAGAATGGTGATGCTTTGAGAGCTTGTTTGATTCTAGTTCTATCTACCCAAAGGGCATACTTAAGCAGCTTGTGCCATGTTCTAGGTTTATCAGTTGCAAACTTCTTTATAGCCTTCATCAAGTTCTTATGTGTTTATTCAGATACTCTATTACCTTGAGGATAATGGTTTGATGAGAAATTGAGGTGATATTGTTATCATATGCCCATTATGTCATCTCTATGGATATAAAAGTATATCCAGTATCATAGACTAGAGATATAGGTGTTCCAAACCTTATGCATATATTTTATTCTAAAATTTTGATCACCTCTTTGGTCTTGCACTATTTAGTTCCCACTGCTTCAGTCCATCTGATGTAGTATTCAGTAACAGTCAGAACATACTTGTGACCATCAAAGGAATTGGGGTTAATGACCCCCATAAAATCCAACCTCCATTAGGTAAAGGGTTTATCAATCATTACTAGTTTTAGTGGCATGGCTGCCTTAGGCTCTTTGGTGTTGAAGACTTGACATGAGTGGCACTCTCTCACATGATTGTGAGCATCTTTGAAGATGGTAGGCCAGTAATAACTAGCCCTTAAAATTTTATGTGTCATTACCCTTCCAGATGGATGTCCACTTCCTACCTTCTCGTTGAAGATGTTTAAGATCTCAACTGCTTCACTCTTGGAGACACATCTCAAGTAAATGCCTTCAAAGTTATTCTTGTACGACACTTCATCCTTGATTAGAAAATGAGTTGCCTTGAGCCTTAGAGCTCTTTTTTGTTCTTTACTTAACCTTGCAGGACAATAACCATTGATTAGCAAGTGGACAATATGATCATACCAATCATTGGGTCTGAAACTTTGTTGCTTTACCTACATAACACTTAGCTTGGGATTAGTATTGGAAATCAACTAAATTAAACCTTGGCATCTTCCCAATTCGACAGTTTTCATCTCAATGTCATGTTCTTGAAGCATAGACATCCACTTACCTTTCCTTTCTCCTAGTTCATTTTGACTCAGCATGAGGTTAATGACAAGGTCAGGTAGGATGGCATGGACCTTATTCCTAAGAATATAATGCCTGGACTTTTTCACTATCTTAACCAAAGAACATGTTTTTTTGTCAATCAAAGATTAGTTTAACTCAGCATTTTTAAGGTTAGTGTTCATAAAAGCTACTAGATGGTCACATACATCTATATTCTGAGTTAGAATTGTAGTTATTGTATGATCTGAAGCTAAGGAGTAAAGATAAAAATCTTTAGTAAAGTTTGGACTTATCAGTACAGGGGCTTGTCCAATTGCATCTTTGATTTCCTTGAAAGCTTTCTTGGTCTCCTGATTCCAAGTGATCTTAGCATCTTTCTTCAACATGTCATTCAAAGGTTTCACTATTTTTTACAAAACTAGAAATGAACTTTCTTATAAAGTTTATTTTACTAAATAATAACTTCAATTCATGCCTATTATTAGGAGGATCTATATTAGATATTGCATTTACTCTATCAGGGTCTATAGAGATTCCCTCCTAAGTGATAACATGTCTTAATAGTTTTCCCTCATTAACATAGAAAACACTTTTCTTCAAGTTGAGAGAAATCCCATATCTTATGCATCTTTTAGATACGTGTTGTATGTGTATAATATGATCTCCTTATTTTTAGAAAAGACAGTCAAATCATCCATGTATATGATAATTCACTTACCTAGAAGACCCTGGAAAGCATAATCCATATCCCTTTCAAAAGTGGCTCCTGCATTTATAAGTCCAAATGGCATTCTCTTGTAGGCAAACATGCCCCACTTGGTAGTAAAATTAGTCTTCATCCTGTCTTCTTGGTTCACTAATACCTAGTTGTACGCTAAAAATCCATCCAAAAAAGACATTATGTTAGAACCAGAAATAATTTGTATTACTTGGTTAAGAGAAGGTAGGGGTAGTTATCTTTCTCAGATGCTCTATTCATATTTATAAAATCAATGCACAATCTGATTTCACCATTTTTCTTCTTGACTGGGACTAAATTAGCTATCCAAGTGGAGTGTCTAATGGGAAAGACAATGTTGGCATCTAAGAGCTTCTTGACCTCTTTATATATCAATGGTTCTAAGATCGGGTTGACAGGTCTCTGCTTTTGTCTAAAAGGTTTGTAGTTTTCCTTTAAAGGTATGGTATGAGTTATGACCTTTGGATCAAAGATCTTTAGGTCATCATAGGACCATGTTATGATATCTTTATATTTATTCAACAGTTCTTTGGCTCTTTTAGACTCAATGTTTATAAAGACTATACCAATATTAACTAGTTGAGGTTGACCTTGAAGTCTAAGATCAATTGCATTATAATCTTTCCCACTTTAGGAATCTTGGTAGTCTTAGCTAGTCTATCAAAATAAAAGAGTCTCTCTTAGGATATCATCCCTTTGGGTATCTTATTGTCATTCAACTGAATGACCTTGTCATCAAGTTTTCCTTCAACTTTGTCATCGTCAAGGGTATTGGCTTCATCAATAATGTGACCCTCAAATACTCTTGAACCAGTCATGAATTCTATGATCTACTTATCATCACTAAATACTTGCAAATGGTTGATGTTATCTGGTATTAAGGGACATGGGACTAATTAAATAGTAAGGCTTTGTAACTTGAAACTTTGATCAGGTATGAGGTTGGATGCAGTTGAAGAAAGTTCATTAGCAACCTTGTTTTCTTCCCTAGGGATTGACACAATGTTGAAAGCATCAAAACATTCAATTAAGTCCCACACTCTAAATTTATAATTCTTAAGATGGGATAACTTGCATTAATATTTACTCTTGACCTAATTGACTACTAGTTTAGAATCATCAAAAAGTAATAGTTCCTTGACCTCATACTTGATTGCAAATTATAATCCAAGAATAAGTGCTTCATTCTCAGCCAAATTATTGGTGCATGAGAATTGAAGTTTGTAAGAGGCATTGTATTTTTTCCCACTGGGATTGATTAATGCCACTTCTACTCTAGACCCTGATTTGCATCTGCCACCATCAGAATAAATCTTCCATAATCCAGGCATAGCATGAGATGTTTTAGAGTTACATACATGTGTGGTGTCAAGAGTGTAAACACCAAGATCTGAGTTAACCATGTTGACCCTCTCATTGATTGCATTATAGTCAGTGATCATATGCTTCATTTTAGGTTCCCTTTTTATCCTGATTTGGTTAGGGACTCCCTTCCAAGGCAACCACATATGTGAACAAGTTGTTGACATATAACCATTCGAACTCCTAGTATAGTCTCTGCTCAATAGCATCCCATAAGCATCAGAGATGTCCACCACTTGGATATCATTGAACTATTGGATCCTTGGCTATGAGGTAATCTGCATGTGAATATTTAACAACTCACCAATCACTTTAACTCTTGATTTATCTAATTATGTCACAAATCTATCAGATTTAATGGGAGTCACCTAATTGCTCACAAATACCCTTAGGCATAATATTTGCAAATGCACTAGAGTCTAACAGACAATTATGTAGATTATTACCAAAGATCTTGACTGTAAGTAGGAAAGGAGGAACATCTACCTTACTTTTGTGTATTGCAACATTAGCATGTGTAGACTTTTAAGACTTACCAGGCTTCTTAAACAAAGATTCCAACAACAAATCTCTTTGTTTCGTGATTTGAGTCAACTCATGCAAGGTAATGTTAGCTTTAACCTTTTTCATGTCCTCCACTAGATTATATCCAGTCGTATTGGAAGAATTAGATGCATCAACATTATGCTTAGAAGAACTTCCCTTAGGAGGCTCTAGATTATTATCTGAGGTAAGGTAGTATTAGGAGGAGTCTCAAAGTTATTTGGAGGAGTTGAAGTGGTAAATGGTTGCTTCTACTCCCTATTTCTTAGAGGATAATTCTTCTTCAAAAATTGCTGAAAATCATGATTCTCCTTAGGAATATCCTTAGGCTTATTCACCTCTTGGAAAGGGAACTCAAATGTCTCCACCATGAGAGTAGAATCAAATGATCTAGATGTCCCTAAGGATCTAGATGTACCTACATCACAATCCTTATTAGGGACAACTTAAAAATTATTTAACTCTTCTTGAAAGGCTTCAAAAGCATTATAAAATTCAACATAGTCTATTTCCCCATGCTTAAAAGTGTAATGTAATCTACAATAGTCAGGTAAATCAACATCAACAAGATTTATATTAGACACATTCTTGCTAGCAGATGGCTCATTCTTGTTGTTGTTATGGTAACTATCATTCTAAAATCTATTAGTGGGCCTATTGAACCTTTGAAAGGAGAAATTCCTACCAGAGCTCTCTCCATTATTGCCTACTTGATTTTGCAACTGAAGAAAGTTAGTGCTAAGCTTTTGAACCATTTTAAGGATAGAGTCACTCTCATTCTTTAGTTCTTCAGAATTATGAAATTGAGTATTAGAATTAGTTATAGGCATTAAAGCTTTTTGATCCTGTGGATGAGCAACATTGTTCAAGAATACTAGGTTTTGAGTAGGATGTGCATTCCTCAAAGGTAGTTAGTTCAAGACTGGAAGTTAGTTTAGGGCAGGCATATTTTGGTTGGCATTGGAAATGAAATTATGAATAGCCAATTGTCCTTGGGGTTGCATTTGGTCATTAATGATCACAACCTCAACATAAGCTAAAGCTAATGTATTCATGGGACTAACAACTCTCTTTATAAACATAGAAGTCATGGGATCCAAGGCATCCTTATAAATTTCTAAAGCCAAGGCCTCATCAGGTCTGTAAGGAGCTATGGTCCTACTGAACATTTTCTAGATCCGAGTATTGAAGGCTCTTATGGGCTCATTTATATCTCATTTCACTATGGTGAATTGTTGGTACAAGACATAAGGACTAATGATTTTACCAAATTAATCAATGAAAAGATTGTTAAAATCAACCCAACTAGTAATGTAGTCTTTAGGGAGGTTTAGAAACCATTCATATGTAGCATCTTTGAATGTAAAAGGGAATAGTCTACATGTTACATCCTCATGAGTCACATTCAACAATCTTAAAGTAACTTTGAAACTTTAATGTGTTCTTCAGTGGTTATAATGCAACTGGGACTAAATGTTGTAAAATACTTTTCAAGATTATGAGGAAGATCATGTACTACACCTGGCACATTAATTAAAGAACCACCTAGCCAAGCCATACCTTGATAGGGATCAAACATAGACACATCCTAAATTGGTGAAGTTGGCAAAGACTTTGAAAGTCTGCGCTTACCTTTTTCTCACCTAGTTCTTCTATGAACTTCTAATGAAAGCAGAGGTTCTGTAGTCTCTAAACATGACCGTGTCCTAATTCTCGGTAATTCCAGATTATAGGCTTTGAATTCTATTTAAAATACGATGAGTTAGTCTTACGTTTGTAGGGAACAACGATCAGACTTGCACATTAAGCAAATTTTGCAAAGATTTATATAAAGGACCACAATCTTTAACTAAGTTATCTTAAAGATGTATCCAAATACATAAGTATAATCGATCTTTACATGTTTAAGCTTAAAAAATTTGAAATTTACAAAGGATATATCAATCTTTGATTAAAACAACTCTTACTAACTTCAAACTTGTTGAATTGACAAGGCTTACACCATCTTTATCAAAATTAAGCATATACCTTCAAAGAACATCGATCTTTGTTTAAAGGAAGCATAGAGATGGGTCTAACACAATAAAGATCGATGGCTTTTATACAATTGATAAAATAATGACACAGTTGTGAAAATATTAAACCAATATTTGAACACAATTCACAAGAATGAGCAAATATACTTCAAATCTACAAAGATCTAATTGGTCCTCCGTCTAGTGCCAACGAAGCCCCTTCTTGTTGATGCCTGAATATGTATCACACGTGCCTAGAGTGTTCAAGAACACTTCTCATTTTAGAATTATAAGAACTCAATGCATGAGTTACAGGTTGTGATAATCCTATTATTTGTTGATGAAATAGAGGCAAATCAAGTGGATTGCTTCACAATATTTATAATGTTTGGCAGTTGGGAGCCACCATGGCCAAATAACTGATCTATGAAAAATATGAAGTATGCTATGTGAAGAATGGTGAATTATGATCAATAACTAATCTAAAGACTAATATAAGATGGATATTTACAATGAAAATTAAGCTAGAGTGATCTAGTTAAAAAAGGAACAAAAGGAAAGGTAAAGTAGAGAAGAGATGTTGATCTTTGTCCCAAACATCATGGCAAAGTTCAAATATCATTCAGGCATGTACTTAACCAATGTATAACATGAGGTATCATAAGCTCAAATCCTATCACACATTAGGAAAACATCTAAAGATGGTATGAAATAATGCAAATAAGAACCAAGTTCACTTTAAAGATTTACCCCTATAAGCAAACGACATTAGCCCAAATACAAAAAGAGTAAGAAAATGAAATGAACTTAAGAAGTTTAAATTAGCCTAACATTAGCACAAGTTAACAGCTTTGCATTTAAATGTACACACCAAGAATTCATGAGAACCATTCAAATCTAGAAGTCATAACAAACAAGTGAGAGATGAGCCAAGATAACAAAAGACAAGCAAATTTGGATAAACTTTGTAGAATTCCTTGCTTATATTAATTTCTCAAAAGTTACAATTAGATTTTTTTCTCTAAGAACTCCCCTCCCTTTTTTTATAATTGATAATGCTCCTTTTATAGTATGCAAAGAAGCATGTTGGTCAGTCCTATATAATTAAAAAAGTACAAGTGTTAGGATAACTGTCCTTTCTACAAATGTTCTAGAATACACTGGACTTTTCCTAATAGACTAATATATAGGCAATGTGCTTTTCAAGGTTCACATGCATTTACAAAAATAATATTTCATGTCAAAAATATACAATGCTAGTTGCAAAAGAATATTCCTAATCCACTTATTTTGGGACCCTAGTGCTCTTGCAACCCCATGTTACAATTGCAAGATCTTCATTGTTCTCTGATGTTGTTCATCAATTAGATTCAAGGCTGATAATTGGTTTCATGAAGAGCTCCTTCATTTGACCTACCAAGCTCTTGTGGTCTCTATCATTTCTTCCTAAAGCCTCTTGATATTTCTAGCTTTTCTTAGTCTTCTCCTTTGCAATTAGGATCATGTCCATGACTTTGTTGTTGTCCATCTCAAATTTACCTTGGTTCTTGCTCCTAAATTCTTGCATGACTAGGGTAACTCTGTGCTTAAACTCCTCATCAGTGATGAGGCCTATGGAGCTGAATGCAATTGGCTTGGTGATCATGGTCCGAAACAAGTGCTTCATCCTATTTTGTAGCTACTTGTCATCCTCAAAGAGACTTTCCAAGTTCTCGGACTATGTGTTCAGGCTTCTGATTTTGTCTACAAGTAGTCTCATAACTATGTTTCAAATGAGCCATGATAATGGTTTTGAAACTTGTTATTTGATCTTCCATCAAGATGTTGGTCAACGCTTTCATTTTATCCCTTGAATTCTACTATTGGGTGACTAAGCTCTTTCTTGTTGTAAACTATTGCATAAAGCTCCACATCTTTCCTAAGAACACCTTCATGAGCTACCATGGCTATGAATTTGTTCAAATTGTTCATTAGTGGTTTGCCATCCAATTTTTGATCAAATTACCCTTTCATAGATGACAATTTAGCTTCTCTAGCTTGATTATGGTGAATATAGGGCCAAACTAGGGTGCCTATATGTCCTTAGGTTCATTTAAAAGTTTTTACAGTGCTCCAATGGCAACAACTATATGAAATTGCATGAAATTTGTTACTCAAATCCTAATTTAGATTGCTTGTTCATGCCTTTGCCTTGCCATGAATTTGCAAAATCTCTTGAATTGACTAGTCTGGCTTATGTGGCTCCATCGTGGCATCCATGTGGCATTTTTCTCATTTATATTTAAAAAATGACTATTTCCCTTTAAAAAATTCCCACTTGGTCTCATACCATTAGATCATCCTCATCAATATTAATGCGTACCATCGATCTTGATCCAAACACTTAAACACCATTAGTTACTCGTTATATTCCCTGTGGTTATGATACTTGTCACTTTCGCATTCACCTTGACTTTTCATTGTTTGATATACACCATTGATTTTGATTGCATGAATCAATTACGCTCCATTGATCTTGATCTACTTGATTGTACCTCCTGATCCACAGTCTATTAATCTAGATGTGTATGCTCATCTACCGACCGTTTATCTTTGAAAGATGATCAAACTTTAATTTGTGACCCATAGCTATGCCACATGTCATCTCCACATTCACATTAACTTTTGATCATTCATCATGCATCATCTGATCATCCTCATCTAATTAAACATGCTCTATTGGATCTTGATCCACTAAGTTGAATGCCATTGGTTGTTGTGTGTTCTTTGGTTTATATGGTGACACTTGTCACGTTCTCACTTATGTAAAGGCTCCATTGAAGTTTTGACTCGATACACATCATTGGATCAATTTAGCCCAAGCAAATGCATGTCATTGATCTTTAGGAGATGCTTGAACTTTAGCTTTGGGTCAGGGCTTTGACTTTTCAACTTTAATATTGCACCATTGATATCACTCATTTGGGAAAACACATATCGTTGATCCTACGAATAAAAAAGATGTTTAAGTCAGTGCTTAGGAAACATAAAATTTAAGCTAAAGTCTTAGACTGATGTTTTTATTCATATTAATATATATGAATAAAGCTTTAAGCTAAAGTGTTAAGCTAAGTTAGAAACATAATAAAGGGGACCCCAAACATAATAACAAGACATGGCATAAAGTCTTAGGACAAGGCCTTTTAGGCTAAGTCTATAGACATAAAAAAAGGTCCTGGTGGTTAGTTAGACCTTGTAGTGAAAGGGACCAAGAGGCTCAAAAAAATAAAGAGACCAAGCATTAAAATTTTTATACTAAGGTTTGGTTGTGTTAATAATCATAACTAAACCTTATGATGAAAATAGAACTAAGTCCATGGCTTAATAAAAAGGACCCCGAATTTAGTTAGACCATGCTAAGATAAAATGGAATAAAGGGGGCTTAGGATGTGAAGAACTTAGGATAAATATTTTAAACTAAGGTCTTGGTCATATTAATAAATATGACTAGGACCTTAGGATAAAATAAAACTAAGTCAAATTAGAGTGTTCTTCTGAAAATTTAAATAAAACCTCTTGCCAAATTTGGATTCAATTCAAGGGGCATAATCTAAGGTAATTGGAGTTAGGGTTTTAAGCTTATCAAACATGAAATCAACATGATTTCAATAGACCAAAGGCTAGTCAAAGATCAAATCATTATTAAATCATAAAACCCAGACATTGCTCATTTCAAATGGACTCCATTGGAGCTATGACCTGCAATATAAAGATTAAATGTTAGCAACTTTAGGCAAAATTGAATCATAATTATGAAGATATAGGCCAACCAGACCGTGGTGTGGACGATCTTCAAATAGAGGTAAAGTAAAAACCACTGTAATGGTATGCTGATTAGATGAATTTTTAAATTTAAGCTACACATTTGCATAATTTAAGACAAGGGTCACCATTCTTCATAAATGGGGGTATGTTGACCTCAATAGGGAGTTGTCACTATGTGGTGTAAAGGTGTGTGTAAGATAATTTTAGAATCTAAGGCATGTGATGGCCTAGTGGGTCCCTTCTCAAGATGTAACACACCTTAGCCTGCAGAGTATAAACTTTGTACATAAGGGATTTTACATTTGCAATGGAAGAACTAGCCATAAGAGGTGTAGTTGTCACTAAAGGTTGTTGAATTATAATTTTAAGTTATGCTAGCTGAGTTTGCCCCACTATAGGTGTAACAATGTTATTATCTGAGGAAGTTGAAGATTGACCATTGTTTGATTTTTGGAGTTCTTGAATAATATGGATAAGGTCATCTTGCATATCTGCATGTTTGGACATAAAATCTGGTAATTGTTTCTTATCAGTCTCATCAAATCGATTATTGAATTCTATCATTGTAGTTTGTAAAGTAGGAAAATAAGTTTTTGTATATTTTGAACCTTTAAAGAATTTTAACATAAGAAAGATTGCAAAAAATAAATATTGAAACAAATTTGAAATTCTGGAACTAAAATCTGAGCATAGACTTAAAAAAGATACAAACCCTAAGAGTATTTAAGGTTAGGGTTTGAGAAATATTTAGAGTAAGTTAGGTTCACCAAATATTTTAAACTTTTAGGGTTTTACTTATGTAAATCATATCTTTGATTAAAGGGATGAGTAGTATAAATCAATGAAATAATATGCATAAAATAACCACTAATTTGTTATAGATTTTGACTAGCTTTGACTTTCTAAAAATAATAATAAATATGTGCAAATAAATACTTAACTAGACAACACATGTTACAAAAGATTTTAGTGCTAGAATTTGAGATTAGAATAGGTCTAAGTGTTGTCAACTAGATCCCCATATCAAAACCCCTCCTAGACAATAGTGCCATATTTGGACAGAGGTGTCATGTGGCTCCAGTGTCTTGACAATGGCATCTTGTCCTATGTGTAGGACTACTCTAAACTTTTGGTTGCACCTATGTATGTGTTTATGGGTTTTATTCTTGCACACATGAAGTCTTAAACTCTATATTGTGCTTGTAATAGTTGATTTATGATGCAAACCCTAATCCTCCTTACAAGTAAAGCATGATCTAAAAAATGTGTTTGTTAGTAGGATAGGCTAGACATCCTCAACACCCCGCTATGAAGAGAGTTGCCTACATACCAATATTCTGAGGAGGGATTAAGCCCAATGTAGTTATCCCCACCTGAGTGCTGGTGCAAGTGCAAGTGATGCTATAATGATAGTGGTATTGAGTGCCTTGATTATGTTTGATATTGGAAATCTAAAAAATCTAAGCTTAGGGAAAATGTAGATGGTAATATGTACTAGGGAAGAATAGGGATTAATAACCTTGACTTTTCTCAACTTGTTTTGTGTTTGAATATGCATTTTATATCCAATTTCCATCTAGTGGATATAGGGCTAACAGTCATGTATTTATAGTATTTAGTTATTTGTGTAGATAATAAAATATGTCTAGGCTAACCTTAAGAGGGTTTTAATTTTGAAAATATATCTGTTGAAGAAAGTTATGATAAAGGACATAAGTGCCATTTTGGGGACAATAGCGCCATATGGCTCTAGTGTCCTTAATGTGGTGTTAATGTCTAGCTGGCAGAATGTTGGGCACAAAGGGCCAAGATTGGGAAATGAGGGTCTAAGACTACGTTTAAGCTGACTAGGGAAACCTATGGTCTACACAAAGGCTAAAAAGTGTGATAATAGGCTCTAAGATAATTCTAGGGCTCAGCTGGGAATATGTAGTGTCAAGTAGCACTCTTAACAGTCAAATACCACTTTTAGGTGATAACAATTTAACATTTAGTGTAAATTATTTGAATTGTATACTTTTTTTGCTTTAAATTAAACTTAATAAAATATTATAATTATTCAAGGGCATATATTTACGCATAATTATATATTTAAAATGTAAATAATGATACTACTTTCCATCTACCATTATTTTGTTGGTCTTCAAACACAGGTCACCTTTCCTTTTGATATCGTCATGGCAGATGCCTTAAGTAGGTCACATGGTTAACTTTTTTTTGTGTTTTCACTAAATACAACCAATAGGTATCCCCCATGATTGACTCACCTTTTTAGTGTGATTACATCCCATTCATATTATGAGATTGAAGTAAATTCTTGACCTTGAACCTTATCTGCATTTCTTTACCTACAATTGTTATGCTAACAATCCATCTTAGTTGGGGAGGGAAAGGAGAATGAAGGAACCCTACAACACCAAAGTGAAATAGAAGCAAAAGTAGACCATGATTATGCATAGAAACTATATGCTACTAAGGCTACCATTGAATCCAAGTTGTGATATGGTAGAAAAACTAATCAGGATAATAATGTGATAAGAGAATTAAGATAAGATTATCTATTATAAGATCTAATGAATGGGACATGAAAAAAGGCTATGGAGGGTGCTCAAGAAAGTAAAAAGAGTCTAGTTATTTTTATAATATCTATAGGGGAAGATGAAAAAGCTTTACCTAAGGTGATCACTTATAGAGTTAGCAAAATTGCTCGATCTATAAAGGATACCATTGTAGGTAGCTTCTATGGGGTTAAATAAAAATCATCTACAACAACTAATACAATAGCGGATGCCTCTCAAAGCCCTACCTAGAGTCCTTTAAGTAATGCTTCTAGAGGGAAAGGTATTGTGGGCCATGTTACTAGAGTTGTGGGTTTATTTGTTTGGAGGAAATAGGGAGAAAATGGCAAGGTTTCTCCATCTTCACAAACATAAGGTATAGATATACTCCGTAGCTTAAGTGATTATAATATTTGAATCCCATAATTGAGACCATCATCCACTAAGTTTTTAATGAATGAATTATATTTCTAATCATGGAGTTTTAGATTTTTTTAAGTTAAATGTTAATGCATCAATAATTAACATTCAAAGATCAATGCACTTAACTTCAAATGCTAAAGATCGATACTTACTTAATGTTATCTCCATGTTATAGAGCCAAACTAGGTAGTGCAAGCAAATGAGCAAATGGCATTCCAACCAATAGGGAAGTTTGAGTTACAAAATTAAGAATCCAAACCAATGGAGCAATAAAGTGAAGTAGAAAACTACTTACAAAATTTTGGGGCTATGTAGTTTATACAGAACAACAATTTAATGATCTTTGTAAACTATATAAAGGTTATATTATTTTTTATTGTGTGGCTATTCATTCACATAATTTCCTCATGAAAAAGGTTACTTATTATTAAATGTAATAGATTAAGGATGATGCGCAATTTCTGTTATATGCTTCATAGTTGGAATACATCCACAGGATTAGGAAGCCGATGGTAAAATGACCTTTTGAATTAATTTTTATCACTATTAATAGACATGAATTGAATAACATCAAATAAGTTGTATGGACGAATCTTAGCTTTGTTTTCCCTAGTAAAGAGATTTAATGGGATCCTCTTTCTTTCACTTTATGGAATTAATGGGTCCATTGCTTATATATAGTAAGAGCGAGGGGATGATTATTAGGGGTGAAGTGTCACTAGTGGCAATTCCTAATTTTAGGGTTCACATTCCCATTTAGGTGTCAAATAGGAACATAATTAGTTATCAGTTGTTCTAAAGGTGTAAATTATGTCAAAAGAGATGTAATTTTGTGTTTTAGTAAATTGAAGTTTTGTAAAGTGAAAGATTGTAAATCAATAGACATACCTTGCTTGAAACCCATGATAGTTGACCCTATCTCACCTTTTGTGCATAGAGAATTAATATATGATAATATAAAAAATTTAGTGGAGGTGATGGTGGAAAATGAGGTGGTGTGTTCCTTCATACAATGTGGCAATGATATGTGTAGGTATGAGACATTATGTTTCACAATTATCTTGAGAAATATAAAATTAGTGGGGAAAGTCAAGGCTATACAAAACATGAAAGCACTAAAATATTTCAAGATGAGTTGGGTGATGATGGTGAGGTGAAATGATAGGGTATTTTAGGGGATGGACTCAAATAAGCCCTGACAAATATATGTGCAAAGTTTAATGACATGTCACAAATGTCTACTTTAACTATATAAAACCAAATTAGATGAATTAAAGAGCAATTAAATGAAGAATAGAAATGCTTCCTTAATGAAATACACCTCCTATATAATCTAATGGACCGATTTAGGATGCCATATGGAAATAGATATTGATATAGATATTTTGAATCTTTTTCTATTATCATTATTAATAATACTAATAGCAGTCATTGAATTCATAACAATAGTGATCATTTCTCTTTATTCGGTGCATGGAGGAAAGACAAAACTATCACCAAGACCACAAGCATTACCAATTTTGGGTAATCTTCTAGACCTAGGTTTGAATTATGACCAAACTCTGTATACTCTCTCGATGCATAATGGTGGTCTGATGTATCTCAAATTAGGCACCACCCTGATTGTTATAGTTTCCTTTGTGAAGGCTACAATTGCCATACTAAAGGCTTTAAATTCTAGTTTCATAATAGACTGTAGAATGATGAAGCTACAATAGGTGTACTCTTATACAACAAAAATAATATTAGTTGGTCCTTCAAATGGATAATGTTATAAAATCTTTGAATTTTCCATCTATTAATCCCAAATGTTTGGAGGAGTAGTTGGAATATAGATAAGAATAAATGGCATTGTTTCTTTCTTCCATCTTCAAACAATAAGGTAAAGGTACTACTCTATGACACATATTTCACATTTACTACTATCGCCTATGTTTCAATGAGACATAGAGGTTCAAAGTATGTTAATAGGGATATAAAAAAACATTTCATCTACTCCCATGAGATAATAGTGTTTCAAAAATACATATGGGAATATTGATGAACTTTAAATTGGTTGTAAATTTAATGGTGTAGTAACTTAAATTTGGTCAAAAATACTTTATCGTGTTAGTTTTACCCCTTTTATCCTTAATTAATGTATGCACTTAATTAGTACATATTTTTCCACTTTGCACTAACTTAAGCATATGTGAAGACCTATTTCTATTTCAAATTGTCATGTATCACATATATAAATGTTTTGATTGTTAAAAATTCCATTAAGCATCTATTTGGACAAACCAAGATCTAAATATTAGCCCTTATCCCTTGGAGACAACAACATCTAATAGGGAAAATATTGGAAGGCAATCCTATACCTATGGGATGTTGTTGTATTTTTCTAGCCAACAACCACTTTTTAAAATTAACCCTCCCTTGGCTTGTCTTATGTGTTTTAGGATTCTTCATGTGTGGTTACCCCTTTTGAAATGCTATAAAGACACACTCAAGTCACTTATTACTTCACTTGGCAATTTCAATCCATAGGCTTCTTTACAGTGTTGCACACTGCGCAAAAGTTACCTATTCTTTTAAATTTAGATTCTAAGCATTCTAAACAAATCTCAACCAATTCACAACCTTATTTTATTTAGACCTAAAAAAAACATGATCAAGTGCTTCAGTTTATTTTAGATGCATTCATATAGTCAAAGGAGCACAATTACACAAATCACTATGGGTGGGAGAATTGCATGGGATTGATTTCCCTCCTTGGACTACTAAATATATAGGCAACATTTAGTCATCATGGTGGTGATTTGGGTTAGGTCAACCCAGTTACACTCCCTATTTTTTTAATTTTTAGGCCTTTCAATCACTGTAATCCCTATTAGGATTTCAACCTTTCAAATGTTATTTGCAAGTCTTTTGCACATCTCTGAATAGCAAATCAGTGCATTCAAATCTAAATCCAACTATCACAAGTGATTGTACCCTAATTTGCAATTTTGGCAAAAGGAAAAAATTTCCATCCAAGGTCAGTAGTGGAAGGTGATCATGTCCTTATCTACCATTCCTATCCTTGCACAATCTTAAATCCAACTTTTGGGAATCTTCAGATAGAGTCATTGTTTTCTTATTTCTACTCTTTGTTAGTCAACACAGTTAACCATCATATAGAAATAATTAAGTTTATCTTTCATTTTAATAGTTAGATTACTTAAAATCATTTTTACCTTGTCAAATTTGGTTATTTACTTTCATTCTACTTATCAAAATTTCATTTACAACACTTTACTATATTCTATTTGATTGATCAAAATTAGGATTAATTATAACAAGTAATTCAATTTTTGGTAAAATAAATTGGTGAACCTAAGATTGTTATGCAACTTTATTGGTTGAGCATTACAAACCTTGAAGTTTCCACTAGGTTCTAACCTTTTAGGGTTTCAAAAACACTATCCTAGGGTTTAGATAAATTATGAAATATTCAACACTAAAATAATTTCCTTTCAACCCTGGATCTAAATCTAACACTAAAAAAACTTGATTTTGACCTCAGACATGATAACTAACACTAAAAACATTTTATTTTAACCTAGGATGATATCAGACATTTAAATAATCTTCTTTTGACCTTGGATTTCAAAGAATTTACTAATCTCCATACACAGAAAAAAATCTCTTTCATTTATATCATTTCTATTTTTTTGATATTGTTTGTAATATCTTTGTCATGGATGATATAGATATTTTTCGTGACTATGATAAGATAAGTGTCTAATATTCTACCCAAGTTTCATTAATAAGAAAACTTGTCAATTTAAGCATGACATGGGAATAAGATAAATCATATATTCAAGATGTTATAAGGCTTATTGTACAATCTCAAGTCTTACATGTCCTTCTTCAACTCCATACACCTCCCACACATCTTCTTGATGGTGTTTGTATGTATATTCAATCAGAAGTACCCAGGTTTTGTGGTTATGAAGCCTTTAAAGATAAAATCCTTACTATGAGAAATTTGATAGAAAAATTACAAAAGCAAAATCAATATTTCATTTCAAAGACCACATCATGGGAAAATAATAACACATCTATAAAGAATCTAGAGTATGCTAGTGTTAATCATGTATTTGCATCTTCATCTATTAATTTTGAGTCTAATAAGACTTCATATCAAGATTGAAAGCCAAAAAGAACACATCTATAATTATTGATTCAAAAAATATACAAAAGACTAATAAGAGTTCAAGTGAGATTTTAAGAGAAATGTTTCAAAACAAGTTGATCAAACTACCTCTTATACATCCTCTAAGAAGATCAAAATACTATTGTGCATATCATATAATGCATGGGCATCATATAGATATTTTTTAAGCTTTAAAGGACAAAATACAAAAGATAATTGATAGTGGTGATCTTATAATAGATACATCAATCAAGTAACCCATTCACATCATTAATGAATCTCCTAAGGTACAAGTGCAAGTGTAACAATAGGAAAATTTAGAACAAGAAAAATTATAAAATTTACATCAAGATAAGTTACTAAAAAATCAATTACCAAAAGAGAAGTTTCGGGAAAAAAATAAAGGTAAGCAAGAAATCACATTTGTAGAAACGTTGTTCGTGAATGAATTTCCAAAGAAAAATGTTCCTAAAAAACATAATGGTACAATATGGTTGCTAAGGATTCAAACATCATATCTATTTCATACACAGAGGAACAATATAAGTCTAAAATTACAAATTCTATGCGTAAATATTCAAGTCAAAAAGTCAAAGTACAAATTATTTATCTTCCCAATGTTCAAGCAGTAACACATGATTCTTCTCTAGTCTAGAATAATATGTAAATTGCTAACAATGATGAACATACTCAAGATCAACAAAGTTTCAAGAAGATAACTCCAATATATGGTATAATTGGTTTTTCATAGACAAATTAAAAAGATAATCACAATGACATATTACAATTTCAAAAAAAACCTAAGAAAATAATTATCTACAATGATGATGATTACATTGATGATAATGACTTTGACTATGCAAAAGATTTATATGATACCCCAGATGATATAGAACCTCCATAGAGACATCCACTTGATGAGATTTTTGGTTTTTAGTAACATAATTTCTTCTTGATTGTTGCATCATATTTTGCTTTTGTAATTTAATCATTCGATCTTTTCTTCTAAGCCCTTGGCTTTTGTTGGCATGTTGGCCTCTTGGCTCTTTTATTTCACTTTTCAAATCTTAACAATTCTAAATAGTGATTAATTTTTCATAATATGCTAGTTGATCATGTCACAAATATTGATCATGTCAGTTTTACCCCTTTTAATCCTTAATCAACTCGTACACTTAATTAATACCTATTTTGCCACTTTACCCTGTCCTAAGCACACATTAAGACCTATTTTAATTTCAAATCATCATCTATCACATAGAAAAATGTTTTAATTGTTAAAAATGCCCTTAAATATATGTATAGACAAAACCAAATCCAAATATTAACACTTATCCCTAGGGGACATCAATGTCTAATAGTTACAATAGTAGGAGGTGTTGCTATATTTTTACCACCAATAGTCAAAATTTAAAATTAACCCCTCCCTTAGATTTTTTTCCATACTTTCAAGCTTCCTAGTGTGTGGTTACCCCTTTTAAATTTTTATAAAGGCACACTTATGTTACTTATTACTTCACTTGATAATTTCAATACATAGGCTTATTTATACTCTTACACATTGAGCAAAAGTTCCCTATTATTTCCAATTCATATTCAAAGCATTTCAAACAGTCCTCAACCAAGTCACAAGCCTGTTTTATTTATCCTTAAGTAAAGCATGATCAAGTATTCATGTCGATTCTAGATGTATTCATATAGTCAAAGGAACACAATTGTGTAAAGGACTCTAGGTGGGCTAACTATGTGTGCTCGATTTTCCTCATTGGAGTATTAGATATGTAGGCAACATTTTGTCATTGTGGAGGTGATTGGGGCCAACTCAACCTAATTACACTCCATTTTTTAATTTTTATATCCTTCAATCATTGCAATCTCTATAAGGGTTTCAACCTTTCAAAAGCTATTTGTAGGTCTTCCACACATCTCTAAAGGTCAAATCAGTGCATACAAACCTAAATCCAATAGTCACGAGTGATCATGCCCTAATTTATAGGTTTTCACAAAAAGATAGAATCACCCAATAAGGATATTAGTAGAAGGTGATCATGTCCTTAGATGCCATTCTTGTCCTTGCATAGTCTTAGATCCAACTTCTAGGAATCTTCATATAGAGTCATTGCTTTCTCATTTTTGCTCTTTATTAGTCAATATAGTTAACTATGAAATAACAACAACTAAGTTTATCTTTCATTTGCATAGTTATCTTGGTTAAAATAAGTTTTACCTTGTCAAGTTCCATTATTTATTTTCATTTTACTTGTCAAAAGGTCATTTACAACCCTCAATTATATTTTATTTCATTTATTAGAATTGGGGTTAATTATCACAATTAATTAATTGTTTTATAAAACACATTGGTGAACCCAAGATTGTTATGCACTTTTATTGGTTGAAAATTTCAAACCTTGTGTTTCCCTTAGGGTTCTAACCTTATAGGGTTTCAAAAGGAATGTTTTAGATTTTAGATAAATTATGGAATATTCAACACTAAGAAATTTTCCTTTCAACCTTGGGTCTAAATCTAACACTAAAGAAATTTCTTTCAACCTTAAACATAATAGTTAACATTTGAAAACATTTTATTTTTACATTTTATTTCTGCATAGTATTTTGATATTCTTAGAGGATGTATAGGAGGTAGTTTGATTAATTCGTTTTGAAGCATTTATATTAAAATCTCACTTGAACTCTTATTATCCTTTTGTATAATTTTTTTGAATCAATAATTATAGATGTATGTTGCTTTGGATACCAATCTTGATATGAAATCTTATTAGGAAAAAAATTAATAGATGAAGATGTAAATACATGATTAACACTAGCATAATATTGATTCTTTGTATACGTGTTATTATTTTCTCATGATGTGATATTTGAAATGAACTACTGATTTTGTTTTTTCAATTCTTTCATCAAATTTCTCATAGTAATGATTTGTTCTTTAAAGGGTTCATATATATATATATATATATATATATATATATATATATATATATATATATATATATATATATATAGGCATTCAAAGGAGAAAATACAAAATATAATTGATAGTGGTGATCTTATAATAAATACTTAAATCAAGTAACCCACTCGCATCATGAATGCATATCCTAAGGTATAAGTGCAAGTAGAACAAAGGGAAATTTTAGAACAAAAAAACTTACACAAGTTACATCAAGAGAAGAATTGAAAAAATCAATTACCAACAGAGAATTTACTTGTAAAAATTTAAGGTAAGCAAAAAAGCACATTTGTAAAAAGGTTGATCATGAATGAATTTCCAAAGAAAAATGTTCCTAAAAAGTCAAATAATACAAATATGGTTGTTAAGGATTCAAACACCATATCTATGTGATACATAGAGGAACAACATAAGTCTAAGACTACAAAATCTATGGGTACATCTTCAAGTCAAGAAGTCTAAGCACAAATTATTTCTCTCCCTATGTTCAAGCAATGACATATGATTATTTTCTAGTCCATAATGAGATGTAAAATGCTAATAATGATGAACATACTCAAGAGCAAATAAATTTCAATAAGATAACTCCAATATATGGTACAATAGTTTGATCATATATAAATGCAAAAGATAATCATAGTGACATATTGTAATTTTAAGAAAAACATAATAAATTAGATATATAAAATGATGATGATTACATTGATGATTATGACTTTGACTATGCAAAAGATTGGTATGATACCTTGGATGATACATGACCTCCACTTGATGAGATTTTTGGTTTTTGGTAACATAATTTTATTGTATATAACTTCTTGACTGTTGGATCATATTTTGATTTTGCTTGTAAATCCAACCATTTGATCCATTCTTATAGGCCCTTTGCTCTTGTTATCCTCTTGGATCTTCTATTTCACTTTCCAAATTTAAACAGTTCAAAATAATGGTCATTTTCCCATTGTTCATGTCATTTTAACCTTTTTTATCTTTAATTAACTTGTGTACTTAGTACCTATTTTACCACTTCACCCAACCCTAAGCACATGTGAAAACTTATTTAAGTTTTAAATTGTCATCTGTCACTTTTTATTGTTAAAAATTACCTTAAGCATATGTATGGACAAACATAATCCAAATATTAACAATTATCCCTAAAGAACATCAATGTCCAATATAGATAATAGTGGGAGGTGTTGTTATGTTTATCCACCAACAACCAATTTTTCAAATTAACCCCTCCCTTAGCTTGTCTTCTATGTTTTTAGGATTCTTAGTGTGTGGTTACCCCTTTTGAATTGATATAAAGTCACTCTCAAGTCAATCTCAAGTCACTCATCACTTCACTTGACAATTTCAATACAAAGGCTTATTCACACTATTACACACTAAGTAAAAGTTCCCTATTCTTCCCAATTCATATTATAAACATTCCAAATATTCGTCAACCAAGCCAAAGTCTTGTTTTATTTATCCTTAAGCAAATCACGATCAATTATTCAAGTTGATTCTACATGCATTCATATAGTCGAAATAACACAATTGCACAAAACACTCTAGGAGGGAGAACTATATGGGCTTGAGTTCCCTCCTTGGAGTATTAGATACATAGGCATGATTTAGTCATAATGGGGGTGATTAGGGTTAGCTAAACCTGGTTACACTCATCCTTTTATATTTGTATGTCTTTCAATCAGTGCATACAAACCTAAATCTAACTGTCTCAAGTGATTGTGCCCTAATTTATAATAATAAACAAAAATATAGAATAACCCAATATGGACAATAGTGGGAGGTGATCTTGTCCTTATGGAATTCTTATCCTTGCAGAGTTTCAAATCCAACTGATGGGAACATTCAAATACAATCATTGTTTTCTTATTTCCATTATTTATCATTCAATATAATTATCCATTAGACAATACTAGTTAATTTTGTCTTTTATTTTCATATTTATCTTAATTTAAATACTTTTTACCTTATCAAATTTAGTTATTGACTTTCATTCTACTTGGATCTTCTATTTAATTTTTCATATCTGACTAGATTTTGTGAACAATTCAAGTATCCAAGAAGAGTTCAAAATAGTGATTTATTTACATTAATAAATTATCATTTTTTACTTAAGGACATAATTAACCAATATAGGCTAGAATTGATTGCCAATATTGTCCTAATTGGTTGATCTTGACATGTGCCAATTTTTGTCCATAAATCATAATTCAACACATAGAGTCTTAATACTTCCAATTTTCATATATTTCACCCAATTTTAGTATTCAAATTATTATTTTTCATACAAAATATTTATCTTATGGATCTATATTATCCATACATGTGACATATGTTGACAAGTGTACATTTGATAAAACAAGGATGTATAATCAATCATTTACATATAATTTTTAGTTTTCTACAAAATTCTAAAAGTTAAAATTCACATACAATGAAGGAATCTTACTCACACATGGTCATATAATATTTTATAGTGCATATCTAATATTGACACATGTCTCGAACTATTCATATATTTCTAACTCCTTTTATTTTTGATTCCTTGCTTTATACCAGTTTCTAGTGTTGTTGGTTTTAATATTTCAAAAATACAAAAAAATCATTTATTTCAAAATGCATAAACACTCAAAATATTCCAAAAAATACAAAATCAAGAAATGAGCATGATTATTAATTTATTTTAAATCTTAGCAATATGGTAGTTATCTCGTGTTTAGTAGGTATCATGTTCTTTCTATATAACACAAGCATTTCATTGGTAATCATGACTATTGTGCACGACATACAAACTTTACAAGGATCAAGGTGTTGAACTTGTCTCTACTTAGTAGCCTTGATAAAATGGGGTCATTTTATCCAAAAGTGACATTATATATATGTGCTACCATTCCATGACTCTTATGTTGTTTAACTTTATATTATTTATAAATGTTTTGCTAGCATATCTATCTTACATAGTATACATGAATATGTTTTTTGTTAGGATATGATCACAGTACATATTCATGGTTTAGACTAAATTTATAGTTTTATGTTCCAATAATATTATTAATTTTTCATAGTATATTACATCTTATTTATCTAATGTGGGTGGCTCTTGGCCCTTATGTGAAAAACTTGTTTTAACATCTCTATGATATCTTATTTGGTATGCACAACATACTAACATGTCCATTTGATTTTGGCACTTGGCCTTGTGTTGTGTGTTGTAGACACATAAATTAACATGCAAGCTAAAACCTTGTACTTTTGACCACTCTTTTACACAATTATCTCTAGACCTATCTTAGGGCCCCCTTTTATCACTTTCAAACACCTTGCACACTGAAGACTCCCTCTTCTAAGCTGAAAAATGACCCCCAAGTGTACTCCTCCCTATTCTTATCAGCTTTAGGCATCTTTTAGGCCCTGCCTAACACTCAACATGATAAAATTACAATTTGATTGTAGTTCCCTAGGGGAGTATACCACACTATTCTAGTATCTATGGCCCCTTTCTTGTCTTCCCACTAAATAACAACTAATTTGTAAAATCTAAAGTCATGGAAAGGTCAGAGTATGTCCCTAATGGCCCCTATTCAAAGGAATTTCAAGGATATGACTATATAAACACATTTCAAACCATTTTTCACAAAAGGAAGATTTCACATAAAAAATCACTATAATCGTAATTGCACATTGAGAGCAAAGCACCTATTTCTCCTAATTCTGATTGCATACATCTATAGTAGCCTAGAGTTCAAGTTTGAATATGAATTCAAAGTCACAAGTCATGGTTAAGGAACTTAATCACCTAAGCATTGTAATAACATATTGCATTAGTTATTCACACACCACTGTAACATGGGAGAGCTATATGAATTTTTATCCCTCTTCAGAGTATTGGTATGTAGGCAATGCTCAACACAAAGGGTGTTGAGGTATCACCCAAATTCAACTATTCACTCCTTTTCCCCATTGGTTTACATTAATATTCACATGTTAGGGAGTCAGGGTTTTGAAGGAAAATTACTCACACATTGTTCTATGCAAGTGGTTACAAGCTCCTGCACCATATACAAGCACTATAGACAAAGGCACAAAGAACCCATAAACCCTTATTTTCTCATTGTAAATGGACAAGGGCATTCCTAGAGTAGATAAGAGTGCCACCCCTCTAGTGAGCAACCTAAGGCACTATTATCTAGGCCCTGATCTAGTGCCAGATCCCTACTCTCAGTTAGTACATATTCATACTCAATAAGTATCAATCTTTGATTCATCTTGCAACATTGTTTTCCAGCTAAGTCTTTATTATCTATTATAATTTTGGTATCTTTAGTAAGTTTATAGAATTACATAGTTTATATATACACCCTAAATTGGTCAAGCAACCACATATATCATGTCTTTTCACAGTCTTTTCATAAGAGACTCTGACTGGAGAATATGAGTTTTTTACACATTTAACCATGTCTTTTGTTTTATCCATTTGGGTATTGTTTTAAGCTTGAGTCATCTTTTTACCCATTCTTAATCACCCTGAGCCTTTCAAATAGTCATTCCACCTCAGCCATGTTAGGTTTTCCATGCTTGTTCTATCCCCTAGTCCCTAGCTTGTAGGATAGGAGCACTAGGATTGGACTACAATGTTGGAACCCAGGGTGTCCAGTTTCTAGTGCTCCTGTCCAAAGTCAAATTGAGATCTAATGGTTAGTTTATTTTTCAAGATGAGTCTTACCCATTTTATTTGATTTGTTCCTAAGTTTTCTAATGTCGGCTAAATGCAAATAAATCTCTCAAATTCAAAATAATGAGTCTCCTATATAAAGGACTACACAAGAGATTTTATATCTAACACTTACTACTTAGGCACATTAGACATATTAAAAATCAGTCAATAGTATAGCTCAGCTTCTTTGCATCACACATAGACTTATATGCTTGATCAAGGAAGGGCCTAGGCAAAAGTCATTCTTGCATCTATCACGTGCGTTGATTATGCGTGTTCCCTAATGGGGAACTACATTTGATTTGAGACCCTATCTTGAGGGTTAATGTAGGCAGTGGTCAGGACAACAGAGGTTTTAGATCATGTAATCATTCTTCCCCTAACCCACGTTTTCCCCATTTTACTTTTGATGTATTCATTATTTGCATTGTGTGTATATAGATACATATATTGAAGACTAAAATGAACCTACAATGAGCTTTGTTAACTTCTAACCCCTAAAATTTGGTACATAAGCTCACACTGACGTGAAAAAAAAATCCATAAAGCTTAGATCCTGAGGACAATAACATCAGGGAGGGACTATAGCACTAGACACTAGGGTGTCCTATTCTGGTGCTCTTGTCTAATTAGAAAATGAAAGCCAGGGTCTGATTCCTGACAGTGTCTTAGTCTTGATTTTTAATTACTAGCTCTATAATTATTCATTTTAGCTTGATTTAAGATAAGTTTATTATTCTTCCTCTTGCAAAATCACCTGTTTAAAATCTATATTTTTTCTCATTAAACTAGATTTTTCCTATTATTCCAAACCTTTATTATTTAGGATCTAAACACTAGATTCTTAAAAATAATAAAATGTTAGGTTGTGGAGCTAAAAGCTTCACTGATGCAGACATGGAGGAGGTTTCTGAGAGGTTGCTGAGTTGCAGAGCAACTGACGTTGGTCATATATAGTGAGAAGAGAAATCGACGTCGGTCAGGGATCGACCAATGTTGGTCACCTCTAGGCAGACAGGGACTGACGTCGATCCCCTGTGCGGTTCCAGAACTACGAGTTGACAAACTATTAGTTTAACAAACCAGTTGTTTGCATGTAAAAGACTATTTTTGGTCTTGAGTTATGTGTCTAATTATTGTAATTAGGGTCTAATTATTGTATGCATGAGATCTATATAATAGACTCATGGGCTATATTGTAAAGTGTGCTAGATAGCCATTTTGCTTGTAGAGAGAGCAAGAGTAGCTCCTCCTAGTTCTAAAGGGGTGCTGAGTGTGTATGATCAGGGAGAGTTGCAGGTTGTGCAAGTTCTGGTAGAAGATCCACTGGGGTACTGGTTGAAGAATCATAAGGACTTGGTGAGGCAAGGACAAGGGTTCTTCAGGGTGTAGAGACATCTACATGGTAAGTAAGGTCTGTTGATTTGCAAGTTGTTGCAAGAGAAGGGAGATCTACTTGGAGTACGGTTGTGTACTTGGTGTACTGGCAATGTTGTTACTAACTGGTGGAGGTGAACAACAACTCTGTGTTTTAGTTGATTGTTGTGACTGTAATTGAGAGAGTGAACTGTTGAAGGAGAATTATTGGTGAGCCCTAGAAGTGTGGGAGCTGTAGAGGTGTGGGAAGAGGAAGTGTGGCATCTTATTTATTGTATTTTCTTCTAAATGAGTATTAATACAATTGGGTATTGTCTCTCATATTCTGTGTTGTTTCATATTTCTAGTTACTTATCATTCTGGTTAAATTTCGTGTTTAGTTGCTTAGACAAAGGTAATCATGTGTGCTCTGATGGAGCAGTAGATCCTGACATAAAACATTTTGGTGAACCCAACTTACTTCAAACAAACCTAAAACTCTAGCTACATTTACGATTTTTCTTTCATATTTTGTGCAAAAAATTAATCTCGAATTTCTGATTTTTATATAAATTTTTGTACATTTATCCTATTCAAAATTATTTTTAGAATTTAAAATAATTGCATAATTTTTCAAAAATTCTAAAACCCTAGCTCAAAATGCTAGATTTCAAAAACTCGATCCTCAAACCAAATCCCAATCCTTGCAAATTTTATAAAAATAGTTTGAAATTTTTGCAAATTATTTACTTTGTCAAAAATAATTTCAAAATTATTAGTTTCTTGTGCAAAAATTCAAATTCAAATTTTTGATTTTTTGTATTAATTTTTGTGCATTTATTCTATTCAAATATATATTTAGAAGTAAAATTATTGCATAATTTTTAAAAATTATAAAACCTTAGTTCAAAACCCTAGATTTCAAAACTAAGTCCTTAAATCTCAAGCCTTACTTCCTTGCAAATTTTAGAAAACTATTTTGGAAATTTTTCAAATTGATTACTTTGTCAAAAATAATTTCAAAATTAGTAGTTTTGTTGTGCAAAAATTTAATTTCCAAATTCTGATTTTTGTATAAATTTTTGTGCATTATTTCTATTCAAAATTATTTTTAGAATTTAAAATTATTGCATAATTTTCCAAAATTCTAAAACCCTAGCTAAAAACCCTAGATTTCAAAACTAGGTCCTTAAACCTCACGTTTTCCTCCCTTATAATTTTTAGAAAAATAATTTGAATTTTTTGCAAATTGTTTGGATCATCAAAAGTAATTTCAAAATTTTAATGATAGTAGTTCTTTGTGCATGTATTTGATTCATAGTACTTTTCAAAATTATCTTTGGTGAAAGAAATAAAATGGCCACAAAGGCAATTCCTCCTTCTCATCCCATGAAATTTCTAAAATTTTCTTATAATTATGACAATGATTGGACAAATTTGCAAAATTACACATTAGCTAAGAATGTAGAAAATGATTTCATTTACGGTGAAGATAATGCCTATTATTATAATGAAGGATATGATGATATACGTAATGATGATGGTGAAACACAAATAGATGAAGTTTTTCTCTAAAATCCATTTCTTATATTCCTTCTTCTAAAGAAAATAATTTTGATAAATAGGAAAGATACTTCTCACCTCATTCTCTTATGCACAATGCACCAAATGAACAAATTAGTCATGCACTTCTAAGTGAACCTCTTATGGGTGATAATTTGCTTCCATGTGAACCTAATCTCTCTCTCTCTCTCTCTCTCTCTCTCTCTCTCTCTTGCTACTTCAATGTTCAAATTACAATAATATAAACACAATAGAATCAAATTACCAATGCATAGTTCAAATGATACATCTCATGTTCTTAACTCTACTTTATCGAAAAAATGTTGAAATGAAAATTTTTTTTCTCTTTCTTCTCATATTGCATATGAAAATAATGCATGTCTTTCATCCATTGATAACATAGATGCACTTGATATTTCAATTTCAAATGATAATTTATTGCATCTTTGAAAATAATCAAATTCTTCTATTACACCTCTCCCTAGTGATGATGGAAGTGATAATGAATATGATAGTGAGCATACCAATGAATATGAAAATGGGAGTGAATATGAACAATATTACATATATGATAATGATGATGATTATGATGATAATTATTCACATAGTGAAGAAGAATATGCATCTCATGTTTCTAACTCTTCTCTCACTCCTCTCAAACATAATGCACTTCCAAATGTCATTTCTACTTCTATAAATGATTCTATTTCAAATAATGCACATGTTAATGATAATAACACATCTTTTACTCAATTAGAATGTGATTCACTACAACATAAAGATACCAATGAATCTCTTAAGCCACCCCTCACTATAGTAGAACCCAGTTCTCACTCTTCACCTAAAGAGAATGGTAGCCCACATCCCTCCAGTAAGGTCCAAGTTACCATTACTCCCAAGGTTCAAATGAGCACACCCCCTCTTTATGATCTAATTTATAAATGTAGCATTCCCATGGTTAATATTAACAATCAAATTCAATGATTAAATGATCCACTTCAAGATACTAATGTACCATCCCAGGAGATCATTTCTTTGATGCATGTAGTTGGTAAATTACAACACCAAGTACATCTCCTTACCTTGGAAAACAAAACTTACAAGTCTTGGATGGAGGCAAATGATCTCCATGGTAACCTTGTTTCGAAGACATTCATAAAATATTTATTTCCTAAGCTTTTCCAGATCCATCATTACCTCACTTTGATGGAACTGGAGATCCATTTGTACAACTTTAGGCCTTTTGGAAGGCTTTGCCATCTCAAGCGAGCCTACTGATTCTACTCAAGTTATTCCAATAGACATTAGTGGGGGAAGCACATAATGGTTCTTTCATCTACTCCCATTGGTTCATTGCACACAAATGATGACTTAGAGAAGGCATTTATTAGATATTACATCATAAACACGGGTCCTCATGTTACATATGAGAAACTTGCAACACTACATCAAAATTATTTAGAGCTAGTTAGTGAGTATATCTTAAGATTCAAGGCCCACATGTTAATATTGATATACAAACTAATAGATCTAGAGATTCAACATATCTTTATTAAGGGGCTTTGCCAACCTCTACTTGAACATCTACTATATCAGATAGAGTCTTCTTTTAGACACTTGTGTTATACAATTTTATCTTTAGAAAAGAAATTGGGATTGATTGAGGAAGATTCAGTTGATCAGATCACTTTAGATTTCATGGTAGTATCTTCAGTTACAACTCTTAGCACTTAGCATCCACCATGTCCTAAACAAGATAGGAGACCACAACCAGAAAAGCAACTAGTCAAGAATAAAGAGCCAATTTCCAGAGCACAACCTATAGTATACACTATAAAAAACAACAAGGCACCACTACAATTTGATTCAGAGTGGGATAGTCCATCTGCCATATTATCGACACTACTAGATAGGAGGTTAATCACAATGCCTTCTACTCATCGATCTCTTACATAGATAGCCACATCAACCCTTTTATAACTATCATCATATCCATGGACACAGAGATAATGATTGTTATAGACTCAGGGACTGCATTACTAGATGTGTTGATAATGACATCATAACATTCACACAGGGGGCACCAAGATATCCTCCATCATGGAACCCTATACCTCATTCCTCTATGACTGAGTCATCTCAAGACATTCCTTTATTGGAATAACCAGTCACTCATCATGAGCACAATGTAGGTTTTAGGACAAAATCTCATAAGAGATCTCCTATTCGACTACCTCAGAAGGTTTGGAAACTAGTACAATGAGAACAACCTACATATAGCACCATAGTATGAGGAATACATAGTGTAGTTCCATATACATATCCAACTGAGTCACAGGTACCGCAACATAGTCCTACTCATGAGAAATATTCACTACGGGTAGATTTTTTGGGTCTTATCTCACATAGCAATCCACTATGATTAAGATTAAATAACCCCATACCACAGAGTACTGCTCATGAGAAACATTCATTACGACCAAATTTTATGGGTCCTATCTCATGTAACAACCCATATGATTAAGATTAAGTGAGCCCTCATCATAGGTTTTAGCTTTATCTCGATATATTGCTCAATCATATACATCATTGTAGAGGCCAAATGGTATTTAGTTACAGATAGATGAGCCTTCTTTAAAACACATAGTTTCAATTACATCACCAATATAGTTAAATTTTGAAAAATCTTCACACATAGCTACAATTAGCACATAATAGACAATATCAAATACAGAGCACATTCTTACACAACATGAATAGTATGGGCACTTTTTTAGTTGGTTGATATTGTTCAGATAGTGATATAACACATAATAATACAACACACAATCATACTGGTTTTAGTTTGTAAGCTTCACTTAACCGGGAAATAATGAAGCCAAAGGTCTAGCTAACCTTTGTAATGTTGAGCCACTCTTAAGGAGGTAATACACACATGGTGCTATCTTACATCCCCCAACTAACAACTAAGATTTTTGTTTCCAAATAGCCATCCCTAGCCAAACCAACTTATCCAAATCTAGACCTTACCAATATCCTACCTTTTCTAATTCCAAACCAATTCACTCTTCCAAATCAATTTTACAAATTACAAAACCAACAAATGTTTACTTACATATAATCATAAATCAAACCTAAACAACACATCCAAACATATCATGAACAATCAAATCGCATCCCAAATGTTATCTTACCAAACATATCAAAACAATCAAACCACATATCCCAAGTTTTATTTCAAAATCAATACCAGATCAACTATTTCTAAATCAACCACCTACAATCAAAATACTAGTATATTCCAAAATCCATAACACAATATACAAGAATACAAAATCAAACCATCATCCATATATGTATATATATAATGCAATTTTCAAAACATATAAATCATATCACTCATGAATGGGCATCATGCGCTCACTCTCAGTCTCACTCTTTCCTATAGTACTAATCCCATAATCTAGTCTAACACTCAATGGCCCCATGCCTCCTTGACCTATCGAATGCCTCTTATGACAACTCTCTCACTCTAGTAATTGACCATGCTCTTCACATAAGTCTTTATACTATCTCTAAAGATATACATACTCATCCATAATCTACGTACTCACTGATCCATAATCAAGTGTAGGCATATTATGCCTATCTAGCTCAACCATAAGCTCATCTCTCTCTCTAGTTGCCCTAACATATGCAGTCATAGCTATAGCAATCCTATCAAATAAATGAGCATAAACATCAACAGTAATGGTCACTTGCTATATTAAACCCTCATCCACTGCACCATTAGGAATGTGTCATGTAAGCTCATGAAGTGTAGATAGTCTTCCATAACCCATCATCCCTACCTCCTCCCTCAGTAGGTGCTTCATATTGAGAACCTCCCACTCTACCTACATGTAAAGATATAAACACTATGTTAGACATGCACTTTCAAAACAAACTAGAACAATTCCAAACTCATACAAAAACTCAAATATAATCAAAATCTTACCTCCCATCATCTAGATCGAAGTAGGATCCTCATACTCAGTGGCATCCCCTACACCAATAGGGTATAATGGGGCCCATCAATGGCTCACCCACCATGTGGTATGTGTATATGTGTAACCAACATTATCTACATCAGGAATATCTATAGTTACATCCCATGCATCTAAGGGTAGTAGTGCTAACTCAACCTCAGTAGGCCTACCATGTGCTCTTGCTCTCACCGATGCTCGTGCACTCCTCACCCATAACCATGATATTAAGGGCACATCCTAGGGAACCCCAAACTATCTAGTCACATGCTCATACTGAAAATGCTCATACACTCTAGGCCAATGGTTATGTAACTAACAACTAACCCTAATATAATGTAACTACACTCCATCCTCGGGTCACCCAAGAAATCCTCTATAGGGCCTCCATATGATATCCTGAGCCACTAGTATATCTAATACTCATCTATGGTGATCAATACCAAGATAATTGATTACCAATAAACTTGTCCACCACTCCCCATATAGTTTTGGAGGTGCCCACCTCTGTCTCAATAATCCCAATGGCCACACAACTACTATGTGCTTGTAGGCCCAACAATGCAATAAAGTAGCTACACTTAGACCACCATTGAATGCATCTTGAGTAAAGCTATATAGATCTTTGTATAATTAGGAAATCATTGTCCTACCCCATGAGAACATAGTGCCATATACATCTACACTATGTACAACCCTATGTATCCTATATGCAATCAATACCCCACTCCCATCCACTACAATAAAAGAAGCCAACAACACTGCCAACCACTTTCATAGACACGAAACACTCAATCAAACAATAAGTAACAATAATATATTACTATAACTACCTCTCTTATATATGCCAAAGGGCACACCAACAAAATACAAGGACGCATGATCAATGACATCTGTACCCATATCATCTTATAAAGTCACATGTTGTCCACTAATCGACAAATGCAAGATACAATACATATCCTCTAGAGTAATAGTCATCTCTCTAATAGGAAGCCATAAAGTATAGGTGTCTACATTTTACCTCTCACATAAGGCAATAATCAAATACCTATCCCACTGTATAGTGCCTAGGTCACACACATGACCCAACCCTGCCCTATCAATCATAACCCTCTCATTAATTGCCAAAGGCAACAATCTTAACATCTCCATCACCTAACCTCTATAGAACTCCCTCATCCATACCTCAACCTTTAAAACACTAGAAAATAACATGTATATCAATGAACCATGCAATATCAATAACCAAGCAAAATGATAGCAACTAAACTAAACATCAACCCCAAAAATCTAGCCTCTAGGACAACAATGCTGAGTATAGGATAAAAACACTAGATATGAGTGTTGTAACTTAGATAATAGCATTGAAGCCTGGACAACAACACTGAAAGTGGGATAAGAGCATTAGATCTATTAAAAATTTCCTAAAAAGCTTCAAAATAGCTCAAAATCATTAAAAATAAGCTTCCAAACAGGCCTAAATCACACATTTTAGCTACTCACCAGGGTAACCTCTCCATCAGCCTCAATCTGGTTGCCAACTACTCAAAATGGGTCATGGTAGGTGCTCATCTCCTCGACATATTTCCTACTCCAGAGCTCCAAATCTCAAACTAGTCAATGCACAAATGAATCAAGAAGCAATCCAATTTTCTTATATCAAATATATATTTTTCATTCAAAGCAAAATACCATTTTGCCCATAACTTGAACTTCATAGCTCTATTTTGCAAACCATTTTATTTAATAGAACCATGATGACAATGCCTTTGATATCCATCAAACCTTTATATCTTATTACATCATTTGCCTACTATGGCACACACACACATCTCTATACCTATTTTATACCCAGACACATACAACTTCATCCTCACCAATAACAACTCATTCAACTTTTATATAACTTGGTCCTCACCAATCAAAGCTCGTTCAACTTTCAAATACTTAGTCTAAATGATCAATCAACTTTTCAAATCAATTTGAAACAATACCAACCTTGTTCCTAGCATTACACCACTAGTCATCACTTTTGGCTCAACCTCCTCTATTACAAATTTCATCCCTCTCCCCAAAAGGGGGCATCGTTCCTTCTATTCTTATTCCTACACCTACCCAACACACCTATCCACTCTCATAGATGGATACACCATGGTTCTTACACCTTTGACAATCAGATTATTAGATTTAGCTCAGATGGGTCAAGATATACAGTGATTCAGACTACATGGGTTACTTAGCAGTGGTTTATACACCTCTAACAGTCAAAATTATCAGATTCAACTCATATGGGTCAAGATATACAATGATTTTGATTACATGGGTCATTCAACATTACTTAAGACAGTCATAGGGACATACCTTCAGTTTGTAGATACATAGATTACTTAGATATATAGTGGTTCAGATCATACAGATTCACAGTGACTTCGATATAGATATAGACTAGATATCAGGTTTGGGGGCATGTACATCACTACATGTCTCACACATATAAATTCATACAACATGACATAATACAAACTAGATAGCATATTATAGGCATAGTGCATAGCACATTATTTTGGTCTCTAATTTTACACATGGGACATGACACAATAGCTCATTTCACATGTGGTTATACAGATTACTAGACCATACAGATGCATCACTTACATACCATATTTGGGGGCATGACATAGATGTTCATGTTCTTCATCATCTAGGATTATATAGTTTAAAATGGAAAGACATGCCATTTTATTCTTACACAATTACCAAAGTTTTTAGATTACACCTAAGTATACCCAGGTTGTCACTAGGTTGGACCATATGATCATCTACAACAGTTGGTCCATAGCATCACCCAGACCTAGAAGTTTGTGTAAGATAGAGGGCATACTTTAGTTTTAGACCTTTAAACACTTCTTAGTTCCAGTTTAGATTGTTCAAAGTGGGGGCATGACAAATCTTACTCTTCACAATAAATAGTTTCTATACACATTCTAGATTACATGAGTTTATGTGGGATAGAGGGTAGACATTGGTTTTGTACCTTCGAGCATTTCTTATTTTTAGTCAGATTCAGTATAGGGGGCATCCATTTTAGGTATTCCTTCATTCTCCAGGCACTATTTAGATTTATTATAGGGGGCATCCATTTTAGGGATTCGTTCTTCCTCCAAACACTATTTAGTTTTTCATCCACTTTCCTAGCCAAGAAATTGGACCCTTTTTTTTAGCATGTTTATCTCCACATAGGTAAGTTTAGGTACACATCTTCTTTCTTTATTTTACTCTAGTTCTTCATTTCATTACAACACTAGATTAAAAGGGGGGTAAATGTATACACCCTAAATTGGTCAAGCAACCACACATATCATGTCTTTTCATAGTCCTTTCACAAGATACTCGGACTGGAGAATATGAGCTTTTAACACATTTAACCATGTCTTTCATTTTATCCATTTGGGTCTTGTTCTAAGCTTGGGTCATATTTTTACTCATTATCGGTCACCTTGAGCCTTTAAAATATTCATTCCACCTCAACCAGGTCAAGTTTTCCATGCTTGTTTTATCCCTTTGGTCCTAAGCCTGTAGGACATGAGCGTTGGGATTGGACTACAGTGCTAGAACTTAGGGTGTCTAATTTCCAACACTCCTATCTAAAGGCAAATTGAGATCTAATGGTTAGTTTCTTTTGCAAGATGAGTCTTACCCCTTTTCTTTGCTTCATTTCTAAGTTTTCTAATGTTGGTCAAATGCAAATAAAGCTCCCAAATTTGAAATAATGAGTCTCCTATATAAAGGACTACACAAGGCATTTGATATCTAGCACCTACTACTTTGGCACATTAGACATAATAAAAACTAGTCAATAGTATAGCTTAGCTTCTCTACATCACACATAGACTTACATGTTTGATCAAAGAAGGGCCTAGGCAAAAGTCTTTCTTGCATTTATTGTGTGCGTTAATTATGCACATTACCTAAGGGAGAACTACATTTGATTTGAGACCCTAGCTTGAGGGTTAATTTTGGAAGCGATCAAGATAGTAGAGGTTCTAGATCATGTGATCATATTTCCCCTAACCTAGTTTTTCCCCTTGTTGCTTTTAATGTATTCATTGTTTGCATGTGTGTAGATGGATACAAGTATTGAAGACTAAAATGAGCCTAAAACAATTTCTATTAACTTCTAGCCCTTGAAATTTGGTACATAAGCTCACACTGACCTAATAAATAAAACCCATAAAGATTAGATCTTAAGGACAACAATGCCAAGGAGGAACTATAGCACTGAACACTAGGGTGTTCTATTTCGATGCTCCTGTCCATTCAGAAAATGAAAGCTAGGTTCATATTCTTGACAGTGTCTCAGTCTTGATTTTCAATTACCAGCTCTAGAATCATTCATTTCAGCTGGATTTAAGTTAAGTTTATTATTCTTCCTCTTGAAAAATTACCTGTTTAAAATCTATATGTTCCCCCATTAAACTAGATTTTTCCTATTATTCTAGACCCTTATTATTTAGGATCTAAACACTAAATTCCCCAAAATAATAAAATAGTTTCAAATCAATAAGTGCTTGGTATTACCATATATTCCCTCTGATTTTGCACAATAATTTTTCATCTAAGGTTTCATATCAACCTAAATTTCATAAACATATTAGTGAACCTATTTTTTGTTGAACATGGCAAGCCCTAGTTTTCCCTAGGGTTTCCTTATAAAATTTTGTCACCCTAGGGTTTCAAATTCCATTATGATTTTATTATCATGTTGGAGTGTGTGCTAGATTTCATATGTCTCTCCTCTCTTGTTCTTATTTTAGTCTTTGAAAAGTTTTAAATGGCCAATAAATAATCTCTTCTTCCTCTTAACCTAAAATAGTGTGATAACTACTTTCCCTCCAACTATGTCTATGTTGTCATTACTCTTAAGGGCAAGGTAGCCCATTCTATAGTGAAAAATGAAGGTAACCAACCTATCCTTCCTAGAATCCATCCACCTCCGACATCTCCCCTTGATGGTTTATGTATGCATGTTCAATTTGAAGCACCTAGGATTTATGCTTGTGAAGCTCTAAAGGATCAAATCATCGTTATGGGAAAGTTAATAGAAGATTTACAAAAACAACATCTAAATTTTAGTGCAAAGATCACATATTTGGAAAATCATATCACATATGCACAAAATCCAAAGTATGTTAGTGTTAATCATGTATTTGCATCTTCATCTAGTAATGTTGTACCTAAAAGCAAGAATAAACCCTGAAACCACCCAGAAGATAGATATGAGGTTGTGCAGGGACAAGAACACTGAGTAAGGATAAAAAATTTACCGCTATTAACCCTATTTGTTAATTTTTTACTTTTTTTTATAAAAATAGAAACTAGTTTATGATCACATGCGATAACTAAAGTTAGGTCTGTATGTGTTGATTTTGCCTTTGAAAATATGTGGATAGATTCTCTAAGTTGTAAACCCTAACATGGAATGCAATGATTGAAAGACCCAAAAATATGAAAAGGAGGAGTATAATTAGGTTGAGATGACCCCAATCATCCCCATGATGACTGAACATTGCCTTCATATCCAATACTCCAAGGAGGGAAATCAAGCCCAATTTATTTCTTTCATATAAAGTGCTTTGTGAAACTATGCTGCTTTGACTATATGAATGCATATAGAATCAACTTGAATACTTGATCATGCTTGACTTAGGGCTATATAAAATAGGTTTGTGACTCACTGAGGTATTCTTGAGATTCTTAGAACATGAATTGGAAATAATATGGAACTTTTGCTTAATGTGCACTTGTATAAATAATAATATATATTGAAATTTCCATGTGAAGTAATGAGTGACTTGAGTGTGCATTTACAAAAATTCAAAATGGATGACCATATGCTAGGAAGCATAAAAACATATAATATGACCTAAAAGAGCATTTTAATTTGAAAAAATGACCATTATCAGGAGAAGGACAAAAATGTCATATAGGGACAATAAATTTTACCATTATTGTCCATATTAGACATTCTTATCCCCTAGGAGAAAGTGTTGTGTTTTGGATTTGGGTAAAGGCATACACATGTATAATGTTTTTTTTAGAAATTAGATCATATCTATATGTAATAGATGTTGATTTAAAACTAATAATAGGTCCTCACTTGTGCTTAGGATTGGGTTTTGTGGAAAAAATATATACTAATTAAGTACATAATTTAATTAAAGATAAAATAGGGGAAAATGACATGATCAAGTATTCATGACCAGATTTATGTTACTACATCCCCCTCCCTTTAGTCTATAAATAAAATTTCTAGATTAAAGGAAATTTACCCCTTAGTGTGTAAGCCACATTTTGTATTTGAGTTAGTACTTCAATCATTAAATGTAGCATATACTTTGGCAAAACCTAAAAAACACATGAAGTAGTTACCTTGTTCTTTTAAAAAATTGAAATTTTAAAAGCTTGAATTTTAAATTTTAAATTTGCTTGAACTTTTGAAAATATGGAATTTGAAACGAGAATATGGAAGTAACACACATGTATGTGTAGAATAAATGTTTCCCTTTGTGATTTTGTTTGAGGATGATGCTTCCTTGAAACATTGGATAATTAGTACCTCTCATGAGGCACTTGGAGAAGATGGTTCCTTAACTAAAAAATTAGAGAAAATTGGGGGTGCTCATACCCCAACTTGAATTATCACTATTAGAATAAAAATAACACCCACTAAGATATGTTAAAACCTTAATTTACCTCTACTACTCTTTGTAACCCCAAGACACAAAAGAAGTTGAAATCCAAAATGGATTCGTACACATAATGCTAGAGTGGGAAATAATACCCAGGTTATGCACTATGCACCTAAAATAAATCACTACTCTAGATAGTTTATAGATTCACTTCAATTATTTTTTCCTAAAATGCATGATCAAAAGATAATGGAGTATACCCATGCTCCTACCATGTCCACAGATAGAAATATAGAATTGAAGAATGTGGCATGAAACTATATCATGCTCCCATTGAAACTATATAATTTAAAATTGTAAGTAGATGCTCATTGTAAATTATGTTTGAAAATTTAAAATTGTGTGAATTTTTATTTGATGTTAAATTATTAGTGCATATGCATGGCATATGCCCCCATAATTTATTCCATTGACTGAATTTTAAAACATATTACAACTTTTGTAACTGTACTTGTGCTATTTTTTTTTCTCTTTGAAAAAGGCTCATATTTTGCTTGAGAATCCCATTGAAATGCCCTCATTTCGAGTTGAGGGAATTGATCCTAAAAAAAACTCATTTCAAAAGAGAATTTAACTTAAAACATGAAGGTTAAATATGTCATCATTAAAAACTATAGCATTTGGATAAAGATGTCTCAACATAGTAAGATTTGAAATTTGTTTATAAGTCATGATAGAAGGCCTATAGAATGTATCATTGAAACTCATAGAATTATATAATTATAATTAGTAAATTATTTTATTGGTGGATGATATGGATCATGGAACTTATCAACATCAACAAACTCAACAAGCACACACACAACAAGCACAATGATAGAAATGCCAAACAATAATGACAAGCACCACATATAAAGGACATGTTCAAATTCCAAAAAGTAGAAGATTACACACATGATAGTAATTAATAATGTCACATACAAGAGACATGTTAAAATGTCACAAGGTAAAAGTCATAAACAAATGATATGTTAAAATGTCACAAAGTAAAAGTCATAAACAAATGACATGTTAAAATGTCACACACATCATAGGGCCAAGTGCCAAAAGTAAGGGACATGGCCAAATGTTATACACAAAACACATGATATCATAAATATGTACCAATCAAATTTTTCACACAAGGGTTGAGGGACACCACAATAGATAATCAAGATGTAATCTACTATATACAAATAAACAACATCAATATAACATATAATTAGGAAGGAGGTCTTCACTATGCATATGTAATGTGACAATATCCTAGCAAATAGCATATTCATTGACACTATGTAAGATGGATTTATTAACAAGACATTTATAAATAGTATAAATCTGAATAGGATATGGGTCATATAATGATAACACTTGCATACTAGCCTATAGATAAGATGCCCCTAACTTAACAAGGCTAGTGGGTAGAGTAAATTCCAACATTTTAGCCCTTAGAATAGTTTATGTGTCAGGAAAAACACTCATAAATACTAGTGAAATGCATGTGTGATATAAAAATAATATGCTACCTACTAATCATGAGATAAATATCACATTTAAAATATGTAAACTAGATTGCTAATCATGCTCAAGGCCTGATTTTAGATTTTTTAGAATATTTAGAATGTTTTTGCATTTTGAAACATATGATGTTTTTTGTATTTTATCAATATTGAAACTAGTAACACTAAAAATTAAAATTTATCAAGGTGTCAAATAGAAGAAGTTATAAATATGTAAACAATTCATAACATGTGTCAATGTGAGAAATGCACTAGAAAAGGTTGCATGGCCAAATAGGAGAAAGATGTCTGCATTGAATGTGAATTATTGCATTGAGCAATCTATATGATACTCAAAATGTATATAGAGGACTCATTATACATCCACATATCATAAAATGTACACTTTTCAAAAGATACCATATCTATGAATAATAGAACCCTAAAAAAGAGAGATTTTGCAAAAGAAATAATGTTTTAAACTTTTTAGGGTTTTACTATGTAAATCTTATGTTAGATTATAGGGTTGAGTTGTCTAAATTAGTGAAATAATATGCAATAAATAACCACTAATTTTTTATAGAATTTGACTTATTTTGAATTTCTAAAAATAGTAATAAATATGTGAAAATATAGACTTATATGGAAAACACCTAATGTAGAAGATCTAAGTGTTGAAAACTAGGTTATAAATAGCTATAAGTGTCATTTATAGGATCCTTGAGTCATATCCTCTCTTAGACAATAACACCCCACTTGGACAATAGTACCATGTGGCTCTAGTGTCCTAAAAATGGTGCTAGTGTCCTTTGTGTAGGACTGTTCCTAAATTCTAGGTGCACTTGTGCCTATGTTTTTGGGTTCTGTTCCCATGTGCATGAAGTCTAAAACTTTGAATTATGCATGCAATAGCTAATTTATGTTGTAAACCCTAATCCTCCTTGCAAGTATCACATGAGTTTAAAATGTGTATTCATTAGTAGGATAAGTTGGACATCCTCAACACCCCATTGTGAAGAGAGTTATCTACATACAAATACTTTGAGGAGGGATCAAACCTGATTTAGTTCTCCCACCTAAGTACAGGTGAGTGCAAGTGAATATTAGAATGATAGTGGTATTGAATGCGTTGAATGTTCTTGAGATTGAAAATATTTAAAATCTAGGCTTAAGACAACTGTAGATGGTAGTATTCAGAATTAGGGCAGAATAGGGATTAATAACCATGATTTTTCTTAACTTATTTCTTATTTGAATAGGCATTTTGCATCTAGTTTTCATCTATTTTCCATCTAATAGACATAGGTCTAAGAGTCTTGTATTCATAGTGTTATTTAGCTTGTGTGGATAATAAAATATGCTTAGGCTAACCTTGTGAGGGTTACACATTTGAAAATATATCAGTTTGTGAGTGTTAGGGCAAGAGACAATAGTCCCATGTTTAGGACACTAGCGTAATGTGACTAGTGTCCTTAATGTGGCCCTAGTGTCTAGCTGACAGGTTGTTGGGCATGAAGGGCAAGGATTTAGGAATGAAGGGTTGAGATTATTTTTTAGTTGACTAGGGACATTTGTGGTACAAACAATGGATATAAAAGTGTGTAAATGATTTAGAATAGGTCTAGGGATAAACTAGGAATGCGTTGTCTTAAGAAACACTTTTAACATCTAAATACCACTTTTAGGTGATTACATTTGTGCCCCCCCTCCGATTTGAGAAATGCAGTAAAGAGAAATGAATAGTATAAAGGAAAAAGAAGCATACCTAGACTTACCTAAGAAGTGAAGCTCATGTAGCTAAGTTTGAGTATGTAAAGCTGTGTCTGCATATGTGAAGCATGATCCAAAGCATGACTTATAATGAAACATGCATAAATTAGTCTTTACTTAAGAGATATCAAAAGAAAAAGACTATGCTAGATAAAAAAGTAACTGCTTAAAGCTAAGTAAAGAAATAGGAAAGAGGAAATGAATTAATACACCTCATTAGGTATGTAAACCAATGCATGAAACTAGTGACAACCTGTGTGTGCATATACATAGTGATCAAATCATTAAATAGCTTGGATTGTGCTAATAGCTTGCTTAATCTTTATGTGTGGGTGGCTCAAGAACTTAATCTAATTTTGAATCCATCATTTTCCACCCCTACTTGGTGGATCATGACCTATGAATATCTTAGATTAGACTGAAAGTGTGTCTAGCTCTCTCATGTGGGTGGCTCAAGAACTCAAGTAGGCTATTGTTGGGTTGTGGAGCTAAAAGCTTCACCGATGTAAATGTGGAGGTTGCTGAGTGTCATAGTAACCGATGTCGGTCAGGCCAACCGATGTCGATCAGAAGTAGATCGGAAGCTGCTGACATCAGTCAAGAATCGACTGATGTCAATCATCTTGAGACAGACAGGAACCGACGTCGGTCGCCTATGCAGTTTTAAAACTGTGAGTTAAACAAACAGTTAGTTTAACGAACCACTTGTTTGCATGTAAAGACTAATTTTAGTCTTAAGTTTGCATTTTTAATTATTGTTTGGTTTGGGATCTATTTAATAGACCCATGGGGATGTATTGTAATGTGAAGGATCAAAAGGACTTGTCAAGGACAAGGACAAGGGTTCTTCCAAGTATAAGATCTAGAAGGTTTGTAAGAGTGTAAGACCGGGTTGATCTGTAGGTAGCAAGATTAAGGAGATCTACATGGTAAGTAAGGTCAGTTGATCTGCAGGTGTGTGTGTGCAAGGTCAAAGGAGATCTGCGGGGTAGTAAGATCAAGGAGATCTGCAACACAATAAAGAGCAAGATCTAGGAGATCTACTTGGAATACTTTGAGTACTTGGTGTACTGGCAGTATTGTTACTAACTGGTGGAGGGAACAACTCTTTGTTTGAGTTGGTTTGTAATTGAGAGAGAGAACTCTTGAGGGAGAATTACTATACACCCAAGAGGTGTGGAAAGAGTGTGATTTCTTCATTGTATTTTCTTCTAGAAGAGTGTTAATACAAGATTGTATTGTCTCTCATATTCTATGCTATTTTTGAATTCTAGTTATATATTACTTCTAGTTAAATTCTGTGTTTAGTTGCTTATACAAAGGTAATCAATTGTACTCTTAAGGAGTAGGGTCCTAACAATTGGTATCAGAGCCTGGTTCAGAGTAGGTTACAGGTTTATCAGAGCTTGGTTCGGAGTGGGTTAGTATTTGTTGATTACAGGTCACTCTCAAGGGTTTCCGATTGAGTGAAAGTAAAGCAATGGTAAAAGAAAGTAAGCTAAGAATAGAGAAATTCAATGGCAAGAATTATCAATTATTGTATTGTAGAAAGAAAGGGTAGGTAAAGAAAGATTGTTAGTTGGTAGAAGATCAGCATGAAGGAAATAAAGAAGCAAATAATGCAGGGATTGTTGCATGGGATGCTCTTATATGTTCTTTGGATAAAGTAGAATCTTGGGTTTTAGATTCTATTTTCTCTTTTCATGCAACCCCAAGTAGAGTATTTTTCCATGCTTATGTCCATGGAGACTTTAGAAAAATTTATTTAGGGGTTGGTGAGCCTTGTCAAATTGTTGGCAAAGGGGAAGTGCGGCTGAAATTGCAGATGGGCAACACATGAGTGTTGAAGGATGTCATGCATGTCCCAGTCCTAAAGAGGAGTCTAATTTCTGTAGAAAAGTTGGGTGATGAGGGTTGCACAATAACTCTCACAATGAAATATTGAAAAGTTTCCAAGGGTGCACTTGAATTAGCATGTGGTAAGAAAGTAGGTACTCTTTATCTATCTACTTGTATTACTGATTCTCCTTCTATTTTATCTACTTGTATTACATGAGTGAAAAGGGGATGGATGTTCTTAAGTCAAATGGTATGCTTTCAGATTTGAAAAGCATGGATTGAGATTTTTGTAAACAACATAAGAAAGTGAGGTTTTTTGTTACTGATGCTACAAGAAAGAATCAAGTTTATTGCATAAAGAGGAAATTTGATGTTTTTGACACATTAAAGAATTGGAAAGCCTTGGTTTTCATGGAGAAGATGATGGACAGTGATCAGCTAAAGAGGCTAAATAAAACTGAGGAGGGTAGTTTGGACAAGGTTATAATCTAAAGTGAGCTCACAGGTAAAAATCATCACTCACAGGAAAACACAGTTACCGACATCAGTCAGGTGAGAACCGATGTCGAATAGGCAGGTACCAACTTCGGTCATGTGTAGACTAGAGTCAACGGTGTCGGGCAGGTGGATACCAACGTCAGTCAGGAAATCGACATCAGTGACTAGGTAGACACTGATGTCAGTTAGAAAACCAAAATCGGTGATCAGGTGGAATGAACATCGGTCGGGTGCAGACCGAGGTCAGCTAGAGGTGACCGACATTGATCACTATTAAAATAGATTTTGGGTGGACAACAAGCTATCAAGGAGTCTCAAACGCCCATGTGGATGACTAAAAGGGTAAGTAAGCCTCAAATTCATTATTCCCCTTCTTTATACTACTTGTTGCTCACTGATGGTCAAGAACTAAGAAGTTTTGAAAAGGCAATGCAAGTAGGATCTAAGAAACAGTGGGAGCATGGCATGAATGAGGAAATTGATTCCTTAGAAGAGAACCAAATGGGAGATTTGGTAGAGTTTCCAGATGGGATGAAAGCATTGATAGATGAATGGATTTCTAGATTAAAGAAAGGAGAGAATGGACAGGTGAGATAGAAGGCTAGGTTATATGGTCTTGAGCAAGCTCTAGGATAGTGGTATAGGTTTGACAGGTATATGACAAAACATGGCTTTAATTAATGTCAATGTAATCACTATGTTTATTTTACCATGTTGGATGATGGTCACAACATCAACCTATTACTGTATGTGGTGATATGCTTATTGTAGGTTCATACATGCAGGGAATTGCTGAGCTAAAGGTAAAAGTAGCTCAAAGGTGTGCTAAGAAGGATTTAAGAGGAGCGAAGAAAATCCTTGGCATGAGTATTTCTAGAGACAGGAAAAGTCACAGCTTGATGTTGTCTCAGGAGGATTATGTGAATAAGGTAGTGGAGAGGTTCAATATGCAGGATGCAGAACTAGTTAGCACACCTATGGTTGGACAGTTCACTAAACAGTGTCCTAAATCACATGATGAGGTTGAGTACATGATTACTAGACCTGATATTACCCAAGCAATGAGAGTTGTTAGCAAGTTAATAGCCAATCCAGGAAAGGAGCACTGGAAAGTAGTTCAGTGGATTCTCAGGTAGGGACCAGCAGCAGGTATACATCCTATGCAGGGTCAAGCACTTTTCTACATGGATATTTAGATTTGGATATGGTAGGTTACTTGGCTGACAGGAGAAGCACCATAGGATGTGTGTTCACTATTGGTGGTATGGTGGTTAGCTAGATTTCTGAGTTATAAAAGGTTGTTGCAGTCATGGTGGCTAGCAAGGATAAGAACCCTACAAAAATGTTAACAAAGCCAGGAACAAAGGAGAAGTTGAATCTTCATTCAACTTCTGTTGGTCTTCAAGATTGAACTTGAAGAGAGATACAAGCCAAAAAACAAAATTAGAAGATGTACAGGTACAGGTGCAACTGTTTATCTCTAAGTGAGAGATTGTTAGGTTATGGAGCTAAAAGCTTCACTAATGCAAACATGGAGGTTACTGAGTGTCATAGTAATCGACGTCGGTTAGGACAACCGACGTCGATCAGAAGTAGACCAGAAGCTACCGACATTGGTCAGGAATTGGCCGATGTTGATCATCTCCAAACAGATAGGAACCGACGCCGATCGCCTGTGCGGTTCCATAACTGTGAGTTAAATGAACAGTTAGTTTAATGAACCGCTTGTTTGCATGTAAAGACTAATTTTAGTCTTGAGTCTGCATTTCTAATTATTGTTTGGTTTGGGATCTATTTAATAGATGTATGGGGCTATATTGTAATGTGAAGGATCAAAAGGACTTGTCAAGGACAAGGACAAGGGTTCTTCCAAGTGTAATATCTAAAAGGTTTGCAAGAGTGCAAGACCAGGTTGATCTGTATGTAGCAAGATCTGGGAGATCTACATGGTAAGGTCAGTTGATCTGCAGGTGTGTGTATGCAATGTCAAAGAAGATCTGTGGGGTAGCAAGATCAAGGAGATCTACAACACAACAAGGAACAAGATCAAGGAGATCTACTTGGAGTACTTTGAGTACTTGGTGTACTGGCAGTATTGTTACTGACTGGTGGAGGGAACAACTCTGTGTTTGAGTTGGTTTGTAATTGAGCGAGAGAAATCTTAAGAGAGAATTACTGTACGCCCAAGAGGTGTGGAAAGAGAGTGATTTCTTCATTGTATTTCCTTCTGGAAGAGTGTTAATACAAGATTGTATTGTCTCTCATATTCTATGTTGTTTCTGAATTCTAGTTACATATTACTTCTGGTTAAATTCCATGTTTAGTTGCTTATACAAAGGTAATCAATTGTACTCTTAAGGAGTAGGGTCCTAATAGCTATGACTCCATAATTTCCACCCATGTGTAGTAGATGCATTTGAAATTGAACTATTTAAAGTGTTGTAAATATCTACATGGGTACATCTAACTATGTATGTTAGCTATGTGACCACTCGGGTACATTAGGTAGTTATAGGCTACTCAAGAATGCCAACCACTGCAGATGGAGTAATGCATGAAACTGGTGACACCCTGGAATATGATGTCAAGTGTATATAGTGTAGAGAATGAAATTGAGTTTGTAATTCCATCTAATCAACATGTGTGTAACTAAGTATATAGAAACTATGTGCCACGTATATGCCCCCAATCTGATATCTGAGTATACTAATTTTTTATGGAGTTGTAATGAGTGTATCTGAGTACCTAAACTGAATGTGGGAGTGATCATATTATGCATGATACCCATAATATAAGAAACTAACATGAATTTGAGTTGAACTAGTGGGAATATGAGCTAGCATATCTATCAAACCTATAGTTGTATATGTGCAAACTTGTACTATACTTGGTGTACTATTCTAGCTAATCTAAACTACCCTAAAAGTGAGGCTACTAAACAATAGCTCCATGTCTTGGACAATAGATCAATGTGGTGCTAGTGTCCCAATTTGGGCACTAATGTCTGTTTGGTTTAAAATTTGAGTCTTTGAACTACTCTCTGAGTCCCTATTTTTTATTATGTCTTACCTGTGTCTAGTTTCCTAAAATTGAGCCTATGCGCTAAAAAATGATTTGTGAATGCAATGTAGGATCCTAATCTCTATGATAAACCATTGTGAATGCCCCTTATTTTGAGGGTATTTTTGGAACTCGTGCAATAACTATTCTTAAAAGAAATAGCTCTATAAAATGTGTTAGCTAGAGCATATATGATAACTACGTGATAATCCAATACAATGTGCAAACATAAAATCAAAATGTAAGAGAATCTAAGCATAAGTATATAATGTAAGATGTATGTTATATCTATCATTGCATAAGGTTGTTAAGATATATGTAATCAATGTGTAAAATAACAAATCTAAGTAGCTATCTAGGGGATGGGGCTCGATGTCCATCATGACACCCAAGTAGGAAGGGTAGATGCATGAGGTCCCTCATGGCATCAAGAACTAGTGTGTGTAATAAGAAAATATAAGTGTCATGGCCATGATGCATACAAGAAAGCATACATACAAAAAAAAATGAGGCACAAAAAATAGACCAAGGGGCCACAATACAAGGGACATGGGCACATGTCACTAAATTTGAGAATAGAAGACATACAAGGACATGTTTAGATGTCCACATACACAAGCAACAAGCAAATTAGCTTAGATCCACATATAAGGACATGTTCAAATGTGCACATGAACAATCATGAAATCACACACAAGGGACATGGGCACATGTTCAAGGCATATATAAAGAGAAGTGGCATAAAGCCAAAGAGCAATGGCATATTCAAATGCCCTCGAATAGAAGAAGCATAGGAAACATAATCAGGTCTAAAGTAGGAAGCTAAAGATGAAATTATGTGTGAATGTATTAAAAATATGTGTAAATTTTAGGATGAACATAAGCTGAGTCTAAACTACTGATAGTTGGCAAAAAATCTGAGTATGAATAACAATGATCGATATCAAGAAATAACAATGTTAAATTTGGAAATTATAAAATGTAAGGATAGAAATTGGTAATAACAACTGTGTATAAGATGTCCCCTAGTGGACATATGTATCAAATGAATGAACCTAGCTTAGTGTATATGCCCTTAGTGGGAAGATGATAGCAAGTCTAGATCAGTGTAATGGACCTGAGTCATGTATGCAATCTGTAAGCACTCAATAAGAACAAGTGAAGAATGTATGTATGATAAAACTATTAGGGTTTGAATCCACTATTCATAGGTCACTATTCATGGGCACTATTAGTGGTCACTATTCACAAACACTATTGAATATCACTATTAATGGTCATTATTCATAGTGACATGACATGTAGGTGATGTGGCATGTAGATGACGTGGCATGGAGATTCTGCAAGGTGATGTGGCTAGTGGTCTATAGGTGATGTAGATGATGTGGCATACTGAGATGTCATCTTGGTGTTGTGGCATGCAGGTGTGTAGATGATGTGGCATGTAGGTGATATGGTAAGAAGGTGATGTGGCATGGCCCATGGAGGATCTTCCAAATTTTAAATATGATGAGACATTTGGTACATGTGGGAGATGAAGGCACATGTGAGAGATATTTGGCACATGTGGGAGACCATTGGCACATGTGGGAGACCTTTGTCACATGTGGGAGACCAAGGCACATGTGGGAGACCTTTGGCACATATGGGAGAACATTGGCACATATGAGAGATCTTTGTCATGTGGGAGACATTAGAACATGTGGGAGACCTTGGCACATGGGGAGATAATTGTTCCTATTGTTGAATAGTACACCTACTCATGTGTGTTTTGAATTTATAAGGGGCCACTATACATTCTCCTCCCCCCCTCTCTCATGTCAAATGTTATAAAGCATTGCTTTCTCTTTGTATTTTGGGACAAGCCCATTGGGGTTATCCAATATTGTATAATTATTGTAGGTTGGATCTTAGAAGGCATAGAAGCTTAGTTCACCTAGATGCTTGGGTTGTAAGCATCATTCATGCTTAGGTAGTTATAGCCTGTAAGGTTTAGATGAGAGCATGAGTCACCTAGTTTATTAAAACATGGAGATCATTGAGGTTATAGGTTAGAGCCTGAAAGTCTATGTTAGATTGGCTCACCTGGTTAGAGCTTAGATGTTTATTATCTCATCTCATGGAGATAGAGGTTGATGTTTTAGAGCTCACCTTAGATGCTATGGATGTTAGCATTGTAAGAGCTACATGTTGCAGTGTGGAGGTTAGAACATGAAAGGCTTGGTTGCATTCTTTGCTCACCTAAGTGCTATAGTTGTCAACACTAGAAAGGAGTTACTGAGAGGATCTATTGTAGAAGAGAGTTGCTGATGAATATGAAGTCTAGATGTTTCCTTTGCCCTATGGTTTTTCCCTAGCTAGTTTAGCAAGTTTTCATGTATATCTTGTGTAATATGTTTTCTCTCCTATTTTGTGTTTTATTGTAGCTTGTTTCATTTCTACATTCATTTTTTCCACATATTTTAGGATTAGGCCTTTTTGATCATAAAAAACCCTAACTATACTAAGATAACTAGCATATGTAGTGTCTATAAAATATAAGAAATGTAAATGTACCAATGCATACAATCTATAATTTTGTGTTTTCTCAGTAGTATTTGAATGTTTTTATATTTTGGCATGTTATATTATTTTTGTATTTTTTGGATATAAGCTATGTATAAGCAAATGGAAATAAACTATGTACAAGGAGCAAGAGAGAAGAAAGTATGTATAAGAGGCTAGGAACCATACTAACTAACGAATCTCATGGGAGACTCACTATCACTATGACCTATGTCAAATAAGGGAATTGTGATCGTACATGTTATGTGAAAGGGCATTTATGAGCCCATAATTTACTATAGTGAGTATTTTGTATTCGTAGCTACTTGTGTAGTGGTGCTATGAATTTATGGAAATGACTATGATGTACTATGAACTATATGGTTCTTAAAAAGCCATCTAGTAAAAGAAGTTATAGGTGATGTAGGTGACCTATGTTGAGAACCCCTAGAACCCAATAATACTAATCTTAGCATAAAATGAGTGGAGGAAGGTCCTTTATAATCTATGACATATCTCTGATGTAGGGGTCTCTCTAACAATGGTCTTCATGGTGAGTATGCATACATGTTGATACTGTATGATTAGACCTCACCTACATTGGTGGCTCTACTGAACTCTGTGATGTATGCATTTAAATTATACTCTAAGCTATAAGTAATAACTATGCAAGATCTAGTAACAGTGCTATAATTTTTAACTGATGAATGTGCTGGAACTGCTTGTGGTATGGGTAGAGGATACTCATATAAGAGACCCTCAACTTTAACCACTTGATTTACGTGTACATATTTTAAGCATCTATGTACTATAAATGGGATGGCTCAAAGCTGTTATAACTAAGGCTTACGTAATAACATGTCAAACATGCCTACATTAAGTACGATTAAGAACTTAGAGGCTATATGTCTTGGTCTAACCTATAATGGAAACATAATCTCCTTGATGGAGCTTTGAATGTGACCATTAAAACCACTAATGATTTTGTCTGTGGGGAATATATCCTACTATGAGTACCCCAAATGATGTAAAAGTGTCCTAATGCACATGTTAATGCTTGACCCATTGTCAACCACAACACTATAGATAGGATGATGATCTATGTATGCTCGTATAAAGAGTGTACATATATTTGTATCATCATATAAAATCTCCTCCTCTAAGAATGTGATGAGTGGTCTAGATAGAGATTTTATTATGATACATGCCAATAACTTTGTGCAATGGATGTTCCTCTCTATAATATTATGATATGAAGCTAGTGGTGGATGTTCCTGACATGTGTAGTGAACACTCGATGTGCTCCCTGCCTCATTCATTGTGTGATTTGGAAATGGATCTAAGAATATATGTAGTGCCTTAGCTTCTATTTTTTGTGCTTTTAGTGCCTTTATGGGTGTGCCCACATTAATAATATTAGCCTTAATCAAATCTTGTATTTTATGCTTTAGGCTTATGCATCTATTTTTTGTATGGCCTGGTGCCTTGTGATACTTGTAGAATGCATTATAATAATAGTTATTTGGAAGAGGCCATGTTGTATCAACTTCTTTAATGGGAGGGAGAGATATGGAATTGTATTCCAAGAGTTTATATAAAACTCGTGTTGGTGACTCTGGAAAGTTGGTGAAAATTTAGCACTGAGGAGTAGATAAAACCAATCTAGGAGATGGCTCTAGAGATGCATTCACTGTGGCCTTTTGATCACTCTTGTTCTTAGTGGCCCTTACCTTGTATGGAGGTTTATTTGAACTCTTAATAGTTAATTCTGATCCATTGGTATACTTTAGTTTGCCCATTGATAAAATCTTAACCTCTGTCCATTTGACTGTGCCACAAATCTATAAATATAGGAAACTTATTCAACAAAATAGCTTCACGTAATGATGGTAAGAGACTTTTTAAATATATCTTGAAGCTCTCTATCTACCATGGGGCTAGTAAATTTGGATATTATAGTATTTTATCATAAAACATAATCTGTGATAGGCTTATTTGACTTTTGTTTCAATTGTGACACTTTTGCATATGATATCTTGTCACTAATGTTGTTGGAGAAATGTGTTAAGAACATATCGGCCAATGTATTGAATGCTATGATAGATTAATTTTATAAATCATAAAACCATTTTAGGGCATAATCCTTTAAACTACATGGAAACAACTTTGTGAAAAGCCAATCGTTGGACACATAGTTCAAACATGATGTGTGAAAATCTTTGAGATGATGTTATGGGTCACCCTTGCTATCCTATAATGTAAGCTTAGGTTCCATGAAACTAGATGGAAAGGAAGTTGCCACTATCTGATGTGCCAAAGGTGTATGTAATATAATATTAGAATCCAAGGCATGTGATGGCCTAGTGGCTTCTTTTTATTGAGATGTAACACCTTAGCCTGCAATGTATGAATCTCGTGCATAAGGGATTATAGATTTGGAGTGGAAGAACTAGCCACAAGAGGTGTAGTGGTCACTGAAGGCTATTAAATTACAATTTTAGGTTGTGTTGTCTAAGTTGGCCCCATTGTAGGTGTAACGACATTATTAACTAGGGGATTTGAAGAATGATCATTGTTTATTTTATTTTTGATTTCCAATATGGATTGTAGGATTTATACATGATCAAGGGGCTATTCCCAAATTATATCTCTAAAGCCCTATAATATCTCATATTTGTTTATAATTATGTCATCATTTTAAAGTGGAAGGAGAGTGTCTCGATTTTCAATGTGGATATCATCTTGCTCTTGATTGTATTGTTCATCCTCATATGTATTATATTTAAATTGCACATAATCAAGGTGTGAATGATGCATTGTTGGAGTTGTGATATGTCCCTTATCCATGTTATAGGCTCAGATAATAGGAATCTAATATGCTCTATAGGATTACCACCTAATCTAGCATTCCTTCTTAATAGAAGAGAGATAATTTTTTAGATGGCATATAGTAAACATATTAGAATAGAGTTTCTAAAAAAAAATATATGAAATATAAAAAAATTAAATTAGTTAATGAAAATAGGAAAAATAAGGATACAAACCCTAAAAGCATCTAGGGTTAAGGTTTGTTTGAATTAGGGTTACTTTGCAAAAAATTAAATTATATTTAAATAAATGAAACCCTAATGTGATATTGATTTAATGAGCTAGATTATACCAAAAAATTAGTGAAATAGAAGTATGTAACCCTAATTGAGTGTACAAAAAACTGGAGAATGCAAATTAAAGTTTTGAGCAATATTCAAAGTAAGTTGGGTTCACCAAATGTTTTAACCTTTTTAGGGTTTTAATATGTAAATCCTATGTTAGATTAAAGGGTTGAGTTGTCTAAATCAATGAAATAATATGCAATAAATAACCATTTATTTATTATAAAATTTGGCATGCTTTGACTTTTCAAAAATAGCAATTAATATGTACAAATAGAGACTTATCTAGAAAACACTTGATGTAGAAGATCTGAGTGCAAAAAATTGGGTTATAGTTAGTCCTGAGTATCATCTATAGGATCCCTGAGTTAGATCCTCTCTTGGACAATAGTACCACACTTAGACAATAACACCACACTTGGACAATAGTGTCATGTGACTCTAGTGTCTTAAAAATGGTGCTAGTATCCTTTGTGTGGGACTGCTCCTAAATTTTTGGTGCACTTACACTTGTGTTTTTGGGTTCTATTCCTGCACACATGAAGTTTTAAACTTTGTATTGTGCTTTGAATAACTGATTTATGTTGTAAACTCTAATCCTCTTTAAAATTATGACATGAGTTGAACACGTGTGTTCATCAGTAAGATAGGCTTGACATATTCAACACCCCACTATGAAGATAATTGCCTACATATCAATACTCTGAGGAGGGATCAAGCTCGATGTAGTTCTCCCACCTAAGTGTTGGTGAAAGTGCAACTGAATGCTAGAATGATAGTAGTCTTGAATGCCTTGAATGTGCTTAAAATTAGAAATATTTGAAATATAGGCTTAGGGAAGGTGTAAATGGTAATATGCAGAAATAGGGTAGAATAGGGATTAATAACCTTGATTTCCTTCAACTTGTTTCTTGTTTGAATAGGCCTTTTGAATATATTTTCCATGTAGTGGATATAGGTCTAAGAGTCTTGTATTTATAGTGATTTGTAGCTTGTGTAGATAATAAAATGTGCTTAGGCCAACTTTAGGAGGGTTACATATTTGAAAATATATTCATTTGGGAGAGTTAGGGTATGGGACACTAACGCCATTTTGGGGACACTAGTGTCATGTGGCTCAAGTGTCCTTAATGTGGCGCTAGTGTCCAACTGGTAGGCAACATAGCACAAAGGGCTAGGATCTAGGAATGAAGGTCTAAGACTATGTTTTAGCTAACCAGGGACATCTTTGGTCTGCACAATGGTTGTAAAAGTGTGATAAAGGCTCTAGGATAGGTCTAAGACTAATCTAGGAATAGGTTTTCTCAAACAACACTCTTAGTATCCAAATACCCCTTTTAAGTGATTACAAATTATGATTTTCATACTAAAACTAAGTGAGAAATCAGAAAATTGGAAGAATTAAGACTTTGTGTATTGAAATTATGATTTCAGTGCAAATTTTGAATAAGGAAAAGATTGACCAACTGGGATAGTAATGGTAATGAGTGTTAGGAAATCTTGTCTTGGAGGGAAAATGATAATGTGTTAGTGCAAACTATGGAATCAAAGAGACAAATGGAAATTTTATTTGATCACTTTTTTGAGTTGTTTGTATCTAGAGATTAAAATAGAAGGGACAAGATTCCAATAAGTCAATGGGATCCAAGGTCTTAGAATATTTGATCAACCAATCACACATGCAAGCAAATAGAAGAATAAGATGCAATAGTCTAGAAGCTATGTACACTATTTTTTTTTTTTTTTTTTTAATTATTTGAATGTTTAGAATTTTTTAGAATATTTGGAGATGCAAAAAGCTACCCAATGATTCTGTCAAGATAAGAATCAAATAAATTGTTAATTAGTGGCAAACATCTTACTCTATTTGAATGAAATGTATCAAATATTCACATATCAAAATCAGAACATGTATCATATTCAGTAAAAAAATTATTTAAATTACTATTAATGTAATCCTATGTAGGAGGAGTAGGTATATGTGAAACAAGATGTGAAATCCCATGAGGGTTGGTAGAAGATTGTGTCAATTGTTGAGGCTTTTGAGTCATATGTTGATTTGTATGAATGACCAATTTAGAAGGCATTGTAAATGCTTTTTGAGAATTTGATACCTTTTTATTATAAACTTGGTTTTGCATTGTTTATTTTTGAAACTTTTGTGTTTCTTTTTGATCTAATTAGTTAGAAACTTTTTGTTTAGGTGTGAACGATAAACATGCTTTGATTTTGCATAGATGTAGCAATTTAATATGATTAACCCATATTTTCAGAATAGAAAAAAAATTATAACATATATTTCATTCACCATACAAGAGTACAATATATAAGAGAGTGGTCTTCTTTATACAAGAAGTCAACACTAATCCACATCCCTCATATCTCTCAACCTCTCCTGGAATCTCTCAACCTCTCCTTAAGACTCTCTTATATTAGATATCTTATAAGAGTATTATTTACATATCACATATATTAATATTATGAACAATGTTCATACTAATATTTCTTAATATTCCCCCCCTTAGTATGAACATGGGGAGAAAACATCCTTTTTCTAAGCAACATACACATGTCTTGACCTTATTATGTGATACTTCCTTGCACTTTGATTGTGGGAACTAATTAATCAAGAAATGGGAACACTATCAACTAATCATGGGAACCTCCTCCAAGGTGGGAACATGTATCAACTAGTTGGGAACATACCAGCCATGCAAAGGGAACTATATCAACTAAATCTGGAAACATCAATTGAACAAATCAAAAAGTATTGGGAACACACCTACCAACTACTTTTATCAAGAACATCTTATGCTGTAGTACTGATGGTCTGGATCTCCTGTACTATCACACTTTTAGGGGATTACATTTGGAAATTACATGAACATGGATATACTTCTATTATTATTTCACACTATAAAAAACAATCTGAAAATAGAAAGTAAAGTGCCACTACTGCAAAATGGTACCCTGTCATTAGTGGCTAATGAGAGGTACAAATCTCCTCCATCCTCTTTTTTCCTCTAGCCTCCAAGAGAGGAAGTTGATTAATTAGTTGATGAAGTCTTGAATATCATATTTATGTCATTTTTCAATACAAGCAACTGCGCCGCCCCCGCCACCCTCCCCCCCCCCCCCCCCCTAATTTGGGCATATGACTTTTAAATTGGATGTCAGGTTCACCCGAAATTGCATTCATTACAAGGATTTTTTTTTTGATTTTGACAATTTTGACACACTCTAAAAAACAACTCTTTTGAAAAATTTGAAACAAAATAGGACATAATAAATTGACACTTCATTACAATTTTTTAATTTATGACTTTTACAAAACAACATCTGAATACATTTAAAAAGAACCAATAAATGACTAATTAAAACAACTGATTTAATAGACACTTTTGCATTTTTGACAATATAAAATAGATGACCACTAAAAAATCTATAACACTACAACTATTACTTATATTGATCAAATTTTTGATCAATCTAACTATTAAGGACACTTTTGAGTTTTTTTTTGTATATAAAAATACACCTTTGACTTATTATTAAATAAGAAGGGACTATAAAAACTCATTAACACCCATCGACTCAAAGACTAAAGCTACAGACATATATTAAAATACCAAACAAACTTAAAACTTAAAACTTATGAAATAAGCCTTTATACTTGTCTTCTTCCACCATGTAAACTATAGCAAGATTTGTGACATTTATATCCTCAAGATAATAAAAGAAATGTACAAAATGATAACTTGGTACTTGGCATAAAACTAGATTGCTCACATTTTGAAATGAATATTACATCAGAATATGTTGAGCATCCAACAAGCTTTGAATACACAAATAATCACATTGGACGAAGATTATTTTTTGAAGAAAACGTAGATAATGCCAAAGAGCAGAAAGATCACCATTCCCTTAAAAAACTATGCATAAGTAGATGAATAACATAAATCTAATGCAGTCAATTACACATGGATTTGAAATAATGTACCTTGTCAATGACATCAAACTTGCATAGTTTTGAGGTTTTCACCATGAAAAAAATATGCTAGTTGGACTGCACTAAAATTTCAATACTGGTTAAACTGCACTAAATAGAACAAAATATGATGAGTTAGCATAGAGATCTACCTACTACTAAATTTCATTGAATGTCCACTATTTACAAAAATTTTGAGCATCAACTTTTAAATTGAGGCGTGTCTATGGAGGGATCAAGAATAAATAAAATGGTGAATGGATGAATTTTCAAGCTTGGTTTAATTCTCATCACTGATGACATGTGTCATGATACAATAACTATTTTATCTTGAAGTACAATTTGTTTGCTATGCACATGTGTGCATAAAATGTAAATAATAGATAAGAATACATGTGTTAATTTTTTTTTACCAAATTCAAACATCCATTGTGTAGATTGATGTAGGTGTACTTTGATGCAATGTTGCTACTTCCAAAACTAGTTATCCTCTTGACACTCTTCATATATGCCAACAAAAAGATCTATACTTCCATCAGAGGATCCCCACTCTAACACTAGATAATATGATTAACCCATATTTGTAGAATAGAAAAAATAGTATAACATATATTTTATTTAGATATTTTATTCACCAGACAAGAGTACAACATATAAGAGAGTCGTCTCCTTTATACAAGGAGTCAACATTGATCCACATCCTTCATATCTCTCAACCTCTCCCAGAATCTCTTAACTTCTCCTTAAGACTCTCTTCTATGAGATATCTTATGAGAGTATTATTTACACATCACATATATTAATATTATGAACAATGTTCATGCTAATATTTCCTAATACACTGAACTATGGTGGTGTATGGGGAGGAGGAGGTACCATGGATTGAATAGGGTACTCATACTTGATTCTTAAAATTATCACAACTTGATTGAAAAAAATGTATTTTAGGCATCTATAAATCATAGAATGTACAACATAGAGCTTTTACAACCATGGGAATCCAAATATCATGCCAAACACCTCTTTTTTTGGTATAACTAGAAAAGAAATAGAAAGTATATCAGGGCCCATGACAAAATGAATGAAAGAGCAAAAATATTAGATAGAGGTTGATCATAATAACATACTTTATTCAATGAGAACAATATAGTTATATATCAAACCTTATATAACCACTCTCCCTAATAATAGGTTAGTTATTCTAGAAACTAACAAACCTATAATCCTTCCTAGATAGCCTCACACAATCTCTACATGATCTATTTACCAAATCACTTACACCAAATTATTAACAAATTAATTTCTCACCAATGTGAGTATACACAATATTATTTCCAACATTCACCACCTTAGTTCTCACATGGGGAAATACAAACCACATAGACATGCATACATATTTAGTCCACATAATCTTCATCCCTTGAATAGGAAATTTATTCATTATTGGAATGAGAAGTGGATTCTTCCCATTCATTTTCTTCAGTTGTCATGGACTTGTCCTACAACTTCCCATCAAGGAGTTCATGTGATCTTTGATTGTAATTCATAAGAACATGCCCTAGTTTTTTGCAATAAAAACATGTGTATTTTTTTTTCATTTTTTAGATTTGAACACATGTTTATAATTTACGTAAGAAGTGTCTAGGTTGTTTTATGTGACTAACACCTCTTATTATTATGAAATATTACTTTTATTCTTATTTCCCTCATCAAGTAATGTCTATATACTACTCTCTAAGTTTGAACTTAGTTTACTTAGAGTAAAAACCATATTGGACATACTACTTGGCATGTTATTTAAAATTATAGATTTTACATCATTTTATTTTATTTATTCTTTTATTCTAGCCAACTAGTTTATGAGAGATGGAACTTGCTGATGTGAGATATTATATCTCCACTTTCTTCCATTTTCAACCCATACAATTTTTACTTCATAGTTATTTCAACACTATCAACTTGAGATTTGAATTGTTTATTTAGTGATTCCAATATTTATTTAGAGTATTTTTTGAAGTTTACATGACAAAAATATGGTTTAAATAAGTCTAGACCAATAATGGATAAGGCTTTCTATTCCTTGAGCTTCTATTTTTTGAGCTCATCGACATTTTTTGGTCTTACCACAATGCCATCAACAATGTCCCAAAGGTCTTTTTTAATTAAAAAAAATATATTTGAATTTTACATATATTGAAATCTTTTCCATCAAACATATCAATTGGATTTGTCCTTTCCATTTTATCTCCCTTAAATTTTTGACTCAGTGGATGCCGATTTCAATCGATAATGCATTCTTACAATGATGTTGAATCTATGTATTAAAAACACCTTAATCATTAATTTGAATTGACTCTTGTAAATTTATCCTGAATAACTACTTTACATGTATGACATAACAAGAGTTTATAAATTCAATATCAAATAACTTTTCAAGATAATTTAAATGAACTTATATAATGTTATAAACACACATTATTAATATAAATTTTAAAAAGAAAAACTAAAATGTATAAGACACTAGATAGTTATAAACTAAAACCACCTACTGTTAAATAATACTTCAAGTTTTTGGGAAAAGAATGGGTTATAACTTAAATCTAATACCTAAACTACAAGTTGGAAGGTAAAAGGAGACTGTGCATCACATTGAGAGGAAGCCTAAGAAAAATGTTCTAAGTTGTTGATACCCATGTAATTGAGATACCACAATATAGTCACCAAGTTATTCTTGATTTAGAGATGGTGACTTGTTGACCAAATTAAATGTCATGTGGGGTAAGCTTAGGTCATAGAATATGTCATTCAAGTTCTGAGGTGGATCTGGGCATCACCAAAGTCTCTAAGAGCAGCTCACCACTAAATTTGATTTAAGGAATGCATGGACTAAGATAATATAAGTGTCAAAAGCTTTGCATACTATGAGAAGAGTGTGAAATGTTGAGTCTGATGTGGACACCACCATGGATATTAGGGTGAAACTGTCCCAAAATCAATGCAACCATACTAAGGTGGAACGTTGTAGCTAAGTAAGAGTTTGAAGCAATAGTTGTAATGAATTTGAGGTTTGTAGAATGTTGAATCATAATCAGATCTAATGTTAAAGCAATGCAATAATCCCTTAATGCACCACAAAACTTTCAAACCTTAAATCAAGGAACTGTAGAACCTATAAAAAAATTATTGTTTTTTAAATGAAAATAGTGGATATAATGAGAATGACAAAACTTTGGAGAGAATAAACAACATCGAAAAGGAGAAGAATGAGCATATGGATGGTGAATGGTAAGCACTTGTACATGGTATACATGACAAGTGATTAATAATATGCAAGAAAAGTGATTAGATGTAACAACAATGGTTGCACTTGGTCCACACTACAACATGATCCATTGGATACAAGAATAATTTTGAGTGAACACAGAGTGGTCCAAGAAATTTTTTTGGTACCAAATCACAAAATTAATGGAAGAATAAAAAGTTTAGATATAGGTCAATCATAATAACATACTTTATTCAATGAGAACAATACAATTATATATTAATTACACTATAACCACCCTCCTTAATAATAGGTTGCCTGTTCTAATAACTAATAAACCTATAATCCTTCCTAGATAACTTTGAGTAATTTCTACGTGTTTTGTTTACCAAATCACTTACATCAATTTATTAAAAAACTATTATCTTAGCAATGTGAGTACAAACAATATTATTTCCAGCATCTCCCCCTTGGTGCTCACATGGGGAAATATAAATCACATAGACACACCTACATATTTATTACACATAATCTTTATCGCTTGGATGGGAAAATTATTCATTGTTAAAATGAGAAGTAGATTCTTCCTAGTTGTTTTCTTCAGTTTCCATGGCCTTGTCCTACAACTTTTTTTCAAGGTCATGTCTTTGCTTATAATTCATAAGAACATGCCCTAGTTTTTTATAGTAAAAATATTATATTTATTGATTCCATTTTTGGTTTTGAATACACATTTATAATTTTTGTAAGAAGTTCTTAGCTTATTTTGGGTGACCTTTTTTTTTCTTTCTAAAACATTATTTTAATTCTTATTTCCCTCATCAAGTAATGTCGATATAATGTTCTCTAAGTTTGGGTTCAGCTTACTTAGAACAAACACCATATTAGACATACTACTTGGCAATGCTATTTAAAATTATAAATTTTGCATCATTTTCCTCTATTTCTTCTTTTATTCCATCCAAATAGTTTATGAGAGAATGGAAATTGATGATATGAGATACTATATCTCTGCCTTCCTCCATTTTAACCCATATAGTTTTTAATTCATAGTTATATCAACACTATTAGTTTGAGATATGAATGGCGTGTTTAGTGATTCCTAGATTTCTTTATAAGATTTTTTAAAGCTTACATGATGAAAATGTGGTTTTGATAAGCCAAGACCAATAATGGATAAGGTTTTCTTATCCTTGACCTTCTATTTTTGGAACTCATCGACATTTGTTGGTCTTGACACAATGTCATCAATAATGTCCCAAAGGTCTCTTTCAATTAACAACTATATTTGGATTTGACATGTATGGAGATTATTTCCATAAAAATTATCAATTGGATTTGTCCTTTCCATTTTATCTCCCTCAAAATTTTGACTTGGTGGACATCGGTTTCAACTGATAATGTGTCCTTATAATGATGTTGACTCTATGTACTAAAAACACCTAAAACATTAATTTTACCTAACTCTTGTAAAGTTATCATGGACAACTACTTTACATGTACAACATAGCAAGAGTTTATAAAATCAATATCAAATGAATTTTAAAGATAATTTAAAAAAACTTTTATAATGTTATAAACATACCCTATTAATATAAATTTTAAAAAAGAAAAAATAAAACATATAAGTGTAATCACCTAAAAGTGGTATTTGAGTGATAAGAGGAATAATTGAGACTACTTATCCCTAGATTAGCCCTAGACCTATCCGAGAGCCTATTATCACACTTATCTAGCCTTTATGTGGGCCACAAGCATCCCTAGTCAGCTTAAACATAGTCCTAGACCCTCATTTCTTGATCTTTCGTGCCCAATGTTTTGTTAGATAGACATCAATGCCACATTAAGGACACTAGATCCATGTGGCACTAGTGTCCCCAAAATGGTGCCTATTTCCTTTACCTAGATTTTTTGAAAGAATATATTTTCAAAGGTAAAACCCTCCTAAGGTCAACCTAAACATATTTTATCTACACAAACAACAAAACATTATAAATACATTGTTAGGGTGTGGAGCTAAAAGCTTCACCAAGGAGCATACATTATTAGTTTCGGGTCTACACAGACACCGGCGTCGGTTAGGAGCGACTGACGTCGGTCAGGAGCAGTTGCAGAGACATCGACGTCGACAGAGGGTTGGCTGACGGCGGTCACAGGCAAGCAGCAAGAACCGACGTCGGTTACCTGCGTGTCCAGAAAGCTATTTCCGAGGACAGAAGCGAGTGTTTGCATGATGAGTTTGAGTTGTAGTTTCAAGCTCGCGTCTGTATTATTAGCAATACTATTTTTAGAGCCCTTGTTCAAGTGGCTTAACTGTTTGTTGGAAGTGCATGCTCAAGTCTCCTAATTTTATATGTATAATTAGATCTTCCTAGCTTATTGTAGTTGTAGTTTGTAGTGAATTATTGTAGTAATTCATTGTTTGAGAAGAACAGTACAGAATTGAATCAATCCAGGCTTGTTGGAGTTGATTGTTCTTGAGAGAGAGCTCTTGAGGAATAGATATCTATTGAGAGATCTATACATCTAGGAGAGGTGTGGAAGAAAGAAGTTTCTTCAATTGTATTCCTTTTGTAAAGAGTTTGTTAATACAAATTTTTAGGGTGGTTTCTTGTATCTCTTATTCTTGCTATTATCTCATTCTAATTACTTGTCTATCTGATTTAATTCTACATTTATTGATTTCACAATTGTAATCTATTGTTGGTTGATCCCCAACATACATGAATTTTATCCCTCTATCTAATAAATTGAAATTAGATGCAAAATAATTATTAAAACACAAAAAAGGTGGAGTAAAATCAAGGTTATCAATCCCTATTCTACCCTACTTCTGCATAATAGCATATACAACAACCCTAAATTCAAAATTTCCATATAAATTAAAGTACACTAAAGGAACTCAAGGCCACTATCATACTATCATCACTTACACTTACACTTACACCAACACTTAGGTGGGGATAACTACATCAGACTTGATCCATCCTTAGAGTATGGTATGTAGGCAACTCTCATCACAATGGGGTGTTGAGGATGTCCAACCTATCCTACTAATGAACACACTTTTTAGCTCATAACTTACATGCAAGGAATATCATGGTTTAAATCACAAATCAATCATTATAGTCATAATACAGATTCTAGACTTTGTACGTGCAGAAATATAGCCCAGAAATCTAGACACAGGTGCACCCAAAAGTTTGGGATAGACTTGCATAAAGGAGACTAGCACTAATGTCATGCCACTAGAGCCATATGGCACTACCATCTGAATGTGGTGTTACTATCCAAGAGAGGTTATGACATAGGGATCCATTTGATGACACTTAAACCTACTTCTGTCTCAATTTTTAGCACTCTTATCATCCGTATCAAGTGTTTTCTAGATAAGTCTTTATTTGTACATATTTATTACTTTTTTAGAAAGTCAAAGCTAGTCAAATATGTAAAAAATTAGTGGTTATTTTAGACATATTATTTCCCTGATTTAGTCTTCTCAACTCTTTAATTAAACATAGGATTTACTTAAGCAAAACTTAAAAGGTTAAAACTTTTGGTGGACCCAACTTACTTTGAACTTTGCACAAACTCTAACCCTATATAACCCTAGGGTTTACATTTCTATCACTCAAATTTTAGATCCATATATATTTTGATTTGTATTTCATATCATCATAATCATAATGACAATAAATTAATCACTTTTTGTTGTAAAGTTTAATACTTTCATTTGCGTGTTTGTTCCCTTTAATTCAACATGAACTCAGAAAAGACATCAACACATGTATATATGATGATTTATATCAATTATAATGTATGTCATATTTCATAGCATGTTATCTTTATCCTATGTGGAATTTAATTAACAAACAAACCCTTGCACACATAGAGAATGTAACACATAAGCTAAGAACTATGTTTCATGTTTCAATGTCATATCTTACGCACATGAAAGAATTTCCTTTTCTTTCTCATATCCATGAGAGTGATAGCTACTTTCCCTCTAACTAGGTCCATGCTATCAATCCTCTATGAGATGAAGCAATTTATACCATTTTTTCAAATCCCCATACTCAGTGTATTCACACCTCTTTCCTGTAAGGTGTATGCTTGCATGTTCAATCATAAGCAGTTAGGGTTTACACTTGTGAGACTCTATGTGATCAAATTATCAATATGAGAAAGATAATCTAGGATTACAAAATTAGAATCAACTATTACATGAAAATATTAAAACATTAGAAAATCAATTTACAATACAAAGGCCTCTAGGGCACACTAGTATAAATCATGTATATGTATCTTCACCTAGTCAATTTGTGGCAACCAATGTTATATATCAAAACATGAAAATCACAATAAAGGACATATACAACTCGTGATTGAAAAAGCATTCAAAGGTCAAATAAGACTTCAAGTGAGGTATTAAGAGACATAATTAAATCTAATTTGATCAACATACCTCCTTTACACGTAATGAGGATATCCAGATATTTTTGTGCATATCATAGAATGCATGGGCAACACACATAGTCACGTTTAGCATTAAAAAGGAAAATATAATAGGTAATGGATACAAATGAATCACACATTGACACATCATACACAACATACTATGACACATCTTCAAATTCAAAAAGGGTCAAATGAGCTTTGCTAGGGTTTGATTTTGGTAGCATGCATGATTCTTAGCCATATGCCTAATGATTGTGACCATATAATCTCTCTCCCCACCATCTATCACAATGTTGATCTTTACAGTTCAAGGTAGGATTTTTAGTTTAAATTTGCATTTACTACACTGAGTTAGCTCTCCCTTCTACCATTTGGGTGGATTTTTTCTACATTTCTTATTATAAATGGCTACTACCACTCATTCTAAATCATTTGATGTAGGAGTTATTGGTGGGAGAAATAGAAACAATGACACTAAAGTAAGTGTGAAAATTCATTCTAAAGGTTTATCATGAGGTAATTCTCTTGAACCAGACACGCCTATGCCTGATGTAATTTTATAATTACTTGAGTTGGATAAAACTTGTAGATATTTTGAAAACTTTACTCTTGTTGCATATTTTGTGGGTCAAGTCCCCCCAAAGAGCCTACTCAAACAGTGGGTTCATAACCACTGTCAGAACCATGGGGTTAAATTGAAAGGTGTCTAAAACCTCACAAAGAGATTTTTTCTAATCTATTTCAACAACCTTGATCACTAAAATTCCATTGTTAACCATGATCCTTGGTTTATACACAACACTTTGGTTGTTTTCTCTCATTGGACCAGGGACTTTCAGGTCTTAGAGTAGGACAAACTCAAAATCCTAGTTTGGATTGAGTTCCCTAGGTTACCCTTTCCCTTATGAAATTTTATAGACCAACTTATCAAGCTATTGGGGTGCTTTATTTGACATGAGCAGTCTAAATTTTATGCCACTCATCCCCAATGAAGGGTCCATGTTGAGATCAACCTTGCTAAGGATATCAAATAATCCATTGATATTCAAGTTGGCGATAACCATTTCATGCAGTGAGTGTTGTATATAAATTTTACAAATACCTACTTTCATTGCCAATCATCTTCCCACTTGATTTAAAAATGTCCTCCCATGGTCCCCACATCTGCCATGCCCCAAAAACATAATGGGTCTAACCCCAAACCTTTAGTTGGAACCTCTGACGGGTGGATCATAGTCACTAACAACAAAAATGCTCCTGCTAGAGTGCCAAATAGGAACAATGCTTCATGCCCTTCACATGCCTCCATCACTACCTCTATTCTAGCTAAGTCCCTTCCATCTTTACAACTTGAACTACCTAAACCCATTTCATGCTCACCATAAATAACCACTGCTATAACCCCTCCACTGGTCTCTACTACACCTAGCCTTACTTCACAACCCCCTTTGGGAGTGACTGACTCAGATTCAATGAATCTCATTACCTTTAGTTGTAAAGCTATTTTATGCCAATCTTGTAGCCCTTCACCTTTTGGTGAAGATGAATATGGGTTACATAAATGGTAACCCTTTACTTTAGGAGATTTTAGAATCTTGATAGCTATTTTTAATAGGTTTTTAGCCCTCTCAAACCTTATATAAGATGGAGATATGAATCTTGATAGTTCTTCATGCTAGTCTACTCATGGAATGTGAGAGGACTTACTATTCTGAAATGTAAGTATATGGTTAAGAACAATTGTCAATTATTTTCAAACATGAAGATATTATGCCTACAAGAAGTCAAGATTTCTAACTTTATGCTTCATTCTATGGCACACATTATCTAGCCTGTGGCCATCTATTAGGCCACTCGTCATGAGTCTAGTAGAGGAGTTGTGACCTTATTTTCACTAGAGTTATCCTAACACATCATCTCTTGAGGGTTCAACCTCTCAAATCATGTAGTTTGGAATCTCTTTTATTTTAACAACCACATAATTAGGTTAGTTAATCTTTATGCTTCTAATGATGATGTTGACTATACCTTGTTATGGAGATGGTTGGATGACTCACTTCCAGATGATCAATAGATTATTTATGATGATTTTAATATAGTAGAATCACCAAAAGATAAAGAAGGGTGGCTTCCCATGAGGTGGTGTGTAGGATAACGTGAGGCATGGTTCTATCTACATAATAAAATTGGGGTGTTTCTTTGTAAGCTTTTAGAGGTCCAGAGAGTCACTTATGAATGACCTCTTAGTCTTAACAATCTTAAGGAAGTTGTTAAAAAGATGGCCACTGACAAGGATCCTATAATTTATGGGTTGCCTTATGAGTTTTACCATTCTTTATGAGACACTGTGGGCCTTGACCTTCATAAGGTTTATCTTGAAACTTTGCATACCAATTCTTTGGGGACTCTCATAAATCAAGGCAATATTTAGTTCATTCCCAAAGTTGGAGACCCATAAGTGCTAAACAATTGGAGGCCTATTAATTTATTGAATGTATCCTATAAGATCATTTCCAAAGCTTTGACCCTTAGGAACAAACATATCCTTCCTCTAGTTGTGAAGAGTGAACAAATTGATTTCCTTTATAATCATTATATCATGGACAATGTGATAGCTATCTGGGAAGGCATGGAGTGGGCTAAAACTTCCAATCAAAAAGCTCTTTTTATTAAGATTGACTTTGAGAAAGCCTATGACCACATAGAATGTCCCTTTATCATGTCCATGTTGTAGGCTCTTTACTTTAGACTAAAATTTATGCACACTATTAACATGCTCTTTCAGGATGCTAGAGCTTGCATCACCATAAATGGTGCCTAGTCTCATAGATTTGAGCTACACAGATCGATCAAATAAGGTTTTCCTCTTGCCCCCACCTTTATGTACTTGCTATAGAAGGTTTTAGTTACCTTTTAGCTAACTATACTTTTAGGGGGTTGGTTAAAGGTATCTCTCTTCCTAGCTTAGATCATCAATTGATTAGTAGTGACTTTTTGGATGACTCTTTTCTTACTCTTCAAGAAGATGAAGAGTTAGTCTTGAATGCCATGCAATGCCTTGACATTTTTTATTTGGCCTCAATATCTTCCATTCAATGGAAAAATACCCAATGCTATAGATAATCTCTATCTTCTAAACCCCCTTGGCTTGAGGGTTACCAATGGAAATGGATCCTTCCAAGCATTCAATTTAAATTCCTTAGCATTCCTTTTGCCTTTTAGGCTTCCCCTAATGATCTTTGGTCTTATGTCATATAAAGGGTTAAAAACAAAATTGCCTATTGGATTGCTAAACCTCTTACTCTAGATGGGAAATTTTAGATCTATTATTAGGTCATGGCTGCTACTGATGTTTATTACTCTTCCTGATGGTCCTCTTCTAATGCCTCCTATACTAAGTTGGAAAATCTTCTTCATGACTTCCTATGGGCCAATTATGAAGGTCATCAAGGGTTTCATAGAGTGTCTTGGGCCATTTACTGTAGGCCTCAAGAAGCAGGTGGTCTTGGCCTTATTAATATTGAAATTCCAAGCATTGCTCTTAGTGTTAAGTGGATTACAAGATGCTTGGAAGGAGATGAAGCCTGGAAGATCCTTATCAAAAACTGCATTGCTCAAGGATCTTCTCTAGGCAGGAAGGCATGGCAGGGTTTGACTTGCATAACATCATTCTCACTCTCATGCCTTTCAAAATCATTGGCTCTTTTGTCATACAAAGCATATGGAAGGCCTGGGAGAAGCTTAAGTCTCACCTGGTCTGGGTTAGAGATGGATTCAAGAATAGTCTCTCTATTAATTCCCAATCTCTTTGGTGGTCCTCTATTCTCAATTTCCATAATGTTCCCTTTGCCATAGTTCCTTGGATAAAAATTCTTAGGCTTTTTAAAAAGGGTATTAAAATCATTGGAGATATTTTTTGTAAGATATTCAGAACTAGTTACCTTGGAATATTGTGAATGCTAGTTTTTAGCTTAACATAAAAGATAAAGAATCTCTTTTCGAAATTCAAAATGTCATACCTGGTGAGTATCTACACAAAATTGGAGTTTACTCTCTCACCTCATGGTGGAAGGATTAGAATTGGCCTACAACCACTCCTTTTTGTTGTTATGCCCCTAAGTTGGGATACAATCTTCTTGTTCCCCAACATATAGATAATGAGGTGCTCAAAAAATATTAGAGTCTTAACTCTCTTCATTATGTTTGGCTAAGGAGATTTAATAATATATGGTTGGATCTCTTAGAACTAAAAAGCTTACTTTATCTGGTTCATTATTATCATGGGCTCCCTTTTGGAGATCAACTCAAGCATATGGGGGTTCCTAATCCCACTTGTCATGCTTGTCACCACCTAAAAATCATTAAACACCTTTTTTGGTTTTATTCCCATGCACAATCTACGTAGAGATGGATTCACTCTCTTTTAAAACCCTTTAGACCCAAAATATTCTCTTGAAAAATGGCTCTCTTGAGGGATTCATCCTGCTTCCTGCAAGATACAATAGATTTTGACAAATTGTTTACACTGCTATTTTATTTCAAATCTAAAAATCTAGAAATAAAGCTTATTTTAATCATGAAGGTATGAAAATTGGTTTTTTAATTTCTAATAAAATTAATATGCTCTCCACTATTACCTGTCAGATCTAGAGCCAGATGCAAAAAGTGTAACTAGAACTTCACCATTTACAGGAGCTACTAGATCACTGGGGTAATGCCCCTTGTGCTGTCAGTCAAGAACCACTCAAATGCACTCCTCATGGTGGTGGAGCCAGGAATTTTTAGTCTTGAATTCATCAATCTTAGAGTTAGAGGAACTCCTCTCCTCACTCTCATTGGCCATATCATGGGTGTGGGACTACTTATTTTTTGGGTGGATCATCTCGTCATGATAGTGGCAATAGAAGAGGCAGGGTGGCTCCCCAATAGGACATGTTTTTACACCTGACACTTGCCATTTATCCACCTCAACATAATTCTAATAAGTCACAAAAAACTCTTCAAGAGAAACAAAATGATGGGTGGGAGCCTCTTACCTTGGATGAGGACCCCCTAGTTGATGGAGGGAGGGGAGCGAAGCCTTAGGACCCTTCACCACCTCTGCCACCTATTACCATGTTCACTGCTACTGCTTAAGGGCTTTTTTGTTTGTTTGTGTTTTTATCATTTTTTGGTAATTAGTGCACATGTGTTAGAATTTTTGGCTAGTATTGCCTTCTAGTTGCTTTTGCTACTTTCCCAAGGCTTCTATAACTTAGTGTGTTTTTGGGGTGTGACTTTTATACCTATTTTTTGTATGAGTATATGTATTTTATTTTGTAAAGTTTTTATATAATAAAGTGTACTTTTCAACAAAAAAGGGTCAAATTCAAAAATAATAAAAAAATGGTCACCAAAGCATAACTTAGAACAAAAAAAGTTCACATAGCACAATCACAGCAAAAAAAGTACAACAAGCACAAGTAAAACAAGTAAAAGATGCAAATCTACCTCTCCAAAATGAGGCTCAACTTTCAAAGCAATATGGGTTTGGTTAAAAATATCTACAATAATTTGATTATCATGGTTAGGGTTTGAGCAAACAAGCCCAAGGCATTATTACTCCTAGTTTAACAGTTGATAGTGTTGGTCAACAATGTTTTGGATTTATTAAACATCCCAAGGAAAACCATTCATAAATATAGTTTATCAAGATAATAAGAGTACTAATAGAAATGATCAATATCAAGACATAACAATGCTAAAATTGGAATGTAGAGTATATAAAGATAGAAGTTGGCAATATAAATTGTGTCGAGGATGCCCTCAAGTGGGCAAATGTGTCAAATGAAGAACCATGTATCAGTGTATATGCCCCCAATAGGTAGATAATAACAAGTCTGGATCAATGTAATGGACTTGATTCATGTAGAAATTTATAAGCACTCGACAAGAGCAGGTAAAGCTTATATGTATGATAAAACCAACTATACTAAGATAACTAGCATATGTAATGTTTGACAAATATGAGAAGTGTAAACATAGTAATGCATACAATCTATAATTTTTTCTTTTTAAAGTAATTATTTGAATATTTTTATATTTTTAAAATATTATATTATTTTTGTATTTTATGGATATAAGCTGTAAAGCCAAAATCATGCTAAGCCAACAAGTATTCTAAAAAAATGCTTTCTAGTAAAAGAGCCTCTAGAACACCATATGCCTACAATAAGAACAATTCAAAGGAAAAAATCATAATCAATATTCCAAAGCATAAATAAAAAAGGTCAACTCCATAGTATGAGGTAACCCTCTAGCATTCCAAGTTATTATGACTCTAATGATGAACAATACTCTGATTCCTATTACAACACCATTTAACTACATCATACCAATCACACAACATGCACGGTCATAGTTCCTTTCTTCAACATAGGTCACATTGATAGTGAGTCTTCCATGAGACTCATCAGTTAATATTGTTCCTCTCTTAATGTACAAACTTTCCTTCTCTCTTGATCCTTGTATATAGTTTTATTTTCATGTTGCTTGTACATAGCTTATATAAAAAAATATAATATTTCAAAAACACAAAAATATTCAAATAATTAAAAAAAATAAAATAAAATTATAGATTATATGCATTACTATATTTTCACTTCTCATATTTGTTAGATACTATATATGCTAGCTGATGAGTCATCAATTCATCATTTAATAATTTGAGTCCAGGGCTAGTGTCCAAAGTTGTATGCAATAGGAGAAAAATATCTTTATCAACTGATCTCTTCTACCACACTCCACATTTTTAGGAATTGAGAAACACACTTGCAAAAAAGTAAATCACATTTGCATGAAAGTAAATTGCTGAATTGAAAATAAAAGAAAGTAAATTGTTGAATTGAAAATAATTGATAAACATAAAAAATACATATAGGTTCATAACAAATTTTACAAAAAATAAATGTTTACATGAAAAATAAATAATAACAATTCAAAATCATAATTACATAATAAAGAAATAAATAAAAATATATTTATCCATCTTCTTTGGAATGAGTGGCCAGCTCATTTCTCAGAAGAAGATTTTAATCAGAACACTAGATTTATGTCACAAAGCTTCAGAATGTATTATTGATAACCAAGATTGATTATAATGGTGTGGGAGGTTACATTTATAATCTCATGCTTCCAACCAACTCTTTATTCAGGAATAACAATTTTATATTCTCTTTGTCAAATATAGAGAGAAACATAACAACTTAGGTATTCTAACTTATTTTAATTTTCTACAAAATATGGAGAGAGACATTATTATCTATTTACAACATAAACTCAATCTTCATGAAATATGAAAAGAATTATTTATGAAATAAAACTATACAAATCTAAATTGAGATATAATCTTGAGCTAGTTCATAGATAGACCTACACAATCTATAGATATGCCTACACAGTCCATAGATATACCTATAGAGTCCATAGATATATCTATAGAGTCCATAGATTTTAGACCTGCAGAGTTCATAGATTTCAGAACCTACACTCTGTAGATTTCAAAACCTCTAGAGATCATAGATTTTAAAACTTATAGAGTCCATAGATTTCAAACCTGTAGAGTATGTAGATTTCAAAATCCATAGAGTCCATAGATTTCAGACCTACAAAATTTGTAGATTTTAGAACATATAGAGTTCATAGGTTTTCTTCAAGTTGCAATCTTCAAACTGTTGACGATTATGATGAATTCTTTGACATTTAATACTTTAACTAGTTTTCAATCAATGAACTACATGGATGTAGAGTTATTGATTGAATCCATAGATATGAACTAAGTGAGTCTATAGTAAATCTAAGTGAGTTCATAGCTAAACTAAGTGAATCGTGGCTATGTTTAGAGCATTTGTATCTCACCTCAAAGTTGATATTTGGTTGGTACCTCATGCTCATGTCTAATATAGATTATTATGGGATATATATATATATACATAAATAATTTTTTTTATAGATATTTAGTAACAAGAATCAATAAATAAGAAGATAATGATTTATAAAAAAATAACTAAGATATAGTTCTCTATTTCATTCTAAATAAATCATAAGTTCAGAAACTACACTTAAATCTATTTTTTATGCAAAGAAAAATGAAGTTATTTGATTGATATAATAAGTAATTTTATGGTCTCATCATCTATTCCACACCTAACCTCATGCATGTCCTCATGCATGTCATTCTTTTATCTAAAAATTCTTTGAGATACAAACACATGAGTTAGATGTTCTCATTTTCAAACAGTCTTTCTAGATTTGACCTTACATAGGTAAAATTATTTATAACTTATAGAATATTTTAGGCAAAAGTTTCCAATGAAAGTGGTCAATAAAATATATTTGTTAAGGAAAGGTTCTTGTGTGAAAATTTTCTTTCTATCTTTGATTTCTTTTTGACATAGGTTCTTGTGTGAAATTTTCATGTTGCCCTCTTCTTTTTTCTTTTTTTTAAAGTAAGGTGAGAGCATGTTCTTGTGTTAAGAATTTCTTGTTGTGCTTACATTGATTTATTTTGACTACAATGCAACTTTGATATACAGTATGATGTAAATTTTGTCGCTTGAAATTCTTGAAAAATAATGGTGAAACTATATGCCTCTATGAAATTCAAATTTGTTTTTACTAAACTACAGTCTTGATTTATTATTGAGACTATTCTCTTTCTCCTCTCTCACACCTAATCCCATGTATGTCCTCATTCATGTCAATATAAATATCTATAAAGTGGGGTATATTTTATTTTTTTGTCTTCTTCTTGAAAAAATGGATCTTTATGTAATAACAAAACTTGCAAATAAATTTAAAAGTGAAATAAAAAAAACTAGATACCTTGGCACAACTTTAGTTCATCTTGTCTTTCTTGATATCAATCCCATGGAGCATATTTGAAAATATGTTTGAAGAATGGAAGCCCAAAAAATGCTGAAAATAAGAGTATAAAAAGTCAACAATCAACAATTTATTGCAGCTAGAAAAAATAGCCATTACTAGTTTTCAATTTTTTTTTTGCCTTTGAGTAGTCAATAAAACTAGTTTTCTAATCAAGGCTCATTTTTTTAGTACTTGATCCATTAACAAACTTGTTTTCTAACTGAGACTGCCAACAACACCCTAGAGTTTTCATTGTTAATTTTTTTTTATATGCAAAAATGATCACAGAGAAAATGTTAGCAATAAACTGTATACATTCTCATACTATTTCTAAATTTATCAATAATTTTTTTTGTATGTTTGATATTCTTCATTATTGATCTATGTAGTGATGACCAGTCATTAGTGAAATATTCTTGTTGATTTTGCTATTCTCTTAGGATAAAATGTCAAGTATTTGATGAAATCATAGAAAAAAATTGAGCTATTTTGATATTCTTAAATAACTCCATATTTAAGATCTATGAGTCTTTATAAGAGCAGCCCTATGAGAGAATTCACCCTTGTGATGATCAAATTTGTGTTCCTCTATTTTACCTTGAAATTTTTTTGTTGATCTATCTTCATGAAATTATCTAGTAAGAACTCAAAATCACAAAAACTTTTCAGAAGCATAGTATCAACCACATCAAATAATTATAAATGTTAATAATATGAAGAATGGAAGGAATATTTAACAATACATGAATGAATGTATTTTAACCTATTTAAGAATGATTGGTGGTTCAAAAATTTTAATGGATTTTTATTATGGAAATAAAAACTCTCTCAAATAAGTTCTACTATTATGATTGGTGGGTATGGGTTTGATTGATGGATGGAATGGAATGAAGATAAATGTCATCAAATCTTTTTATTTATAGGTTGATTAGGAAATCCTACTTGTGATATGAACGAGGATAATGATAGATCTCTTAAAATTTTTTAGCTAAAACTAGCTATTAACTTATAAAATTCTATCATATCTTAAATGATAATACATGGATGGAGTGAATATACAATGACCTATGATTTGATGCAGAGTCGTTGATGAATAAATGATATGAAAATATCAAATTAAAAATAAAATAGAATATAAAAACATCCCTAAATATTATTCATATATAAGATTATACTGTAGGATATCCTTGCTCATACTACTATATTAGATCAAGATCTTTTTTAGTCTTAAAAATCAATAATTGGATCAAGGTCTCTATTATAATGTTAATGTCAATACCTTAGCCTTAGCCTTATGATTGATATCAACATTAAGCCATCTAATATTTGTAGTATATTCTTATTCATTAACCATTATTTTTTTGGGCTCAAATAAAACTTTGAATCTTCTCCTTGTAGTCACAAATTCTCTATGTTTATCTTCATTTGACATTCTTAAAATCTAGCCAAGAAATTAGCAGCATAAAATACCAATAGATAACTTTTATTATTTTTGTCAAATCCATTGACCCTCATGGAATCTGTTCTAACTTCATGCATGATGATTTATTTGTATGCAATACTTGATTTATGTGTTGACTAACATGCATGGCAATTTATTTGCATGCAATGCTACATGCATGGACATTTATTTGCATGCAATCTATATTTATGCAACTAATTTCAGGGATGCTATCTTTTTACCTAGATTTATGCATGTAATCTAAATTTATGCAACTAACTTCACGCATGTTATTTTTCTACTTAAATTTATGCATGTAATCTAAATTTATACAACTAACTTCATGCATGGTATCTTTTCACCTAGATTTATGCATGCAATTTAAATTTATGCAACTAACTTTATGTATGCTATTTTTTCACCTAAATTTATGCATGCAATCTAAATTTATACTTGATTTGTGTGTTGATCCATATGCATGACAATTTATTTACATGTAATATTACATGCATGGGTATTTATTTGCATGTAATCTATATTAATGAAACTAATTTCATGTATGCTATCTTTGCTTTTAGATTTATGCATTCAATTTAAATTTATGCTTGGTTTATGTGTTGACCCACATGCATGACAATTTTTTTACATACAATAATACATACATAGATATTTATTTTCATGAAATCTATATTTATGTAACTAATTTCATGCATATTATTTTTTACCTAGATTTATGCATGCAATCTAAATTTATGCAACTAACTTCATGTATGACAATTTATTTACATGCAATACTTGATTTGTGCATTGACCTACATGCATGGAGATTTATTTGCATGTAATATTTGATTTATGCATTGACCCACATGCATGAAGTTTTAAGATATGATATATCTTTTTTAGAATGAAATTAATTTAATTAAGTATTTTTCCTTATTCTGCTTATAAAATTATATGTAATATTTTCAAAGTTAACTAATTAAAAAATAACATGATCTTTTGTTGACAGTTTTAGAAAAAGTGCAATTATATTTTGATGTCACTTTTTTTAAAAGGCAGTTCAACCTTCAAACATGTAGATTAATCTTTTAATAGGTACATGACATAAATTTTAGATTCTGATTTATGAATAGTTGTAGCAATTCAACCTTTTTTTCTCCATCTTTTATGCTATTTCAGATCATTATTTTCTTCCTCTAACCTACATCAACACATAAATCCTTTCGTATGGTGTTAGCAATTATTATTTTCTACACATCAATGTTAGTATGACGTGGGATTTTTTTGCATGAAATTATTTTTTTAAAAATTAATTTCAAAAAAATAAACTTTAATCTATGTTGAAGGAAAATAAATTCTAATCTATTTTGCAAGAAAATAAATTTTAAAGAAACTATAAACTATCTCCTGTCACAAAATTTGTAAAGAGACATTCCCTCTCACTAAGAAATTATTTATCTACTATCACTAGATAATTCTTTTAACAAACTCTAAATCTTTTAATAGCATCGTGTCCCCAGTAATGACACCAAAAATTATAAGTTATCAATTCATCATTTAATAATGTCAATATAGGGCTGGTGTACAAGGTTGTATGCAATAGGAGAAAGATATCTTTAACAACTGATCTCTTCTACCACACTCCACACTTGCAATAATTGAAAATCACACTTCAAAAAAAATTAAATCACAATACACTTTATAAAAAATTAAATCATACTTGCATGAAAGTAAATTGATGAATTGAAAATAAAAGAAAGTAAATTATTGAATTGAAAATAAATGATAAACACAAGAAACACCTGTAGATTAATAACAAATTTTATGAAAAATAAATGTTTACATGAAAAATAAATAATAACAATTGAAAATCATAATTACATAATAAATAAATAAATAAATGAATAAAACTATATTTATCTATCTTTTTTGGAATGAGTGGCCAACTCATTCTTCACAAGAGAATTTTAATCAAAACACTAGATTTATGGTACAAAGCTTCAGAATGCATTATTTATAACCAAAATTGATTACAATGGTGTGTGAGTTTGTATTTATAATCTCATGCTTCCAAATAATTTTTTATTCAAGAATAACAATCCTAGATGCTCACCATCAAATATAAAGAGAAACATAACAACTTAAATATTCTAGTTTATCTTAATCTTCTAAAAAATATGGAGAGAGACGTTATTTTTTATTTACAACATAAACTCAATTTTCATGAAATATAAATAAAATTATTTATAAAATAAAATTTTACAAATCCAAATTTAGATACAATCTTGAGCTAGTCCATAGATAGACCTGCACAATTTATAGATATGCCTGCATAATCCGTAGATATACTTGTAAAGTTTATAGATATACCTATAGAGTCTATAGATTTTAGACATATAAAATTTATATATTTTAGAACATGTACTCTATGTATAAATCTAGGTAGAGCGATAACATGCATGAAATTAGTTACATAAATTTAAATTGCATGCATAAATTTAAGTTAAAAATAACATGCATGAAATTAGTTACATAAATTTAAATTGCATGCATAAATTTAAGTTAAAAATAACATGCATAAATTTATGAAACTAGAGTCTATAGATTTTAGACATATAAAATTTATATATTTTAGAACATGTACTCTATAGATTTTAGAACTTACAGAGTCCATAGATTTCAAAATTTGTAGAGTCTATATATTTCAGACTTGTAAAGTTCATAAATTTAAAAACCTATAGAGTTCATAAATTTTAGACTTACAGAGTATGTAGATTTTAGAACCTATAGAATTCATAGATTTTAGAACCTACATAGTTCATAGATTTTAAAACTTGTAGAGTCTTTAGATTTTAGATCTGTAGAGTCTATAGATTTCAAAACTTGCAGAGTTCATAGATTTTCTTGAAGTTAGATTCTTTAAATTGTTGATGACTATGATGGCTCCCTTGACATTTAATGCCTTAACTAGTCTTTATTTAATGAACTACATGGATGTAGAGTTACTAAATGAATTCATAAATATGAACTGAGTGAGTCCATAGTAAATCTATGTGAGTTCATAGCTAGACTAGATGAGTTATAGCAATATCTAGAGTTCTTGTAGCTCACCTCAAAGTTGATATTAGGTTTTTACTTCAGGCTCATGTCTAATATAACTTATTAGGAGATACATATATAAACATTAATAACTTTTTTTAGAGATTTAGTAACAAGAATCAACAAATAAGAAGACAACAATTTATAAAAAAATAATCAATATATAGTTCTCTATTTCATTCTAAATAAATCATAAATTTAAAAACTATCCTTAGATCCACTTCTTATGCAAGGAAAAAAGATGTTATTTCATGGATATAATAAGTCATTTTATGGTTTCATCATCTCTCCCACGCCTAACCTCATGAATGTTCTTATGCATGTCATTCATTTATCTAATTTTTTTTGAGATACAATGCATGAGTTAGATGTTCTCATTTTTAAATAGTCTTTCCAGATTTAACCTTGCATAAATAAAATTATTTGTAACTTGTATAATCCTCTAGGCAAAATTTTATAATGAAAGTGGTCAATAAAATATATTTGTCAAAGATAGGTTTTTGTGTGAAAATTTTCTTTCTATCCTTGATTTCTTTTTGACATAGGTTCTTGTGTGAAATTCTCATGCTGCCTTCTCATTTCTTTCTTTTTTAAAAAAAGAAGATGAGAACAAGTTCTTGTGTTGAAAATTTTCTACTGTGCTTACATTGATTTATTTTGACTATAAAACAATTTTGATATAAAATATGAGGTAAATTTTGTTGTTTGAGATTCTTACAAAATAATAGTGAAATTATATGCCTTTATGAAAGTTAAATTTGTTTTTACTAAACCACATTTTTGGTTTATTATTGAGACTATTCTATTTTTACTCTCCCACACCTATTACCATGCATGTCCTCATGTATGTTAATATAAATATGTATAAAGTGTAGGGATATTTGATTTTTTTCCTTCTTGAAAAAAAGGATCTTTACGTAATAACAAAACTTAAAAATAAATTTAAAAGTAAAATAAAAGAAACTAGATACCTTGTCACAACTTTAGTTTACCTTGTCTTGATGTTAATCTCATGGAGCATATTGAAAAAGATGTTTGAAGAATGGAAGTCTAAGTAATGTTGAAAATGAGAGCATAAAAAATCAATAATCAAATATTTTTTGTAGGTGAAAAAAGGTAGTCATTGCTGGTTTTTAATTTTTCTCAATTTTTTTTGCCCTTGACTAGCCATTAAAATTATTTTTTTAATTAAAACTCATTTTTCTAGTACTTGACCTGCCCACAGGCTGATTTTTAAATCAAGACTACCAACAACGTCTGAAGATTTTTATTGTTAATTTTTTTTTAATATGTAAAAATAATGACAAAGAAAATGTTAGCAATAGACTGTATACATTCTCATACTATTTTCAAATGTATTTGACATTCTTCATCATTGGTATATGTAGTGATGACCAATCATTGGTGAATTTTTTTTGTTGATTTTGTTGTTCTCTTAATATAAAGTGTCAGGAATTTGATGAAGCTATGGACAAAAATTGAGCTATTTTGATATTCTCAAATGACTTCATGTTTAGAATCTATGAGTCTTTATAAGAGAAATCCTAGGAGATAATTCACCCTTGTGATGAAGCCAATTTGTGTTCCTCTATTTTACCTTGAAAACTTCTTGTTGATATATCTTCATAAAATTATCTTACAAGAACTCAAAATCACAAAAACTTTTCAGACCAACATAGTATTAGCCACATCAAATAATTATAAATGTCAATAACATGAAGAATAGACGAAACATTTAAAAATATATGAATGAATGTATTTTAACCTATTTAAGAATGATGGTGGTTCAAAAATTTTAACAAATTTTTATTGTGGAAATAAGAACTCGTTTAGATAAGTTTTATTATTATGATTTGTAGATATGGATTTGACTAATGGATGGAAAGGAATGAAAATAAATATCATCAAATCTTTTTATTTACAAACTGAGTAGGGAAGTCTAATTATGATATGCACAGGGATAAAGATAGATTTTTTAAAAAGATTTAACTAAAACTAGCTATTAAATTATAAAAATCTATCATACTTTAAATGATAATACATGGATGGAGTGAATATATAATGACCTATGATTTGTATGTATAGTAGCTAATAGAGAAATAATATAAAAATATCAAACTAAAAATAAAATAGAGTACCAAAAAACATACTTGAATATTTTTCATATATAAGATTGCACTGTACAATATCCTTACTGCTAGTACTTTATTAGATCAAGATCTTTTTTAGTCCTAACAATCAAGGACTAAATCAAGGTCTATGTTATAATGATAATGTCAATACCTCAGCTTTAACTTTGTGATTGATATTAACATTTTCATTCATATCAACATTAACCCATCTAATATTTGTAGTACATTCTTATTAATTGACCATTGTTTTTTTAAGCTTAAATAAAACTTTCAATCTTCTCCTTGTAGCCACAAATTCTCTGTGTTTGTGTTCATTTGACATTCTTAAAATTTAGTCAAAGAATTAATATCATAAAATATCAACAATTTATTTTTATTATTTTTGTCAAATCCATTGATTCTCATGGAATTCATGCTAGCTTTATGCATGGCGATTTATTTGCATGCAATGCTTGATTTATGTGTTGACCCACATGCATGGTAATTTATTTGCATAGAATTCTACATGCATAGATATTTATTTGCATGCAATCTATATTTATACAGTTAACTTCAAGTATGTTATCTTTCTACCAAATTTATGCATGCAATCTAAATTTATGAAACTAACTTCATACATGATATCTTTCCACTTAGATTATGCATGCAATCTAAATTTATGCTTGATTTATGTGTTGACCCACATGCATGACAATTTATTTGCATGCAATGTTAGATACATGAATATTTATTTGCATGAAATTTATATTTATGCAACTAACTTCATGCATGTTATCTTTTCATTTAAATTTATGCAACTAAATTCATGCATGGTAATTTATTTTCATACAATACTTAACTTATGCATTAACCCACATGCATGAAGATTTATTTGCATGTAATATTTGATTTATGAATTGACCCACATGCATGGAGTTTTAAGATATGATCTATCATATCCTTCTTAGAATGAGATTGATTTAATTAAGTATTTTTTCTTATTCTACTTATAAAATTATATGCAATATTTTCAAAGTCAACTCACTAAAAAATTACGTGATCCTTTATTGATGATTTTAGAAAAAGTGTAACTATGTTTCGATCTCAATTTTTTTAGAAGCCAGCTCAACCCTCAAACATGTAGATTAATAATTTAACAAGTACAAGGCATAAATTTTAGATTTTGTGTTGTGAATAATTGCAATATTTCAACTCATTTTCTCCATCTTTTATTCTATTTTAGATCATTATTTTTTCCTCCAACTTGCATCGACGTTTAAATCCCTTTGTATGATGTTAGTAATTGCTATTTTATACATAGTAGTGTTAGTATGATGTGAGAGTTTTTTTACATGAAATTAAAATTTATAAATCTAATTACAAAAAAATAAACTCTAATTTATGTTGTAGGAAAATAAATTCTAATCTATTTTGTAAGAAAATAAATTTTAAAGAAACTATTAACTATCTCCTGTCACAAAATTTGTAAAGTGACATTCCTTCTTACTATGAACTTATTTATCTACTACCACTAGACAATTCGCTTAACAAATTTTGAATCTCTTAATAACACTATCCTTGATAATAGCATCAAAAATGATGAGTCATCAATTCATCATTTAATAATGTCAATCTACAACTGGTGTCCAAGGCTGTATGTAATAGGAGAAAGAGATATTTAGCAACCGATCTCTTTTACCACACTCTACACTTACATAAATTGAAAAACACACTTGTATAAAAGTAAATCACACCATATTTTATATAAAAATAAATCACACTTGCATGAAAGTGAATTATTGAATTAAAAATAAAGGAAAGTAAATTGTTGAATTGAAAATAAATGATAAACATAAAAAACACCTGCAGGCTCACAATAAACTTTACAAAAAATAAATATTTACATGAAAAATAAATAATAACAATTCAAAATCATAATTACATAATAAATAAATAAATAAAAATATATTTATCTATCGTCCTTGGAATGAGTGGCCAACTCATTTCTTGAAAGAGGATTTTAATAAAAACACTAGATTTATGTCACAAAGCTTCAGAATGTATTATTGATAACCAAGATTAATTACAATGGTGTGAGAGGTTACATTTATAATATCATGCTTTCAACTACTCCTTATTTATGAATAACAATCTTAGATGCTCTCTACCAAATATAGAGAGAAACATAACAACTTTGATATTCTAGCTTATCTCAATCTTTCATAAAATATAGAGAGACATTATCTATTTAAAATATAAGCTTAATCTTCATGAAATATGAAAAGAATTATTTATGAAATAAAATTATATAAATCTAAATTTAGATATAATCTTAAGTTAGTTCATAGATAGACCTACACAATCCATAGATATGCCTACATAGTCTATAGATATATCTGTAGAATCCATAAATTTTAGACTTGTAGAATCCATAGATTTCAGAACCTGTAGTCTGTAAATTTTAAAACTTGTAAAGTCCATAGATTTTAGAACCTTCAAAGTTTATATATTTTAAAACCTGAAGAGTATGTAGATTTTAAAACCTGTAGAGTCAGTCTGTAGATTTCAGAACCTACAGAGTCCGTAGATTTTTTTCAAGTTGTATTCTTCAAACTGTTGATGACTATGATAGATCCCTTAATGTTTAATGTCTTAATTGGTCTTTAATAAATGAAATACATGGATGTAGATCTACTGGGTGAGCCTGTAGATATGCACTGAGTGAGTCCATAAGTAATTTGAACAAGTTTGTAGTTAGCTAAGTGAGCCGTAGTTATGTCTAAAGTGCCTATAACTCACCTCAAACTTGATATTTGGTTGGTACCTCATGCTCATATTTAATATAGCTTATTATGGGATACATATATACATATTAAAAACTTTTTCTAGAGATTTAGTAACAAGAATCAACAAACAAGAAGACAATAATTTATAAATAAATAACCAAGATATAGTTCTTTATTTCATTCTAAATAAATTATAAGTTCATAAATTACACTTAAATCCACTTCTTATGCAAGCAAAAAGAATGTTATTTCATAGATATAATGAGCCATTTTATGGTCTCATCACTAGTTATCTTAGTATAATTGGTTTTATCATACATATATGATTCACTTGCTTTTATTGAGTGCTTGCAAATTACTACATTATTCAAGTATATTACATCGGTCTAGACTTATTATTATCCACCCATTAGGTGCATATACACTGATACATGAGTCTTCATTTGACACATTTTTCCACTTGGGGGCATCCTATACATAAGTTTTATTACTAGGTTCTATGCTTACATACTCTACATTTCAGTTTTAACATTGTTATGTCTTGATATTGATCATTGCTACTCATACTCAGATTTTTACCAATTATTACTACTTTAGACTTGGCATATGTACATCCTATCTCTTACATAGATTTATACTACACACTCATATGTGATTTTATTTATAGCTTTCATAGTTTAGATTTAATTATATTTCTATGCTTCTTCTATTCGAGGGCATTTGAATATGCCATTGTTCTTTGGCTTTATGCCACTTATATTCACAGTATATACTTGGACATGTGCCCATGTCCCTTGTGTGTGTTTTCTTGATTATGTATGTTGAAATTTGAACATGTAATTCAATGTTGTTCTAAGTCAACTTGCTTATTTTTTGCATAAATGGATATTTGAACATGTCCTTGTATGTCTTATTTTCTCAAATTTAATGACATGTGCTCATGTCCCTTGTATTGTGGCCCCTTAACCTATTTTATGTGCCTCATGAATTTTGTATGTATGTTTTCTTATATGAATCATGACCATGAATCTTACCTTTTCTTATTAAATGCACCAATTTTTGATGCCATGAAAGACCTCATGCATCTACCCTTCCTACTTGGGTGTCATGATGGACATCATGCCCCATCCCCTTAGCTAGTTACTTAGTTCTACTCAGATTTGTTGTTACATACATTAATTACATCTATCTTGACACCATTATGAAAAGATAGACATGATATACATATTACATTACATACTTATCTTAGATTATTTTACATTCTAATGTTATGTTTGCACATTATATCATACTAACACGTAGTTATCATATATGCTCTGACTAACACATATTTTGTAGACCTTTTTATTTTGAGGATAGTTATTTCATAGGTTAAAGTAATCTAAAAATATGAGAATTCTAAGAAGTTTTTCATAGATATCGGGCTCCTATATTGCATTCATAATACATTTTTTAGCACACAAGATCAACTATAAAAAATCAGACATAGGTAAACATAGAGGGAAAATAATGACTCAAAAAATAGTATAGTGATACAAAATTCAAATCAGAAAGACATTAATGCTTAAATAGGGACACTAGTGCCACATGGTGCTACTATCTAAGACATGGCATTACTATCCAGTAGCCTTAGTTTCAAAATAACTCAGATTGGTCTTCACAATATAGTAGGTACAATATAAGTTTGCATAAATCCAATTATAGGTTTATAAGTTATACTGTATTTTTTCTCAAATTCATATCAGTTTGCTTAGATTCATACTAGATTAGCTCATATTCACATTAGTTACTTAGATTGGGGGCATCATGCATGACTTGACCATTCCTATATTTAGTTCAAACACTCAAATACAATTGTTACAACTTAATCTAGAATTAATATGCTCAGATATCAGATTGGGGGCATGTGCACATCACGTGATTTCCATATTCTCAATTACACATCAGTTGATCAGATGTAATGACAAATTCTATGTAATTATATATGTTTTATATATTTGACATCATATTTTAGGTTATCTCCAGTTTCATGCCTTACTCCATCTATAATGGTTGGCATTCTCAAGTGGTCTAAAGCCACCTAATGTACCTAAGCGATCATAGAGCTAACATACACAATTAAATATATTTAAATATGTTCAGTACTTTGCATAGTTTAGTTTTAGATGCATCTACTACACATGGGTGAGAAATGGTGGATTCATAACCTACTTTAGTTCTTGAACCACCCATATGAGAGGGTTGGACACACTATCGGTCTAATCCAAGCTATTCATAGGTCATGATCCACCAAGCAGGGGTGGGCAATGATGGAGTTAAAATCAAATTGAGTTTTTGAGCCACCCACACATGAGGATTGAGCACGTTATCAACTTAGTCTAAGCTATTCACCAATTGATCACTATATACATGCACACACATAGGTTGTCACTAGGTGTATTTGTTCCTTTCATCTTTCCCATCTCTTTACTCAATTTTACTCAATTATTTATTCCCTCAACATATTCTTTTTCTTTTGAAATCTCTTAAGTAAGGACTGATTTATGCACATTTCATTTATAGGTCATGTTTCACATACATAGACCTAGTTTCACATACTTAGATTCAGCTTCACAAGATTTACTTCCTTAGTAAGTCTGAGTACACATTTTTCCCTTTACACTAGTCATTTCACTTTATTTTATTCCTAGCATAAAGGGAGGTCAATGTAATCACCTAAAAGTTATATTTGAGTGCTAAGAGTACTGATTGAGACTACCTATCCATAGCTTAGCCCTATACATATCCTAGATCATTTTAACACATTTATCCAGCTTTTGTATGGGCCACAGGTAGCCCTAATCAACTTAAACACAATCCCAGACCCTTATTTCTTAATTTTGGCCCTTTGTGCCCAATGTTCTGCTAGGTAGACATTAGTGCCACATTAAGGACACTAGATCCATGTGGATCTAGTGTACCCAAAATAGTACCTATGTCCTTTACCCCATCTTTTCTGAATAAATATATTTTTAAAGGTAAAACCCTCCTAAGGTCAGCCTAAACATATTTTATCATCCACATAAGCAACAAAACACTATAAATACATGACTTTTATTCTTCTATCCACTAGATGAAAATTAGATGCAAAATACCTATTCAAACATGAAACAAGTGGAGAAAATTCAAGGTTATCAATCCCTATTCTTCCCTACTTCTACATACTACCATCTACAATAACCCTAACCTTAGATTTTATAGATTTCCAATCTCAAGTATACTAAAGGCACTCAAGGCCATTATCATACTAGTATCACTTAAACTTGCATCAACACTTAGGTAGGGCATAAATAAATCATTAAAAACATAATATAGAGTTTTAAATTTCATGCACATAGGAACAAAACCCATAAACCCAAACATTGGTACACCTAGAAATTTGGGACAATCTTGCATAGAGGACACTAGCACTAATATCAGGACATTAGAGCCACATGGTGATACTGTCCAAATATGGTGTTACTATCCAAGAGAGGTTATGATACATGGATATAATTAAAAACACTAAGACCTACTATTATCTTCATGTCCAACACTTAGATAATCTATATCAGGTGTTTTCTAGACAAGTCTTTATTTACACATATTTATTACTATTTTTAGAAAGTCAAAGCTAGTCAAATCTATAATAAATCAATGATTATTTTATGCATATTATTTACTTGATTTAGTCTACTTAGATATTTAATCAAACATAGCATTTACATAAACAAACCCTAAAAGGTTAAAACAATAAGACACTAGCTACTTATAAACTAAAGCCACCTAATATTAAAGAATACAATGTGTTATGAGAAAAAAAGTGGGTTATAACTTAAACCTAATACCTAAACCATAGGTTGGAAGGTGAAAGGGGATTATGAATCACATTGAGAGGAAGCCTAAGAAAAATATTTTGAGCCATTGACACGTGTATTTGAGATAACACAAGATAGTCACTGAGTTATTCATGATTCATAGATGGTGTTGTTTGACCAAAGTAGATGCCATATGGGGAAAAATTGTGTCATGGACTATTTCATTCAAGTTTTGAGGTGGATTTGGGAATCTCCAAAGTCTCTAAGAGAAGCTGACCACTAATTTTGATTTATAAATGCATGGACTGGGTTAAGCCCGGTTTCATAAGATTTGCACACTATGAGAAGAGTGTGAAACATTAAGTCTGAAGGTAGATGCCATCATGGAGATCAAGGTGAAACTACCACAAAATTGGTGTAACCAAATTGAGGTATAACACTATAGTGAAGGGCCAATTTAGAGTAATAATTTAAATGAAGATGAGGTCTACATAATGTTGAATTGTAATCAGATTTACTTCAATACACCATAAAACTTTTAAACCTTCAATCAAGAAATCATACAACTTAATTTTTTTAAATGAAACTAATGGACAAAATGAGAATGAAAAAACTACAAAGAGAATGAGCAATGTGTAAAAAGAGAAGAATGAGTAGATGGATGGTGAATGGAAAACACTTGCATGTGGTATGCACTGAAAGTAATTGATAATATTCAATAAAAATGAGTAGATGTAACAATAATAGCTGCACATGGTCTACACTACAAAGCTATAGTATATGATTCATTAGATGTAAGAACAATGGAGAGTGAATATGGAGTGGTCCAAGAACCTTATTTGTTACCAAATGACAAAATTAATGGAAGAGCAAAAATCTCAAATAGAGGTTGATCACAATAACATACTTTATTTAATGAGAACAATATAATTATATATTGATTCTCCTATAACTACTCTCCCTAATAATAGGTTAGTTGATCTTAAAACTAACCAACCTATAATCCTTCCTAGATAGCCTCAAGAAATATCTATGTGATTTGTTTACTAAATCACTTACATTAATTTATTAACAAATTAATATCTAACCAATGTGAGTATAAACAATACTTTTTCCCATAGCCCACCTTGAAGAAGTAACACAATATGTCCCAAAGTGGTCTCTTTTTATCATTCAATGTCTTGACACTTTTAATAGGTGCTTATATATAATTATGTGTGTAACCTAGTGAATGAAGAGATGTTATTGTGCATGAATTGTCACTTGATCCATTATTAACAAGCATATTATGAATAGATTGTTGATCAATGTGAGTTCTTATATATAAATCATGAAAATCATAATCATCATCCACTATCTCACTATCATCAAAAGTAACCATAAGACATGGTTGAATATTTTGAATTGTACCAATAATTCTATCTAAAAGATTATCATATGATTCAAGAGGTGGATAAGCATTGTAAACATGATGCACTATTGAAGTGTCCTTGTTATTATCATGATTAGAAAATGGTTCACTAAAAAATATTCAAATCAAAAATTTCATTTTTTTAGGCTTAGTATCCTATATAAGTGTGCCTAGTTAAATAACATTGTTTCCAATAAGATCTTGAATAATATGTTTGAGATTAAAATATTTGGTAGTATAATGATTGTAGCCACTCCACTTTTATCACTTCTATGTCAAAATTGTAAAAGGGAATGACTTCCCATAATTACACATAATCAGGGCCAAAATCATTAGTTCATCTAACGTATGAGTTTAAATTCACCTTGGGGAATTTTTAGGTGGGATAATTCACCGTATTAAGTTTGTTCAATTATCATTTTGGTCATTTTCTCTAGTTAATTGTTCTACTATGATCAGTTCATTAAATTCTCCTTCACTAATCAATTCATGCAGTTAATTCCTCTTCTCTAAATCATTATTTTAACCAAATTCCCTACATTGTATTAATTAAATTGATCTTTTATGAATTGAATTAATTATTCTTATAATTATAATTTTATACATATAGAATTATAATTTCCTTTCAATTATTAAATCTTATTTTTCTCCTTCCAAGAGGCATCTTCATTTGAAAAAGAATCTTGAGATCCTATGGAATATTATCTTGTGAGCCCATTAGTTACTAAATAAATTAATATAAAGGATTATTATCCACCCTTCATCTTGGATACAATATAAATGGTCCTTAATTAATATTGTGAGATATTTTAGAGAAAATTATCAAGCCTTCATCTTGGAAACAAGAGAAGGGCCCACATTAGTTATCCATGTGATTTCTTGAGAATGGTTATCCACCCTTCATCTTGGAAACAAGATGAAGGGCCCACGTTGACTCTCACAAATATATTTTGAGGGGAATTATTATTAAAAATGGATGGATCATGTTAATATATCTTTGATATTTTCAAAAAGCCATCCTCCACCCTTCAACTTGGACACGATGAAGGGCATAGGTTATCAGTCTAGGTACTGATCCATGTGTTTTATTGAGGATTTATTTGTAACCACACATCTTGGAATCAAGATGAAGGGTCCTCTTTGATTATAAATTATTATAAATAGACTCCTTCCCTTTAAAATTTTCCATGCTCAAGACTCATAGTGAAGCCTTATCAATTACTTATGCTAACTTGTGCATCGAAATCCATGATTATTAACTCAATTTATTAAAGTCTTCATGAGAGATGGTTAATTTTGGGATAGTAACATTTCCAAAGACTTCTTGAGACTACATCTAAGCCACATCCACTTCCAACAAGGGGAATGATCTATGAAAAGGAAGGTAATCAAGTGTTTGTTTTCCTATATTTTCTTCAGTTTTATTTAGCTTTGCCTTATGATCATCAAATTCTTAGTCTCAATTTTATATTTCAGTTGCTTTATTTGATTTAATTATTTGACATTATGAAAATAACACTTGTGAACAATCCTTGGATACATATATCATGCCCGATGGGACTTTGTAATCCATACCCTTATTTTGAGCCTCTATAACAATCTTTATTTGTTGAAAATCTAATTATTTGGGTCCATTTATGTTTATTTTTCTTGCTAATTTCTACCTTTGTATATCAAGGAATTTGATTTACAAAAATAGTAAAAATGCCATTATTTTTATACCAATCAATGAAAATGCCCAGTAATTGATGAATTCACCTATGTGTTCTATTTTCTTCTCTATTATATATTATGCATAGGTTTTATAATTGACAAAATCATCAATAAATTGATTGTCAAATCGATGAAATCATCTCATAATTGGTGAAATCATTCTTAGGTAATAACACAATATATTTTCCCATTAATCAATGAATTTGTCATTATTTTGATGAAATTGACTTCACCCATATAATTGGTGAAAATTCTTATGTTCTTTGTTTTGTCTGTTCAAATTTTTATATTTGGCAAAATTATCTCAGAATTGACAAAATTGTCAAAAATTTGGTAGAATTGTTAAAAATGGTGAAATCACTCTAAGGTATTTTACAATTTGGATTTCTTGATAATCGGTGAATTTGATTTTATTTTTGTGAAATTGCTTTGTTATAGGCAAAAATGCTCATATAATCATCAAAATTGACTTGCTAATCAATGAATTCACACGTCTTTATTTTTCTACATTTTGCTATGATCCTATGTAGGTTCTAAAAAATAATGAATTATCCCTTATAAATGGTGAATTCACCTTGGTATGCCCAAAAAATGGAGATTTTTCAAAATATAGAAATTAACTTCAATCATTTGACAAAAACCCACCAAGCAAAAGTACTCACTTTGTTTTCTTGCAGGTTCTAAAGGGATGTGGTGATTCATTCAAACATATATTACTTTTTCACATTTCCTTTAGTGTTTTAAAATGAATTCATCTCTTAGTTTAGTGTTTTAAAAATAATTAAATCTTTTGACTTGGTGCTATAAAAATGTTTATTTATGTTCATCTTTATTCAATTCCTTGTTTTAGTGTTTGCTTGTGTGCTTGTGCAATTCATTCACATGTATGCTCTCCCCTTTGGTAGGGTGGATAAAAAATGTAGAGGTGATCATTTGTTTTTATCCTAAGATATTTTCCTATTATGATCTTTGCTTGACCTTAGGGGGATTCATGCAAATCAAAATGGCAATACCTTTGATTTTTTTCTTTTGGCTACATGATTGGGGTGTCATTGCCTTTTTGAGAGTCCTTAGTGCATGATGACTTTAATGTCATTACCTAACATTCATACCAACATTTTTATTAGATGGGGTATACACATTGAGCTTACATCAGTGGGATCTTAGACTAAAGGTCCCTCATAGCTTGATTTTTCTAGTATCACTTCACTAAATTCTTATGGCTAAAGTGGTTAGAAAGGGACAAGACCGTTTGGAGAATAACCAATTAAATATTAATTTTTAATTGATAGATTTTTTGTGCCCATGTATTTAAAAGTATATTGGGACCATCTAGAAAGCCCATGAAAACTTTAGCATAGGACCTTTCAGCCATAAAACATTCATTTTCACAAGGTTGCAAAAGTAACCACTCCCGAATATATATTTTATGTACAAAACTTTTGAGAGAAGGGTGGGATTAATACACCACCAATAATTTCATTAATTAGTTAAATAATCTTAAATTTTATAATCCTCTCTCAAGGTGAGTATATCAAAAGAATCGATGAATGCAGAGTATTCCTTGCATTAGTCACTAAAGTAGGGAAATCAGATTGAGTGTTGGTTGATTGGTTGTGGTGTCAAAAACTTGTAATTATCTAAATACACCTAAATAAAGAGGCATTACTCTGTCCATTTTTCAATTCAAAATTGTTCCTTTCTACGTCTCATGTCTAAATTTGTGTAAGCTCATATAATTCTTGTATGAAATTATAGTGTTATGCTGGCCATGTGAATTTGGACCCATTCTAATCATTTTCCTAAGTTTCTAGTTCAAAACCACTTCAAGACTAAGATCAAATTCTAGTCTTAATACCATTTTCTCATGTTCAAATCAAACATGTTCAAGTCCAAAGCTTTCTCTTGTCATTTACAAGTCATATTCCCATCTCCATCTAGGTCTATTCCAAGTTCAAGTCTAATTACTTACATTCAAGTCAAATTATTTGGTTTACAATAGTGTCAAACATGACTCATTACACAAGAAGTGCATGACTTGTAATGCTGCTTATGATGATGATTGGATTCAAGGTCAAACAAACCCATTCAAGTATCAACTAGATTATTCCCATTATCAATATAATTCTATAAACTAACCTGATATAGAAGTTCACCAACCTAAGTATAAAGATGTGCCATTTACCTATGACACAATTCAAGTTCAATTTGAGTAAGACTTATTTAAGAATAAAGATGAAGCTCTCTTTCACTTATTAGTGATGGGTGCTAAGGTTCCCTCTGATTATCCTATAGAAGCCTTATGTGATGTTGATAAATCATAACCACAAAACACTGTCACAATTATAGAGTGGACTGATGATGTACCCTCCTCTAGCTATGGTCCTATATTTGTTTAAACATTGACAGTTCTAGAAACATCTAGGAAGGGGAAAGAGCTACTCATAGCCCCACTCCAAATTTTTCCTAGCATTATAGCCCAATTACAACAAGATGATCAAGTGTTGAATAATCTTACCACCTTGTTAGTTAACCTAGTTTATGATCCTCCACTTTTAGAGTTTAATCAACCTATTGGGCACTAGGTTAAAGATTCATTTGTTAATCCATTACCTACTCTGGAGACATATATTGCTCTTGATCAAAATACACCTATAGATTTCTCATAGCTAATTGTAAAGAATCCCTAACAAACATTCGCTAATCCTAATCAAGTTTTTGTTAATGCCACTCTTATAATTTCATCTGAATAAATCCCCCTCAATAACTATGGAGTTTAACTCATTCCCAATAAGTCCCTATTGAGGCAAAAAATATACCTTCGAACTCACATCTCTCCCAACACAATCCTTATAGAGTCAATCAAAGTCCTTCTAATTACTCTCAGATATTTTCTATTACATAGCAACAAGTTCTATCTAGACAATAGGTTGCTTCTAATCAATAATGAATTCCCACCACTCAACAATAATTCCTTAGTCAAAGACAACAAATTCTACCTATGTAGCAACAAGTCTACATTCCATCTTCCAATCCCAATCAATACCAAGTTCCTATTAACCAATCTAATCTCGGTAATAGGATTACTAATTATAATATGTTAGTATAGGGAGTTACCACAAATCCAACTAATACAAAATTTCATTCTTATTTGTACAATCCCCCACCTACATCCTAAAACACTTTCTTTTCTCAGGAATGGCAAGATGTTAAGGGCACAATTTTGGGATTACAAGCTGGGAGTCAGTACTAAAAATACAATTTGGACCACATATGTTCATATCCATTTGATGCAAACATATTCTAGACCATTTTCCATCTTAGTTTAATATTCTTAAATTTGATAAATATAAAGGAAAGGGAGATCCAAGGGAACACCTAAAATAGTTTTTTGTTTCTTGACAAGTAGGCCATGATACTAATTTCATGCTTCACTTATTCTCACAAAGTTTGGTTGGGCTAGCTTTAGAGTGGTTTATGCATATTCCCAAAGGTATATCATATATTTTCATGATTTGTTAGATAAGTTTGTAAAGCATTTTTCATATAACATTGAACATGAAATGACTATGGTTGATTTGTGTGCTATCAAATAACAAGGGGGTGAGAGTTTTGTTGCTTATATTCAAATATGGTGAGCATTGGCTATTAGATTTCCACATTATCTTCCTGATAGTAAATTAGCAAACATATTTGTAACCAATTTGAATACTAAACTAGCTCTTAACCTTAGACTACAATGTCTAAACAATTTTTATGTTATCATTAATAAAGGTATCCAAATAGAGAAGGATCTCATTGATAAAGGATTGATTAAAATTTATTCAAAGAATCAATCCCAACATCAAAATTAGAATGAAACTCAAAACCAAACTTTAGCTCTAAATTCAACAATAGTACAAAAGCCCAAACCTTTCAATCAAAACAATAATATGGTTGGTAATGGAGTCATAGAAGCAAGACATGTCCATATGGTGTAGTCACCACGAGTGTAGAGGGTACCTAAACCATAATCTCTTACTCTACAAAGTTTGCCTCCTCTAAGGATTAAATTCATTAGAAGACCATTTTCTAATCTGGGAGAGCCCATTGAGAATGTATTTCACAAGCTACTCACTGCAAATATGATTACTTAGCCAAATACAAAACCTTTTAAAAAAATCAATCCAAAATGGAGTGGTATAGGGATAATAAATATTATGAGTATCATTGGGTCAAAGGTTTTATAATTCATAGATGTGCACAACTTTGACATATTATTTAAGACATGCAAGAAAGAAGTGAAATTGAGTTAACTAATGCATAATCCTCTAATTATAATAAGAACATGGGGATATATAAAGACCCTTTTCCTCAACATCATATCAAGTATAATGAGCAATGACATCATCAATAAAATAATAATTGTAATCAAAATGAAGCTTCCAAGGCTAACTATATTTATTATAATGCTACTCCTTATGATTATAACATAGTGGGATGTATCATGGAACATCATATGGCCATGATCACAATCAAGACATGTTATTGTTCCAATAATTCCCAACAAGCAAATCCTTCCATTATAGGATAAGGTCTATCTAATCTAGGAGTTCCTCCACATAATCCTTGTCTTAGAGTTACCATTCTAGAACATGTCTATTGTTCCTATAATTCCTATAATCTTGTTCCTATTCAAGATCATGTTGTTACAACTCAATGTTTTAAAATTACCCTTCAAGGGTTTGCATTTTATTTAGTTAATCCTAATCCACCTTATAATTCTAATCCTATTTCATACTAATTAAAACCTACATATACACCTCTTGTCAATAAGTAGTATTATCCTTGTTGATCAATTGAACAAAACACATAAATTTGCATCTTGGATCTTTAGTGTACTTTTCAACTCCACAAGATAATTTGTATAGAATTTTGAGCTAGTCTCAGGTGCCTAACAATATTACACTAGATAAATTTCAAGTGTTGTTAGGACACTTGTCTCCTAGCCCACAACTGATATTTGATCAAAGTGATATATCATCCCTTGGATCTTTCCATACAAATTCCATGTACATCGAAGTCATAATTACTCACCATAAAATCAAGCAGGTACTTATAGATAATGGTTTTAGCCTCAATATTGTTCCATTGAAGTTATTCTAATGTCTGGGATATAATGTGGTAGATCTAAATAATTATACCATCATTATTAAGGGGTATGATAATATTGAACAATACTAAATAGGTGTAATTTCCTTGCCCATCTAGGTTGGGCCTATCATCCATAATACCCTTTGTCATGTAATTGACCTTGACTTGATATATAATCTATTTCTTGGATGTATATGGATTCATGAGATGCATGTAGTGTTGTCTCCAAATCTTGCACCCTAGAAGAGAGAGTTCAATCCTCTTCTAGATTTGGGCAACATTGGAACATTTCTAGGCATGTGGGTATGCTTATAGAGGAAATGAATCTCTAGATTTAAAGGGCTAGCTCCCTAAATGGATCTCTACAAAATAATTTCCATGTAAACTAGATTGATTGAAGGGAAAAAGTTAATAATTACATAAAGAAACCTATTCTAAGAATGATGATGCACCAAGATTATCTTCCACATGAATATCATAACCTAGTGCACAATACAACAAAATACATAGACTATTTTCAAGCTCTAAAAATTCTAAAATAAGTATTTTAGTATATAGGTGAGATGTATGAAATTACACAAGGAAAATGAACTAAAATACAACATGTATATTCTAAGAACAATTATACACATGCAAAAATTCAACATACTTGGATACACTCTATATTACCTATTGGACCCAAAAATCTTGCTCAGGCATGAAGGACAAAGGATAGAAGGATGAAAACCATCACTTGTTGTCACTATATGTCACTTACACACTTAGACAATTGCTTATAACTTCAAAGAAAAAAGACTTGTACCAATGCTTAAAGGCAGAACATGACATCAATTCAGTAGGGCTTTGCCATACACTATGTGGGTGTTAAAGGCTAGGAAAGGTTGCTACCTATCCATTTATCTTCTTTCCTCTTGATCTCCTATTTCTCCAAATTCCTAAACTTCTTCTTATTCTTGTCAAAAACCTCTTTGCCAAGGATCTCTAAGTGTTAGGAATGGTTCAGGGCATTATTCTTCAAGAAGAGCTTCTGCTAGAGGGGCTTGATCAGAAAACTTAGATGACTTAGTGAGGACCATGAAGTATAATGTGGGAAACTTGATATATAACCAAATATTTTCACCTTTTAGAGTTTTCAAATATTGGATTAAGAATATTTCTACAACTTTGGGCTTGTTTAGACCAACATTCACCTTGACATGTCAATAATTTGTTCCACCGGGCATGCCATAACTTTTATTTCCAAATCTTGCACCCTAGAAGCGAGTGTTCAATCCTCCTCTAGATTTGGGAAATGTTAAGATGTTTCCAAGCATGTGGGTATACCTATAAAGGAAATGAACCTCTAGATTTAAATAGCTATCTCCCTAAATATATCTCTACAAAACAACCTCTATCTAAACTAGTTTGATTGAAGGGAAAAGAGTTAGAAATTGCATAAAGAAACCTATTCTAAGAATGATGATTCACCAAGATTATCTTCCACATGAATACCATACCCTAATGCATGATACAACAAAATACATAGATGATTTCCAAGCTTTAAAGATTGTAACACAAGTATTTCAGTATAGAGGTGAGATGTATGAAATGACACAAGGCAAATGAATTGAGAGACAACCTATACATTCCAAGAATAGTTATACACATTCAAAAATTCAACACACTTAGATGCACTCTATATGACCTATTAGACCCAGAACTCTTGCTCAGGAATGAAGGACAAAGGACAGAAGGATGAAAGCCATCATTTGTTGTCACTATATGTCTCTTCCACACTCAGAGAATTGCTCAAAACTTCAAATAAAAAGACTTGTATCAATTCTTAAAGGCAAAACATTGATACAAGTCTTTTTCTTTGAAGTTTTGAGTAATTGTCTGAGTGTGTAAGTGACATATAGTGACAACAAGTGATTGTTTTCATCCTTATGTCCTTTTTCCTTCATGCATGATCAAGAGTTATGGGTCTAATAGGTCATATAGAGTACGTCTAACTGTGTTTAATTTTTGCATGTGTATAACTAATATTAGAATGTATAGGTTGTGTTTCAGTTCATTTTCCTGGTGTCATTTCATACATCTCACCTTTATACTAAAATACTTGTGTTAGAATCTTTAGAGCTTAAAAATAGTCTATGTATTTTGTTGTATTATGCACTAGGGTATGGTATTCATGTGGAAGATAATCTTGGTAGATCACCATTCTTAGAACAGGTTTCTTTATGTAGTTTCTAACTCTTTTCCCTTCAATCAAACTAGTTTAGACTAAGGTTGTTTTGTAGATATATATTCAGGGAGCTAGCCCTTTAGTCTGAAGGTTCATTTCCTCTATAGGTATATCCACATGCCTATAAATGTCCCAATGTTGCCCAAATCTGGAGGAGGATTGAACACTCTCTTCTAGGGTGCAAGATTTGGAGACATGTAGTTTCTTATACACTCCATCAATATATCAAATTTCCACATTATAGAATAAAGGTCACAATTCTTAGGGATCTACAAGTGTATCAATATTATAAACATATAGAAGCAAAGGGTCATCAATATATTTATTGTCTTAGTGCTGACTATGCCATAAAAAATGAAATCAAGTGATGTCTAATCCACCTAAATCCAATTATCTAGATCTCAATACTCTTGTTTCCTTTTCAAAATCACCCTTTCCCCTACTAAATTCCTCTCATTTCAATATTCATGACAAAGGCCTTCACACTTATAATATTGAAAATGATTTTCAAATTACTAAACTACATAGATTACCCAAATCCCATGTACAAGATGTAATGGTGTAAGAAGAATGTGGAATCTAGTACTAAGGAGTATCTTCCATTTATCCCAGGAAAATCATTTAGTCAAGGAGATTTGAATCAAGAAGATGAGTCATGGCTGTACAGTGAGGATTTTGCTCCTTATTTTTAGAGCAAAAATTACCCTATCCCAAATATAATTATGACACATCATGTTTATAAAGGTAGAGGTTTGGAAGAAAAAGAACAAGGTATGCTAGATCATATTCTTCCTACTAAGCATGTAAAGAAGCAAGGTCTTGGATACAAATTGCCTAGGGTTGTCCCCACACATCTTAAAAGTGATTCAACCTGCATGTTAAAATATGTTGTTCCTAACAATGACATAAAGTCCTTTTATAAAATATATGATGAGCTTGCCAACACTAATCTATTTGATTCCAATTTTGATCTCATTATTTTTGTTATTCCAAACTTTACCCTTACTCTCCATTATCCTAATGTCATCGATTGGGACCAACTAGACTACAATATCGTCCTTGACAATTTCTTAAATGAAGAAGCTATTTCAAAGTTCATGATATTAATAGATAGTATATCGATAGGTGACCATAAGAAAAGATTTATATATACTTTGGACCTTGAGGCCTGCTTTGGGGAGTAGGTGAACTTCCTTGGTCAAAATAAAAATGAAACTTTGAGATCCTTAACTGAAAACCTCTCTAAGGCACTTTTAGATTAGGGAAACAATAAAGAAAAAGATAAGTCCATTGGTGAAAACTTGTTTTAGGTGCCACTGGATGGGCAAGTTTACTCTCCTTCATAGGAATCCCATGAATCCACAATTCCATGCTTGTACTTTCGAGTAAAGATAAAACCTGAAGATCATTAATAATTTGAGTGTATGGTCCTGAAAAATCCACATTGAATAATTAATTGGCTGTTACCTGATAGAAATGATTCTAATTCTTCATACATGGGTATGTCTGAGAGCCCACATTTAGAGCTAGATAATCAATTATCTTCTTTGCCTAGGATTCTAGAAGATGGTTCCACTCTTCTTGTGGAAGATATTATAGAAGTGAATATGGGCATCTATGATAATCCTAGGATGATCAAACTTGACACGTCTCTCACTATAGAGGAATATGAATTGATTATTGATATTCTAATGAAGTTCATTCATATATTTTCTTGGACCTACTCTAATATGCCTATTTTATATCCTTCTTTGGTGGTGTATCACTTAGTTATACACCTAGATGCTAAGCCTATTAAGCAAAAGTTGAAGAATATGCATCCACAAATTGCCATCCTAATCAAAATAGAGCTAGAAAAGTTATTGGAAATAGTTTTATTAAACCTATTCCTTATGTAGATTGGATTTCTAACATTATTCCAATCACTAATAAGGTAGTTGACATATGTATTTACACAAATTTTAGGGATCTTAACAAACCCTGTCCTAAAGGTGATTTTTCATTACCCAATATAGATATGATTATGGATTATACAACATGTTACGAGATGTTATCTCTTATGGATGGATTCTTTGGCTATAATCAGATCAAGGCTGCTCTAGATGATTAAACTAAAACAACATTTATAACTCCATGGAGAACATTTTATTACCAAGTCATGCCCTTTGGCTTAAAAAATGTTGAAGCCACATATCAATGTGTAATGACTTATATCTTTCATGACCTTATGCATGACATTGTTAAAGATTATGTAAATGATATTCTGGGTAAATCTAAAACTCATGTAGAGCATCTTGAAGTACTGTGAAGAATATTTGAAAGGTTTTATGAATATAAAGTGCATATTAACCCTAAGAAGTGTGTTTTTGGGGTTACATTTAGAAAATTATTGGGCTTCATTGTCTCTCGTTGGGGCATTAAAGTTTATTCAACCAAAGTTTAGGCCATCACTATTATGCCTCTTCTTATTAATTTGAAACAACTTCAAATCCTACAAGGAAAAATCTAGGTGATTTGACACTTAATCTCCGAACTTACTGATCATTACCATCCATTTACATATTTTCTAAAAAATGACATTACATTCTAATGAAATGTTGACTGTCAACAAGCTTTTGAGAAATTTAATCAATACCTAACAAATCTTCCAGTACTTGTTCCACCAATGCCTAGGAAGACTTTTCTATTGTGTATTTATATAACTTCCAATGCCTTTGGAACATTCCTCACCCAACATGATGATCAAGGAAAAGAAAGAGTTGTTTATTATTTGAGCCAAACACTAGTCACTTATGAGCACAATTACACTCTAGTTGAAAAATATTTTCCCATATTAGTTTTTATTTCTTAGAAGCTTATACATTATATGTTAAACAAAAAGACCATGTTGATTGAAAATTTTTATCCTTTGAAATATGTCTTAGCAAAATAAGCTTTGACTAGTCAAGTGGCTAAGTGGGTAATGTTGATTAATGAGTTTGATATTAAATATATACATCATAAGGCTATTAAAGGTCAAGTATTAGCCGATCAATTAGCTAAAACACCTCTTATATATTCCAATCCAATCATAATTCTCTTTCATGATGAGTCTATTATGATTCTTGATGAAGCCAAAGAGTGGAAGCTATATTTTGATGGCTCTTTTACATCTCATGGTTTTGAAGCAGGGATGCTATTCATTATGCCACAAAGTGATCTTATTCCTAAGGCTTTTTACATTGGATTTATATGTACGAATAACATAGTTGAATATGAGGCTTTACTTGTTGGGCTTCATCATGTAGTTCAATGGAATATTCAACATTTGATAGTATATGGTGATTCAAAACTAAATATTAATCAAACAATTGATCAATATTAAATAAAGTATGAAAAAATCATGCCTTACAAAGTCATGGTAGATTCCCTCAAGCTCAAATTTGAAGTCATTTAGTTTGAACAAGCTACCTAAGCTAAAAATGAGTCTACTGATGCTATGGATACCATCGGCTCTATGATTGCATTATGTCTTAGTGTTAAAGAGTATAATTTTATAATTAAAAATCTTCTCATTCCATCATATGACTATTTAAATTATTAGATGATATGTGTCATTACTGGTCTCAATTCCCCTTAGCACACAAAAAATTATTCCTATCTACATAATCAAATCCTTCTCACTGATCTATCACGTAACCATACAAACTTATTTATCCAAAACACCTCCCGTTACATGATATTTGGCAACACACTTTATTGTAGGGGTTATAATGGAAATCTACTTCATTGTTTAAATATGAGTGAATCTAACGTAGTGCTTAAGGAATTTCATGAAGGTATTTGTGGATCCCACACTAGTGGTATCATTTTATCCAAAAATCTCCTTCGCACTAGTTACTATTGGCCGACTATGGAGGCAGATGAATGTGATTATGTTAAGAAATGTCTAGCATGTTAAAAACATGGTGATCTTATTCATGCTCCACCATAAGTGCTTCTACTAGCTACAAATCCTTGGCCATTTTCTACATGGGGGCTTGATCTCATAGGAAAGATGAATCCTACCTATTCAAATAGACATAAGCATATCCTCACTGCTACCAAATATTCACTAAACGTGTAGAGGTAATCCCTCTTAATTATATAACTAGTAAGTAGAATTTTAAATTCATCCTGAATGACCTCGTTTTACGTTATGACATTACTTCAAATATCATCTTAGATAATGACACATCATTTAAAAATAAAGATGTTATAGCCCTCTATTTTGAATTTCACATCAAACACAATTTTTCCACTCCTTATTACCCTCAAAGTAATGGCCAAGCTGAAGCATCTAATAAAACCCTTATCAAAATACTCAAACATATTGTCAATGAATTTGACATTGATTGAAATTTGAAAATATTCATAGCCTTATGGGCATACCACACTAATGTCCACACTCCTACTAGTGCAACACCCTATTCCTTGGTCTATGGCTTTAAAGTAATCCTTCTTATCAAGATCAAGTTGCCCTCCTTATGCATTTCACTATAGAACATTCTTGATGAAGAAGACTATTGAGTTACTAGATTAGCAAAGCTAAAGATTCTAAATGAGAAATGACTAGCCACCCTTAATCACCTAAAATCCTATAAGAATTAGTTATGTTGAGGTTATAAAAAGGGAATTATCTCTTGAGAGTTTGAGCTTGGTGATCTGGGGTTAAAAGAAAGTCAAAAGAATACTAATGCCGAGCAAGAAAATAAAGGTAAGTTTGAACCTAATTGGTTGGGTCCCTTTATTATTACAAATAACCATAGGTCTGGTGCATATCAGTTGGCTACTCCATAAGGTTATGAATTAGAGGAGCCAATGAACATTATGCATCTTAAGCATTTTATGCTTGAATTGCCATAGCCTTGTTTATAAGTGTTCTTACTTGGGTGAATCTCTATTCTATTCTAACTTCCCTATCCTTTCATCCCTTGCTTGGGGGCATCCATTCCCTATTCATCACCTCCCTTGCTTGTTACCACCCTGATTAGATTAGGATTATATAGGTACAACATGTGAATTAGAGAAACACTCAGTAAGAAAAGATAAAAAATGTAGAATGGTTTGTGCTAGAATCTCTTTGCAAAAGAAATGTCAAAATATGGAATGTCTTGATTTTTTGGGTTGTATGATTTTTATCATTCCATTGAGTTCCTATCCATTCTTATTTACATTACCTCAATCACCCTCATCACATTTATTTTGTAAAAGAAGGCATTGTATCTTATTCCAATTTGTTGTTGAATGGTAATCCCTGAATTGCTCATGTATGGATAACCCTTTCACATTTCCTATCTACTATTAAGTTTTCACACCCATGGTTGCCTTTTATCTATTTGATAGGTGTTTTTAGAGTTATTTGTTCTCATTTATTGTATATTATTTGGTCAAAATACTCTTATTTATATCTTATTCCAAAAATATCTAAATATATATCAAATATTCTAAAAAATGCTAAAAATCTAAATATTCCCTTATGTAGAAAACCTTAAAAGTTGCATGACTCAATATACCACAAGTTTCCCTATCTATGCCAATCTCTAGTATGACATAATTGACTATTTATCATCCTATTAATCAGCTTGGATTTCCAATCACTTCTAGTTGGGTTGCACATACTAAAGTACCTCATAGGTGATTTCCATCTCCTCATGAGTGTGACATTTCAAAAGTGAGATCTACTTATTACACTCTCTCTATTTTATGAGTTAAATTTTACACTCTTACCATTTTTTGAGTTAAATTTAATGTTTTCCTTATTTTTCAAGTTTAAACATTCAATCACAATCATTTCAATTATTTTCTTGATCATAATTATCATTCATTTTTTGTTCCCAATTTTTGTCGAACTATAATGCATTGAGGCCTAATTGGACTATGTAGGTAGTTCTCAATTTACTAAGGTCAGCTAGGCCATCCCTTATCCCATGATCTCAGCATTTTTATGATAATATCTCTTACTATTTTTTCAATATTATTTCTTATATGTTATCACTATTTTGTGAGCCCCCTTTCCTATTTTTCTTGTATAATCTTGCGTTCTCAAATCCTTGGGAGAACTACATTTGGTTTGAAGTCCATAGGACTATGTAGGTAGTGTGCACTTGCATGGGACATTTAGAGTCATCATAGTTACTCTTTCCTTATTCTTCTATTCCCCCCTTTTTGTTCATGATTTTTTTGTCATACCCTTAGTCTCAAGAGTAATACCTTAATAGCACACACACTCATTACTGAACTAAATGTTTATTTACTTTCACTTTTGTGTTTATGTGTTGTTTTGTTACTTGCAGTAATTTAGTAAATTATACTTTTCACTTAAGTCTCATTTATTCATATAATGATTCTAATTTGTGAATATTTGTATTTGAATTGGAATTGATTTAAGTGCATTATGTTTTACATTTGAAGTTTAATTTTATATATCTTGTTTTAAGTTGTATACATTTACATTTTGAATTCAAATCTATGCATTTTGATAACCAAATGTTATCATGATTCATTTCTAGATTATGATGCACACTATCATGTGCAATATAAAAAAATAAGTCTCAAGAAGATCTTGTCACATAATAATGTTACAATCAAATATCTCTCTCTATCTGATCCAATCATAAGACTAACAAACATCTTGATCATTCACATCAATCAACTGTGCATAACATCTATCTCATCAATAATCACATAAAAACCATATCTAAATCAAAGTGATATCAATCATGCCTAATCCAAGTAAAATATACATAAGAAAATGAAGTAATCATCACATGAGATATCAATAAACATCATGGATCTCTCTATAAACATCAAATGTCAAATTTCCATATATACATCAAAGTGGGTCATATACATCAATGATAATACATGAACATAATATAAATCCAAGTACATAATATAAATCTATGCATCTCATGAAGCAAAAGATGTAACTCTATCTCTAAAATTAACTCTAGGTATGCCCATCTCTGGTAGATCTACCTTGTGGATCATCCTATGGAGAGTTTTCTCATTTCTTGTCTTAAGGTGGGGTCAGTTGTGCTAGAGGATTACTGATGATCAAGAAGGCAACTAGGTTATATATCCAATTGATGTGAGAGTCCTTTGAGATTGGTCTAATATAAATGCTAATCATTATGCACTATACTCTACAAAAGTAAGACCCTTGGCTATGGCTGATATTGCTACCTCATACATGCTTTTGTAGTAGCTAGCCTCATCCTTAGTCTGAAGGTTATTCTCAAAAGTTTATAGTATCCATATCTATAACAATCTCTAGAGCATCATCTCATTTTATTTGTATATCTAGTAGATGTTTTTAAGCGCTATCTCTCTATCTCTTGACACTATCTTGTTCTACCTATGTAAAATCTTATTCTACCCATGTTGAATCCCACTCTACTTGAACTAAATACCACTCTAATAGGGAAAAATCTCTCTCTATAGTCGATTGTGTCTATATCTATAGATTTTGACTCACCTCTACCCTGAGTCTAGTAATCTCTACCTAATCTTCACTAATATGACTATGTGTTGAGGTTAAATACTATGAGCGATGATATAATCTAGTTTGTGACCTAGTGATCTTAATATCTTTGGTGTTAATATCCTATCTCAACCTATCAATAGTATCCTAATTGGTAGATGATAATGTTGGTCTTGATGGGCTAGCCTACCCTAGATCTATTATCCTATCTAAATCATGATCAATGCCTCCTACATCTACCCATACCATTTCATCATCTAATCCATCTCCACTTCCTCTTCTGCATACTCCACCTCCACCTCCTCATCCTCCATAATCTTCCCCCTCCTCTCCTCCTTCCTCTAACTTAGACCCTAACACCATCTCTATGGTTATTGGTTGATGAATTGTAGTGGTATATGTACTTGAGCTCCTTGTACCTATCCCTAGTCACCATCTAATGGAATGATCAATCTCAATGGCTATTATTGGGCCCACCATGTCACATATGCTATAATAAATCCTACATATATTGGACCTCTTGTATAGTCCTAAACCAACTATGGAATTAACCCAAATCTATCCCCTACAGCCACCTAATCTAATGTTGGCCCCTAGTAGATGTCTCTTTGGTCACTTGAGAAAAGTGATGTGGCCTCAATGGTACATCTTGCTATAACTCAGACTAATGCTACACCATGTCTAATCTATATCACTCCATGGTGTAATCTTAACATCTAATGATATAATTAATTGTGGTCATATAGATATATTCTACATCAATATACCACTAATACTAAATACCTAAATAAGGCTTCTAAGTCAAATATGCCTTTTTCATCTTATCTAGAACTTGCATGTAGTATTGTAGCTCCCCCTATGTCTCTTATGTCTAAGTCCCACCTGATATCTCTAATACATCATAAAATCCTCTTGCCTCCTATGATACCACTACCCTACGGGTTTCTCAATCAAAATGTGCTTTCATGCCTAGACTTAAAACAATGTGGCTTGACCTATGTTGCATCCTCCTAGTTATACCATACAATGAAGATCATGATATAAATATGATATATATTAGGGGCCCATGTACATATCACTATATTCTCCAACATATCCCTCACTACACTTAGGCCCATGTGAAATAAATACTTGCTCTTTTTAGGTAGTGGAATACCAATGACAACAACCATAATAACAATCACTACCCTATCAATCACTAGAGGATCGACCTCTATGGACCCATTTCATGACACATCCATAACTAGTATGATATTGTTGATGTCCACATACATGCCTCAAACCATCTCAATGTCAAGGTGTCATGTCAAGTCCTCCAACATATCCTATCTGAGCCATGGGGCTAGCCAATACTATGGTCATCCTTTGATAGGAACTCAAAGATATGCCTAACATCCTCTAGTGTGATGGTCACCTCGCCTGTTAGTAAACAAAATGTCAAAGTATTAGAATGATATTTCTCCACTAAAGTGTTAATCAATGCCTAATTTGATTTGATCGGTGGCATTTATGCCACATGTAGTAGGCCATTGTTGTCAAGAAACTGAGCATGTCATCCATCTATATCATTGGTTATCATAAGATATGGGACCACCTCTCACATACTATGAGTATATCAACATGTTAATACAATCTAATCAAGATCACTAAATTTAGTCATCTGTAACTAATTTAATCATAGTTTACTTGCTAATCAAATCTATTTCCTAGCATTATCATTTCATGAAGTCCTATTCAACGTTGTCATTCACTTTATCAATTTTATCCTTGTTCAAATTTTGTTATTTTTTGAATTAGGATGTTTTCATCATTTTAAGGTGAATTCATCATTTAGTAGAACCATTTCAACATTTTTATGATGAATTTGCTACTAAATAGGGTCTAAGATTTTCACCATTTTCATGGCAAATTCATCATTTTTTGACCATTTTATTAATTACTTGATTGAATCATTATTTCCATGGTTACTTTAACCATTTAGTGAATTCAACATTCCTCTGGTTAATTTCACCATTAATTTGACCATTTCTTGAATATTCATCCATTTTACAAATTTTTGGACCATTTTTGCTATTTGGTGAAATCATAAGTCTTTTGTCATTTTCATCATTTTCATGGCCAATTCATTGTTCTAATAGTCAAATTCACTAATTTCTAAAAATTAATCTACACAATTTCACCATTTGGTAAAATTGATAATTTCAAGCATGGATTCACCATTTTCACAATGGAATTTGTTTTTTTCATTATGAATTCATCATTTTCATGGATGAATTCATTATTTGTGTGGTTGAATTCACCATTTTGAAAATGGAGAATTTGTAGTTTAGTCTACTTATAAGTGTAGTTAATGCGATAAAAGGACAAGTTTACAAAGAAAAAAATGCACCTATTGGTGGTGCTGTTCCTCGTGCTCCTCTAAACTCTCGCATGTAGTATGGAAGTGCTCTTAGACATGGTCTATAAGTCATTTTATCTAAATCACTTAAGTACAAATTCTCAAAAGTAAATTTTGAATGAATTGGGTAAAAATGAACCAATTTTACCCCATACGATGAATTTATACCCTTTTATTTCAAAAAATTCCCCCCATGTGAAGTAATATGTTGTTGTTCTTCTTTGGAGGCTTATTTTTAGCCATGGTATCCATTTTCCCTCCCATTTCCTCCTATATCTTTCATTTTTATCCTATTTTTACTTTTCTACGCTATTATTTCATCCTTTTTTAGGTCCACTCATCAATTTTTTTTCTAACTCTCCCCTTGAGGGGGGCATCCAGGGCTTACCAAGCATTACTTTGGGACATATTGGGACTAAATAATCACATTTAACATTCGTTAATTTTCTTTTATGATCATTTTAATGTTTTTTTCTTAGTATTTGAGAATATGTTACCTCATTTCCATCTCAAAAAACCTTCTAAAATGGGGGAAAATATATACATTCCACTTATATCACTTCCATGTCAAAATTATAAAAGGAAATGACTTCCTGTGATTGAACACAAACTAGTTTGAAATCATATGTTCATCTAATGTACGAGTTTGAATTCACCTTAGGGTATCCCTAGGTGGGATAATTCACCATATCAAGCATGTAAAATTATCATTCTAGTTATTTTTTGGTCAATTCTTCTACTTTGATCAATTCACTCAATTTTCCTTTGTTGATTAATTCATACAATTAATTCCCCTTCTCTAAATCATTCTTCTAATCAAATTCCCCACATTATATCAATTAAATTGATCTTTGATTAATTGAATTAATTATTCTTATAATTATAATTCTATGCAAATTGAATTATAATTTCCTTTCAATTGTTAAATCTTCTTTTTCTCCCTCCAAGTGACATCTTCATTTGAAAAAGAATCTTGAGATCTTATGTTATATTATCTTGTGAGTTTAATAATTATTAAATGAATTAATATAAAGGGTTATTATCCACCATTCATTTTGGAGACAAGATGAAGGTCCCTTAATTAATATTGTGAGATATTTTAGGGAGATTCTCAACACTTCATTTTGGAAATAAGATGAACAACCCACCTTAGTTATCCAATACTTTCTTGAGAATGGTTCTCCACGCTTCATATTGGAAACAAGATGAAGGGCCAACATTGAATCTCACATAAATATTTTTAGGATAATTATCCATGCTCCATATTACATGCAATATGGAGGGTTCATATTAATCCCCCTTTGATATTTTTAGAGAGCCATCCTCCACCCTTCATCTTGGATAAGATGGAAGGACCAAGTTATCAATCTATGTGCTAATCCATGTGCCCTTTTGATGATGAATTTGTAACCACCCATCTTGGAATCAATATGAAGGGTCCTCATTGATTTAAAATTGTTATAAATAGACCCCTTCCCTTTATAATTTTCTATGCTCAAGACTTATAGAGAAACCCTACCAAATTTTTATGCTAACTTGTGCATCGAAATCCATGATTATTAACTCAATTTATTAAAATATTAAAGGATAGATGATCCATTTTGTGATAGTAACATTTCCAAAGACTACTTAAAACCACGTCTAAGCCACCTCTACTTCTGACAAGGTGAATGATCCATGAAAAGGAAGGTAATGAAGTGTTTATTTTATTCCATTTTTTTTGGTTTTGTTGAGCTTTACCTTATGCTCATTGAGGCCCTAAGATCAAGTTTATATTCATTTAGTTTATTTGATCGACTTATCTAACATTGTGAAAATAACACTTGTGAATAATCCCATGGATACATTGACCATTGCATCTATGGTAATCACAATATGCATTATTATCAAAATATTTGCCTTGTGGTTTGATCATGTCAAGTTAAAATGGATGAAGAGAAGTGATTAGATATAATTCAAGTAAATTTTGTAATAATTTGTGAGTTAGTTTTGGTAATCTATAAAATTTCTTTCTTGGTTGATTTGATAAACTAATATTGTTAGTAGGTTGAGAAAAAACATTAATTATTATCGTGACATCTACTTTAGCATCTTTTGCCTTGAATTTGTAATATGATTTACTTTGAAACTTTATTTTAGAGGTTGAAGTAGATGTATGTGTATATGTAAGCTTGTTAAAATTAAGTAACTTGACTTCTCTTTCTATTATTGAATGGCAAAGTTCATCAAAAGAATTGAACTTATCAAAGATAATTGACTCTTGAAGTAGAGATATAAAACTTTAGACTAAAAATATCTTGGAGCTCATTATCATCCATTTGATTTGCAATTTTTTCTAGCACAATTCTGTATCTTAGAACATATTTGTTGATTGTTTCATTAGACCCTTGTTTGAGCTTTGTAATTTGAGCATATGATAACTTTCCACTAATGCTGATAGAAACGTGTGTTTAAAAGTGATTTAACAAAGGATTGAAAGCTTTTACTAGTTGAAGAGGAATATCATAAAATGATATAAGAGCATATAATTTTAAGCTTCTTTGAAATAGTTTAGTTAATAATTTGTTAATGAAGGCATAATCTAAGCACACTATGTGAAATACCATAGATGTTATTTTGGATCTCTTTTACCTTCATATAATGGAAGTTTAGGAGCTATAAATCCCATAGGTAAAGGATATTATGCATTATCATGTGATAAATATTATGAATTAAAGATTGATAATCCAATGATTGGATAGATTTTGGGACACCTTAATCTAATTGCAACACCTTAGTTTGTAGAAATGAAATTGTTTTCTTGAGGGATTGTGCATTAGGCAAGGTATGTGATGTAGTTTACATAGCTATCAAAATATCTAAAAGAATAAATTTGTTAAGCATAATAATATAAATCTATTGTAAACCATATGTTTTCCCTGAGCCTAAAAATGTGGGTGGAATAACACTATCAACAATAGTAGTATCAACACCTGTTATAGGGTTTATAATAGGTTGTCAAACTAAATTATTGCATCTTAAGATGTAGTATCATGCTTGTGTTTATATTATTCTTTTCATGCAAAAAATATCAAAGACTAAATGTCATTAGGATGAGTGTCAAGGTATTGAATAAACTCTTTTTCATCCATAGGATTGAAACTATTGTTACCAACAACCTTAGATTCATGGGTTTTACCACTTTATATGGTCATAATAGTTCCATCAAGAGGGTGTAAAGCAAATAGTATGGCATTTGTAATTTATGAAAACTATTGTTCCCATTTAATTAAAAAAAAATTTGTGAAACTTATGTAGCGATGTGAATATTTAATCTATTATAGTCATAAAAAATATCTATATAATCCATAACAAATATATTACAAATAAATAAGAGAAATTACAATGATAGAAAGAAAAGGAAAGTAGATTGTGAGGAGTGAACATACATTCAAAACTAATAATGGAGTTATTTTTAGTAAATTATGATGATGGGGTTTGTTTATCGATCCTAGATTCATTGGATAAAAAACTAGAGGACCGATTATATATCTCATTGTTGGCTAGATGCAATAGATTTCACCCTAGTGTGGAATGGTTCAGGAACTAGGCAACTATAAATTGAAGATCTAGAGATAAAATGAATAGTGATTCAATGGACAAGAATTATTTCCTTATTTCCTTCTCCAACAGAGATGATCTACTCAAAACCTTCCATGAAATACTAAGGTTTATGGGTAAATACTTTATCTCTCTTGATAAATGGAGATCCAGTCTTTACCATGATGAAGACTTATGTTAAGACTTTCCTATTTGGATCTCCATTCCTAATCTCCCTCTAGAGTTTTGGCATGAATAAATAATTTTTGGGATTGCAAGGGCTATTGGTCTTCCTATTATTACTTAGACTTGCACCTGTCTAGGAGGTATTTTAGGCCTCCTTAGTCAGTCGATAGGATTAGAACACTCCAAGGCTATGGGTCTCCTAGAGTTGGAGTGGACCTTCAAAAAAGGTTGGATTCCTCTAATGGATCACCTAGACTAACACTAAAATACTACTTTCTAGGAAAAGGGGGAAGGAAAACATAAATTAAAGCTAAAATTAAGAAAGGTGATGTGCCAAATGATACATGATCCCTATATTAGCTTCCTAACATCACTATATGACTCAATATTAACTAAAACTCTTTTACACTCTCCTCAAAATGGGCTATTCAAACATTAATATTTCACATATGGGTCATCATTATATGCATAAGACACTGAGAGATAGCTGAAGGGTCTTAGGCTAGACACAATTAGTTGGTTTCTACAACAGTTCACTATACTAGATAATATCAACACAACATACAATCTATATAAATTCAACCTATTGATAACAAGGTGAAAACAAAGGACATACAAAAGTAAGAACAACTTTTCTCATAGATGTGGATCTACTAAGCATAAAAATCACATAAGTATATCAACATAAGGAAGTTAACCTTAGTATTTATTAATTTAAGAGGCTTTCAAAGATAATATTACAAAATGGATAGATTTTTGCCATACCTAGATTGAGGGATCATAGGCAGATCAATTTATACAACATTTCTATGCTAGAAAGAGTCTCTCTTATCCATTACAAATTAACTACTTATATAAAAAAATTAGAGAGCTCAGGCTCTTGATTGGTCTTTCCCACTAATGGGGTGGTTACAAATTTGAATCATGACTAGGAGAGGTAGATTTAGAAAGTGGGAATATCCTTAAGATTACTGTGGCCACACCATCTTAATTGTTTGATAGACCTCTTCCAAGCCTATAGTTTTTCTTTGCCTTTATGCTCTATTTAATCTTAATGTGCATGGCATACTATGATGACTGGGGCTAGATCACCACCCTTCCCCCCACTCTATCGGTTGGAGTCGAGATACACCATGATTTTGAAGATTGGGCCACTCTAAGGTTGATTCGATGAATAAATATAGCTACACAATCAATTCATGGCCTCTTCATGGTTTTTTGATGGTTTTGATAGCTAGATATGCCATCAAATTTGAGATAGTGTCTTGCTAGCTATACAACCAATGTATCCTTTTGCTCAAATGGGGAAATATCACATGATAACTTCTCACTCTTTCATTGCTCTAACTAGATTTTTTATGCCACAAGGAATTCTACAATTGGTCAAGCACTCTTGCCACTATGTGTTGGTCCTTACCACTTCCACATGGCTCCTTATTAATCTTTCATTGCTTTGACTTCCTACCCAAACTATTCATCCTATGGTAAAGTTAGGTTTTTTCATGTGACATCATCTTGTTTACCCAATGTACAAATGATTATTCTACCTATACTGATAATTGTAGGCCTACAAAGCAATGAGATTTCACCACATAATTCCATCCCACTTACCCAAGATCTAACAAACTTTTATAACTGCATGAATGGTTTCAAGGCCTTGGGTCACTTGGATTTCACCATGTGGAATCATCCCATATACCCACATACTTTATATATTGCTAAAATGGCTAAGTCTCAAAAGACTTTTTGAATAGGTGAAGGGATGTGAAATGCCAACATGTGGCTCTAGGAAAAGTTTGAATAATTGAATAAGTCTTGAAATTCCTTTCAAATAGGCTCTGAACCATCGAGAGAGTGACACATGGCCCCACATAGAATTCTAAAGAATCAACTAAGTGTCAAGATGCTTTGAAAAGGGGTTGGACTCATCAAGACCAGTATATGACTATCACATGAAACCTAGATGATTGAAATGGATCCCTAATGCTACTAACAATTTGAGAAGCCATCAATATGTCATTAGGAGCCTATCAAATTTAACATAGTTCCCCCTAAAGTTGTAACTAAGAAAAAAATTGAAATAAGCCAAGTATTTCACTGTTTGATTCTCATGGGTAATTTCTAATAAAAATAACAAAGTCTTGGGAGTGCTATGTTTTCCACTTTATCAAAGGCCAAAAAATTTCCAAGTGTCAAAGAGACAAATGTTTCTTTCCTTAATCATTTTTTTAAATCTAAATAAATATTAGGAAAGCTACAACTCTACACCTGAAACTTTGAACTGGGACTTGCTCCTCCATGGTGACAAAAATTGGTCAACATTCTTAGCAACCTCCATGGGGTACTTGCCTGATAAACACTCTAGACCATTATCTCTATGCATCCATTGGGAATGGAGTCATATAAGAATTTATAACTATGTTATGGAAACACAACCCTAATGCGACCTGCTTGACTTGATGTTGAGTAATTAAACTAAGATTCACCTCCTAAATAAATAAAAGGAACAAGAAAAAAAGTGTGAAATCACTTAGAATAAATGAAACAACTAAACTAATGTGCAACAAAACTTAGAGGAAATACAAAATAGCTAAAAATACCATGTATAAATTTAAAATAAGGGTCTCAAACCACCTAGATCAAAACAAAATCCTCATGAACCTCTTCTGTTGTGCATGAAAATGTTGTCATATGATGGGTAGAGGTGGGTGGGCATTGACCTGCTATGAAGGAAATATGCTTTTATTGCTTCTGAGATGTTTTTAGGGAAGATGGTTTGCATGGCTCCCTTTTAATGAATGACTCCATCAAGCTGTGCATAAGATTCTCGCCTGAGTGGTAGAGGTCTTTGAAGTTTATCCAATCCCTCTTAAATTCCTTTATGCCTGGCTATACTCTTAGCTCATGATGAACCTTCTAAAGCTTTAGGGGATCATCCCTAGTGCTCAATAAGCTTATGATTTTAATGGGCCACCCTTGCCTATTGGGTAGCTTCTCTTTCAAGTCTAACATGCCCTTTGGAAACTCCCCTATGAAGTGTCTGGGAGAGTGAAAATGAAGCTCACTTACTACTATGACCTACTCATCTTTATGTTTCATGTTAGGTTTAGCCTAAAAAGGTGGTGAATTTTATTTCTTAGGATGTTTAGGATAAAATTGGTGTATGTCACCTCTTACGAGGTGTAAGAAATTATGGGATCATCTAAGAATTGATGTCCCTCTCCAAAAATATTAAATAAGTTAGTTCTAGACCCCTAAGAAGGTAAATTTGATGGAATACCTCCCTCTTGGTTCTAGATATATTTGATAAGGTTGTACTCTTTAGCTCTAGTTTGGGCATAGTCCCTTTGTAGAAGGACATAACCTACTTCCAAGATCTCAAGCAAATCCTATAACTCTCAATCATTTATTAACATCTATGCACTACTATTAAGTTAATTGGGGTCTCCCTCTTAAAGCACAAGCTCCCATTGATCACTTTGTTCATCCTCAAAGTATTCATCCAGTAGGTAAAGTGGCAGCTCATCAATTAAGCTCATAGTCCTAACTTCTCCCTCCTTCTTGGGTTCTTCCTCTAGAGGAGGAGGAAGTGCACTTGTTTCTTCTTCAATGAAGGGAAAGAGTTCTCGCAGTGGGTTAGGGGTCTAAAAACTAGCTTCATGAAGGGAATTAAACCATTCATCCTGAGGGACCATTTCTTGCTTTGTCTTTGTGAGATTTGGCATAGGGGTGTCTTCATCATATATGCAATAAGATTCCAACACTATGCCTATGATTAAATGCATGCCTATAAAGTCTAAATTTTCCCAATTTAAGAGCATAGGCTCACTTTTAACTCATGCCTATGATTGTTCCTATGTTTTTGTCTACTTGACACATGACCTAAAATGCTATGCACCAAACTATGTCACTTTCCATAAGCACAATAACTTTATAGGCATTGACAGAGTTAAAAGTTGGTACACTAGGTGGTCTAGTATATCTGAGCTAAGGTTAAACTTGTGAACCACATTAGAAGGGTTTCCCAAAAAGTTCATATGATTGGCCTTGCTGCACTTTTTGATTCTTAAGAGTTACTAACTCATCTCTAAAGCCTTATAAGGGGCACTTGACATCGATTAACTCATTAAAGAAAGTAGAAGAGGCATAGGTGTAAAAATAAAGGCATGGGGGGCCTAGGTGTAGACTTTCTTTCTTAGATAAAATAATTCTCCACATCCATAGGAAAGGTTGTGCTCCTTGGATTTAAGTCTAAATAATAAGATCTTGGAACTCATGACATTGAGGAAAGAACTAAAGGAGATCTGTTGGGTCCTTTTTCCTAAAGTTGGTTTGGTGGCCACAAAAGGCCTTGTTTTTGAAATTGACACTCCACTAAGAAAACAACTAGATGACCCTTAGGATTCTCAGATTCTTGGATCCTCTAGGTGACCGACTATAAATATTGCTACTCCTTGCTTGACCCCTAAAAACATTTCCCCTCCTTTTGCTATTGGAGGACTGAATTTGGTTGGTAAAGAAGGACTTAGCACTAGGACCTAGGGGAAAGCCTTGAACATCCCCCATTATGGCCTTTTATTTGACTCCTTTTGGTTCTTGACTTTTTGAGTGGTTGGTTTTGATTGGCTTGTTTTATCGAATCTCATATGTCTTCCTTATTTTGTTTTTTGTTAGTGGTTCTTTATGTGTTTGGGTGATCTGTGCCTTTATTTTTTTTATGTACTCTATTAGTGACTTGGGCCTCCTATTGTGTCCTGGGATAGATTCCACACTAGATCAAAGTGGGTTTGATCTAATCCAAATAAAAGGAAAAAAATTAAACCTTGAGACAAAAATATTTAAACCTTAGAAGGTTAGAACCCTAAGGAATAATTAGGGTTTCAAATGTTCAAACAATAAGCATGTTTATTAATTCATTTTTATTATTATATTTAATTCTATTAATTATGTGAATTAACCCTAATTATAATAAATAAAATAGAATAAATTAAGGTGTTGTAATAATAATTTCAAAAAACATATTGAAAATAAATGACTAAAATAGATAAATATAAATGATTACAAACAAGGTTAACTATGCAAATGAAATATGAACTTAGTTATTTTTTTTCTGTTTGATTGACTACTTTTAATAGCATAATACTAAAACAAGAAAACAAGAACAAACATAGAAAATATCCAGAAGTTGGATCTGAGGTTGTGCAAGGACAAGAATGCTAAATAAGGAAAAGAAAGTTTACCACTATTAGCCATATTTAAAGATTTTATCCTTTTTTAGAAAAATATAAATTTTAGTAAAATCACATGCAAGATCTTGAATTAGGTTTAAGTGCATTGATTTTTCCTTCAAAAGTATGTGGAATACTTGCAGATAACTTCTCCAAGTTGTAAACCCTAATAGGGCATGCAATGACAAAAAACCCTAAAAATAGGAAAAAGAAGAGTGTAATTGGGCTAAGTTGAACCCAATCACCCTCATGATGAATGATTATTGCCTACATATCTGGTAATCCAAGGAGATAAATCAATCCCATTGTAGTTCTCTAACCAGAGTGTTTTGTGTAATTATGCTCCTTTGACTATATGAATGCATCTAGAATTGGATTGAATACTTGATATTTGTTGAATTAGGGCTACATAAAACAAGATTATGACTTGGATAAGGATTGATTGATATTATTAGAACTTGAATTGGGAAGAATAGGGAACTTTTACTCAATGTGCACTTGTGTAAAGAAGCCTCTATATTGAAATTTACAAGTGAAGTAATAAGTAACTTGAGTATGCCTTTATATAAATTCAAAATGGATAACCAAATGCTATACAACATAAAAACATGAAAGATGACCTAAGGGAGAGTTTAATTTTAAAAAACTAACCATTAGTAGGAGAAGGAGAAAAATGTTGGATAAGGATAATAAAATTTATGATTATTATCTGTATTAGGTGTTCATATCCCCTAGGGAAAGGTTACAAGTTTTAGATTTGGGTTAAGGTATGTAGATGGATATTGGTGTTTTTAGGAACCAAAAAATTTCCATGTGCAACAAATGATAATTTGAAGATAAGATTAATTTATTTCTTGTGCTTAGGATAAGGGAAAGTAGAAAAATAAGTAATAATTAAATATAAAAGTTAATTAAAGATAAAGGGGTAAAATTGACATGATCAAGTATTCATGACCATATTTAGGTTACTATAATGTAATTCAATCTTAGAATATGGAACCATAATTTTATTAGGTTGTTTAACTTTAAAAGTTGTATTTAGATTGTTTTACTTTTTAAATCCTAAAACTTATAGGTATGATGTCTATGCATACTATAATAGTCATAATAGTATTTGGATCTATTTAGAGGATGCATAGGAGGCAAAGTGAGTAACTTGATCCCAAACATATCTTTTAGATTTTCACTTGGTTTCTTATGAACCTTATGAAAACTCTTTGAACTAGTAGTTGTAGATATATTTTATTTTTGAACCCATACTTGAGATGAAATATTTTGAGGCACAAAGTTCTTCAATGGAGAGGTAGATGTGCAATTTAAACTAGCATGCTCATAATTATTTACATGTTAACTCTTAGCTTTAAGTGATGTAATATTTAGACTTAAATATTAGTTATTCTATTTTAAATATTTTATGTACTTAATCATAATAATCATCTAATCCATAAGGAACATTTTAGAAACCATCCTTTTCTTAAATTGTGCATATTTATATTTACCATGACAAACACTATGCATTTTTGATTCAATATGCATACAATATTCCATAAGAGGACACACCCTACCTCTTAGGATAGTGATAAAATGGACCTCTTGGGAGGGATGGTAATTATCATGATCTTGAGGATAAACAAAAGAAGTAATGCATAAAGGAAATAATTCACACATGGAAGTCCTTGATATTCAACATTTAAACATTTTTTATTACTTAAGAGAGTTAATAATTTTTCATTATTAATTTCAACCTTTGTTTTATTGCACATAAATTTGACCCATTTCATTACATGATTTTGAATTATATATATTTTAGGAAAGCAACATGTAATTATGACTATCATATTTTGAATTATAAAATATAAAATATGTATCTGTTATATCCATTTTCATAATGCCCAAAATAAATAATCAACCACCCTAAGAAAACCATGAGGGTTTTTTAGATACAAAACTAGTTTTTTTTCAATATCAATAAGTAAACAAAACCCATAAAGTTTTTTGAAAATGAAGTATAATTCACCCTCTAGGAAAAGTTTACTAAAAATATTAAAAAATTGATTCTTAAAAATACAAAATGAATTTTAGTGAACAAAAATAGCTTTTTCATCCAAACAATATGAATTAAAAAATGTATGAGCATTTTGAAAATGAATTATTTTTGAATTAGATGTGATATAAACATGTAGTAAGATAATCCAAAAGCCTAAGAGAGGAAGCCCTACTAAGAAAATGAGTATTAAACCCCAAGGTAAAAATGATAATTTTTAGATTTACATGTATGACAAGGGGAACTAAAAAATAAGGTTTTAAAACCTAACACAAAAGTATGAAACCCTAAAATAAACCTATGGTTTTGCCATGTTTGACACTCTAGTTGAATTCAACAATATGTTTTATCTTTTTTTTGATTAATTAATATAAAAATATAAAAGTATGAATATTATAATTATATAAAGTCTATAAATTAATAAAATATTAAGGTATAATAAAATGTTTTATCATATTTTATATTTATATAAATGACTAATAATACTAAAGTAATTATCTTGTTAATATTTTTTGGCTCTAAGACTATGTGTAAGTGGTATAGAGGATTGAAAATGGATCAGGAATCACTCATATATAGAAAATGACTATTTAGACATACCTAGAAATATCTAGTAGAAGCTAGATTCTTGTGGAAATATGAAGGCTTATGATCATTGCCAAAACCATCATTTAAAAGTTATGTCAGACTGTTCTAATATAGATTGTTATTCCTACTAGTAAATTGTTATTCAATGTAATGTCAAAATATCTTTGTTGTGTACAAGCCCTAAATTATTTATTATTCATGTTGAAACCCTATATCCAATTTTGATAATAGGTTTACCTATGAAAGGGAATGGAAAATATGGGTTAATCTGACCCCAACCCCCCTATTGAGTGGATGAACACTGCTTGTGTTTCCAATAATTTGAAGAGGGATGAAATCACATACTGTTCTCCTAGTTAGGTTTATGTATGTAATAATAATCAATTAGTATGGATGTAACCTATGCTCTATATTTTAAAATTGTAAAATTCAAACTTGACTTGGGTTGGGAAATTTAGACTTGGTTAGGGAATGCTCCTTTGAGGGGATTATAACTTAGAAGATTTAAGGTTATTCCTCTCAATATGTAGATGTATAGATGACATCTTAGTAGGTGAAAGATAGACTCTTACTAGATAAGAATAGTCTTAGGACTAGTGTGTTTAAATAGGTGCTTCCTTGGGTAATTTGTTTTGCCACCAACATGTGTATGGGTGACCCATAGAAAAAATTTTAATTTGGGAAAATGACCATGGAAATGCTTGTGGATGGTCTTGATATAGGTTGAATAAAATAGTATCCAGATTAATTTGAATATGACCAAAGCCATAAAGGAATATGAAATATTTATTTGATGATTAAGAGATAGTCTAATTAGGATAATAAATATATTAAGCATAAAATAAGGAAGTCTTATAGGTGATTGATATCAAATTAGGAAGTTTGGGTCCATAAAAAAGTAAATGTCTAGGAAAGAGTCATATATGTATACACAAGTAATGTTTGGTAAGGATAAGGCAAGACTGACATTGTTAAGTGTCTAATATCAAATTTATGTGTCTACACTTTGATATTTATTATTTAAAATACTTTTATATGATTTTTATATATGCATGGATAATTTAATTGGAAATATATTGTTACTTAAGCTAACTAATAAAATACTGAAAAAGAAAAAAAACATGGGTCTAAATAATGAATATGATTGAAAGATGATAAAAAGGCCCATAAAATAGAAAGGGATAGATTTAACAAGATGTTGAATCCACCTAGAGTAAATTTTTTGAGACCAATGAATCTATCCCAATAGATAAAAAATTGAGGATGATGAAGAAGGAAAGGTATGAGGCCTCAAGAATAAAATAAATAAAGAAAAGACATAGATAAATGAAATAGAGGAAATGAGATCATGTAGGGAAGAAGAGGAAGAGGAAGAATAAATAGGAAAGTGCCAATAAGATCCTAATTTGAATTAATGATCCATATACAAAAAATAACACTAAAAGCATTGAAATAATAGGATTGTATCAAAATTTAGGTGTCTAAAATAAGCTCAAGGAAGATATTTTACATTAGGTGATAACCAAGAGGTATATAATCTAAAAAGTTGTAACTAAGAGTTATCTAAACTAGGGTTGTAACCAAGAGGTGTGAATAAGGTAAGAAAGAATGAAAACATAATATATTAATAAACATACCCTAAAATAAGCCTATAAGATAATAATATACTAATATAACACACACACACACACACACACACACACACACACACACACACACACACACACACACACACACACACACACACACACACACACACACACACACACACACACACACACACACACACACACACACACACATGCACATCCTCCAAATTAAGAAAAAATGACTATAAGGATATAAATACATACATTCAATTGAATTTTTAGCTCACTAATATCCCCCTTGGCTTGAAATACACTTTGTGAGAGATGTTTTAGGTGAAGGTCAATATGGAAAAAATAAGACCTATTATCCTTAGTTATTGTCTCCAAGGACTTTGTGTACTTTGCTAGTTCAACTTATCTTCTTGAATATTTAAAGAACTTGTGAAAACTAGTCTTATTAAACTATAAGTTTAGAAAACCTAAATTCTATTTTTATTACTAAGGTGAATTTTCATATGTTTATAGAGTATATTAGTTGTATTTATTATGAAAATGCTAATCAAGGACCCTAAATGTATAGATAAAAACCTAAAAACCATCATTCTTACTTAGTTAATGTCATCTAACATACCATAAGCATACTAGTAAAACATAGTATGCCTTCATCCTGGTTATTGATGTCAAATAAGAATGGAAGTGCTACATGATGTATTTGATCAGGTTTTATGTTAGATATAAACATGTAAATATGAAGAAGAGGGGGGAAAGGGAGAGTACAAAAAATTAGAGACCAAAACAAGTAGATAATGATATATGGAGGCAAATATAATAAATTATCATCAAGGGAATATCTCATAAAACACCATGAACCTACCCACCCTAACCTTTTTTTACTCCCTAGTGTGTACACTTAGGGAGATTGATGTGCCAACATGTCCTCTACGATGAATCACTAGTAATTAATATATATATATATATATATATATATATATATATATATATATATATATATATATATATGTATACTCTTATTAATAAAATAAGATCAAAAGAATATAAATGTATACAAGTATATTAAAGGCAAAGTGAAACCAAATTAGTTAGGTTACTTTGTACTTATAGATGAATTTGGTATAGGTGACTATCACCTTACTAAAGTGGAAGAAAACCCCTTGAATAATCGAATGAACATCATTCACTTATGTCATTTATAAACATGAGTTTTGAATTTGACATTGGGGGTATTTTACCTGCATATTTATCATTATTTATTCAATTTATATATCTTACATATATTTGCACATCTTATTATTTATACACTCTACTGTGGACACATTTTCATTTGTGTCACTATACCCATGCTTATTTAATGATCTTCACTAATCATATTTATCTCTACACATTACCTTTTGGGACATCATACCCATATCACCCTATACTTTAGTGACATTGTTTATTTTTATAGGGGGAATCATACCCTTAATTATATCAAAAAATTTAGTACTATATGTGTGTGTGTGTGTGTGTGTGTGTGTGTGTGTGTGTGTGTGTGTGTGTGTGTGTGTGTGTGTGTGTGTGTGTGTGTGTGTGTGTGTGTGCGCGTGTGTGTGTGTTTTTTTTAAAAAAACTTTTTAAGACTTAATAGATGTAAATCCCAGGTTGTTAAATGGTTAAGTATAGTAATACCTTGAAATAAATATAAGAAATAGTTACTTTGACAAGTTCTTCCAAAAATAGTAAAGATGATGAGAAAGGGTACTTATCTAAAGCAAAATAGGTATTTATATGAATTAGGAGGTTGGAATAGGCTTGGAGATCAACCAATCATATTTCATCTTATGAACCTTATCATGACAATAGCTCCATTGGCATTAGTGTCCAATTATGGCACTAGTGTCCTTAGAAGAGTTGCCTAAATTTTTTAGATATGCTGTAGGAGAGTTTGAGGGACATGTAAGTGATTCTATGACTTATAAAAGTTCATTTGTGTTACTATTTATCATGAATCTCTTTCAAAACCCTAATGCCACATGAAACAATAATCATATCAAATGAAAAATAAAGGGAAAAATTGGGTTATGGGATATTACAATCATGCAAGATATACCTCTTATTATCCTGGTTGCTGCCTACATTAACCCAAATGCTAGGGGTCTTAGATCACATGTAGTTATCCATTAGGATATGTGCATTATAACCATGCATGATATTCTAGAACATATTTCTCTTAGGACCTTCTTTGATCAAGCATGCAAGTCTAGATGTGATTGCTGAGTAATATATAGTGTGTTGAGCTATACTATTGTCTAATTTAATGTAACATGTGCCAAAATAGTAAGTGTTAAGTATAATACACCTTGTGAGCCTCTTTATATATAAGTAACTTTTATTTAAATGTAATACCTTGTTTTCTAACTAACAATATTTAAAATATGGATAAAAATATAAGAGAAGGCTCAAGGGAGGGTTAAGACCCAAAAAATAGAAGAAAATAACTATTAGACACTAGTGCCAATGACACTATTATCTAGATAAGGGCCCTAATGTCATGAGGTCCCAAAATAAATAAAATATTAGACATAATAGGCTAAGGCCCTTTGTAACTAGGAGGGGATGACTTAAGACCACTAGGGGTGAAACAAATAGGGAAAACAAGACATAAGAAAGACCAAAAGATCTAAAATGAGCATGCAAATAAGAGCTATATTCATCACTAAGACCTTCATGTGAAAGAGCAATAAAAGACATAGTACTTGTGGTTTCTTGACCAAATTAGGGTGTATATATTTACACCCCTTTTATCTAGTAATGCAATGAGATGAAAGTAATAGAGAAAAAGAAAACAAGGAATGCATACTTGTACTTACTTGCATGGATGTGCTCTAGACCTGACCGATTTATTGGCTAAAGAAGTAGACAGGAGTTGGAATAAAGTATATGAAGAGGAAATCCATAATGTGGGTACTCCCTTTATTGATTCTAAATATTGAACTATATTATGAGTAAAAAACCATATTTTTACCCCACCTTGATATCTAGGCTAAATCTAAGTATGTAAACTAAAAATGTGGAGAAACAAGGCTTGCTTGACCCCACTCTGATATCTAGACTAAATCTAAGTATGTAAACTAAAAATGTGGAAAAACAAGGCTTGATTATACCCACTTTGATATCTGGACTAAATCTAAGTACATGTAACCTAGAAATGTGGAGAAACAAGGATTTCTTTCCCCCACTCTAATATCTGGACTAAATCTAAGTATGTAATATAAAAATGTAGAGAAACAAAGCCTAATTTCCCCCACTCTAATATCTAGATTGAATTTGAGTATGTAATATGAAAATGTTGAGAAATAAGGCTTGTTTACTCCCACTCTAATATTTGGACTGAATATGGATGTCAAAACTATCATTCAACCTACATAATCTGGGTCTAGTGAAAGGATATGAATCAACTACTATAGACAATCATGTGACCCAAATTGGTGAAGTCTTAGTGACATCTTGGTGATGATCTACGTGTAACTTGGCAATCTAAACATAGAAAATGGTATAACTTGCCATTCCATCTATATAATCTATTAGATCCTATGGGATCGAGGACATGTGCTCTACATCATGCCCCCAAAGTTGATATCTGAGTAATGTAATTATGTATTTAAACCCCTATCTAATGAGATCATGGAACCTTAAAATTCTAAATCAAACTAAGTAATCTATATATCTGAGTAAACCCATGTGTCTAAATATCTATATATCTAAGCAAACATATATGTGTGTGTGTGTGAGTAAACCCATGTATCTAAATATCTATATATCTGAGTAAACCCATGTGTCTAAATATCTAAGTAAATATGTGTGTTTGAATATCTCTATATCTAAGTAAATAGGTGTATCTAAACATCCATATCTGAATTGATTTGTGTGTCTATATAAATATGTATCTTAACCAATCTATGTGTCTATGTGAATTTATATGAATAATGTTTATATGCCCTCCCTTTTAGTGAAAGAGTCAGAACTGTGGTAAGGGTTTCTAACCAAAAGTGAAACTAATCGATATGTTAATGATAGTTAGTTAGGGTAATGTTATTTTTAGGTTTAAATATTTTATTAATTATAACAGAGTCAATTTTTTAAATCGATAGCAGGATAGACCTTTGGTCTATATTGAGTTTGTTAAGAAAATATAGGTTTTGTCATTTTATGGAGTTAAATTTAATTAGGATATTAGTAAAACTAAAATAGGGTGAGGTACATTGGGTTCAAGTCCCATACACAAGAAATAGATCATAAATTGGAGTTACAGTCCTCTAGATATTGCATTTAGAATAAATTGGTATTAGTTGGCAATATTGGCATGCAAGGTCAACCTTAGTAATGTGGTACTTGAAAATGTGGATTAAGTAGGTTGTTTGATTTGTTTGACAACTCATTTAAACCATTTGACTTGATAGTGATTTTTTTTGAGCTAGAAAGTACGTCGAGGAGATGAGGAGTGAGTGTGACCCAGTATGAGGAGTTGGAGGCACTTATCTAGGCTGGGGAAAAGGTTACCCTGGTAAAAAACCTATCCCTTTTCCCTAATTTTGACATAATCAATACATTTTTTATTCTTTCAGTTAAAATTTGGTAGTTTAGGACCATTTTGAGAAATGTGGCACTATTATCCTTAGATTGGAGCTAGTGTCTAGGACATGGCACTAGTTTCCTAGGTAGGACACTACTATCCAATGCTACTATCCCATATGTAGTGCTAGTGTCCACTATAATAAGTTTTTGGTGCTTGTTATTTATTCTTGGTGTTTTATGACTATTGTATATGTATTTAATATTTTGTGATGCTAATGTTGGATTTGGCTATATTTTGTAGGCAAATGTACACATGAGAGAGTTCTAAAGTGGATAGATGATGGAGTCATTATAAGGATTGCCCTTGATAGATGATGATATGGATATGGTAGATAGATCTATTTTGGGTCATGTGGCATCATTGGCATCGATGCCATAGGACAAACATATGATGGCAATGTTGTGTGAGAGGTGGAACACATATACAAGTACCTTTTAGTTACCTACTAGGGAGATGACTATCAAATTAGAGGATGTCTATAGGATACTAAGGTTTTTGATTACTGGTTAGAGAGTAGTGATATAATATGGCACTGATGATTGAGCTATAAATTGGACTATGAGGTATTTTTTAGTGATGTCCATATGGACTCATTAGGCAGGAAGTAATAATGATGTATTATTATCATTGATTGTTATAATGAATGTTTCATAGTTGTAAAAGTTTTTAGTGATTCTATTGGATTCATTTATTGTTGTATATTAGAGCAAGGTATCTATCTCATATACTATGCATGGGATAATATAGGATATAGAGGATCATAATATTATATACTCAGTGGGTCACACTATGCTAGCCCACTTATATCAAGATTTATACTGCTTCACTTAAGAGATATGTGTAAGTGGTATTGGGTATTATAAATTATTGCATTATTAGGATTAAAAGCATATAATAGTGAGTATATCAATGCTACCTCAATGGGATGATTGGTCTCACCCCTAAACATTTGTAGAGAGATGGACTGGTACAACTTGCATGCCTAAGAGAAGTATGATGCAGTGCCAATAGGTGTTGGATAGGTTCACAGCGAGAGATATTATCTAGAGGCCCTATAATGGCTATGAGGGATGGCTTGAGGATGGTGCTTAGATGAGATGGGTATAAGTGAGTTTTTGGTTGCATGACTATTGGGTTAATGTATTTGAGAGGTTTTAGTACAAGTGAGCGACATGATAGTTTGGTGTTACTCAAGATGTGCCATTGACAACATTGGTGTGGTTAAGGAGTTTTCAAGCTCTAATAAGGCTAGGGGATAGGCACTGGCAATTAACTATAGATTTAAATGCAATTCATTTGATAGAGTAGGATCTGGTGCTTGATATACCAGATGTGGATGATGTAGGAGTGACTGATGCTTACATAGCATGATAGAGGGAACATAGATGGGTACCACTATTCTAAGGAGATGGGATCATAGTAAAGGATGTGTTGGATGTCAATCCCCTTAGGGCCATTGAGGGTAGGTTTCCATTATATGTTTATATGTTCTATTTACTTTGTTACTTATTTTCTTGGGTAGGTATTTGATGTATTATGCTAGTATGTGTAGGTTCAGGTGATGATGAGTATTGGGAGACTAGCATTGAGTCTACACTCTAAGTACTGAGATGACATATCCCTGATGATGTTGTGGATGATGGAATAGTGAATAGGTCCATATATGTTGTTGACATCCATGCTCACTTGTTTTATTGGTCAACCATTACTACTGCAACATATAGACGAGCAACTATTGATAGGGACTGGGCACTATGAAGTTAAAAAGATGAGTTATGCTTGCACCAAATGTTCTAGTTAGGGCAAGTAGTTAGATATTAGATGACTATATACATATAAAATGAGAGCATGCATAGGTGCTTATTGAGTTAGGGATGTTACAAGACAAACAGTAGACGTACGTCTCAATCAATGTCTTAGAGGATTAGTGGAGCCTCTAATTATAGTATGGATATATCAAAGAGTGAGAGTGAGGGGGATGGTCTAGGTGTCCTAGATCTCTCATAAGTAGGTGTCCTAGAAACCACATGGTTCATATGATGAGTAACTAATGGATCTTTAAAAGGATTGTCTTGGGAAAACTTATTCTTAGAGGAGTTTGATCTAGGATATTGAGATCTCAATGCCCCATTTGTAAATACTATAATGCATTTATCGATATACTAGACAATATGATCTCATAGAGCATAATAGTTGTCTAAATGTCCATTTATCTTATGAAAATTACATATTGTTTGATTTGTATCTTGTGAAAAAAGTGTGTTGGATGGTGATGAGTAGAAGGAAGTGTGATCATATCCTTATCTAATAATGTTAGTAGGATATCATGAGGCCTATATCTATCTAAAAAAATTATAACCCCTATGTTGGTGTCTTGTGCTCTATTCACTGTAGGAGGTACTCTGTGAAGTGGTTCTTTTCCCTTACCAAGTATCTTTATTAATTATTTTTGTTCCCCTTATTTCTCAATCATAAGTGGAGTAGGTTCTTTTACCATATTAGATAAATGTGGATCTATGAAATCTACATCCAAATTTGTCTCTTAAAGTGTAACAACTAATCCTAGCTCTTTCTCTAATGCCATAGTTACATTATATAAATGTCAGAATGATTTGGATTTTTGATATAATAATTTAACCTTAAGAGGAAAAATGAGGTCTCTAGAAAAGATGTATTGTACCTCTAAATTTTTTGATAGGTAAATCAACTAATGCATACATGATTTGAATCTTAGAATGTACTCAATTATTGTTTCTATTTCACCACAGTATAGTGAAGGTGACCTCTCATATATGACTTGAGGTCCCTTATTCTATATGTAGTTCCTAAGAAGGGCTGATTCTAACTCATCATATGTATGTGGTGAACCACTGGGGAATGCATGATGAAACCAATTTAATGCCTCACCTTCTAGATACTTTGTAAATACTTGTAGTAGAGTTAAATTTTTAGTGACATGTGCCACAACTTTCCCATAATCTTGAAAGTGCAAGTATGGGTCTCCATGCCCATCAAATTTTGGTAACACTGGTATCTAAAAGTTGGGTGGCAACTTTGTAGTGAAGATTCTACATAAAATAGGATCACCATGGATGACATTGGAATCTACCCAAGAGTGGTATGCTTTAATTTTAGATGTGAGATGGTTTACTTGTTTTTTTAAAGCACCCATGACATGCATAATGGATATTACCTATTTTGAAGGTATATTACCATCATAATGGGGTTAATTTAACTATTGGATTTTCTTATTAATCTTAGACATTGGTACATTTCCTTAGGGACCTTTTTTAGGGAGGATTGGTTTACTATCTGTAACCTTTGGAGGGGTAATAGACTAGACTTGGTGAGAGGGAAATGGGCTATCACCATTGTGGAGGTTAGGTTGATAAATGAGTTCTAATATAGTAAGGGGGGGTTTATGGAGATTCATTGGTATCTCTTATTTCATTAATTTTCAAAAAAGCATCACATAATAATGGACTAAAAGATACATTATTATCATGTGAATGTAAGTTATGCAAACTATGAACATAAGAATAAGTGTTTTTTTTAGCATTTGAACTAGAATTAGTTTTAATATGAGATATAGGTGAAGTAGGGAGAGAAGTATAAGTTTTAGATTTAATGTATTCTTCACCAAAATCATAGTGATCATCATTATTCCAAGGTTCATCAAAATCATAGTTTAATTCACTTGTAGAAGTAAGAGTAGAAGAATTATTATTCATATGCTCACTAAGAGAGATAATGGGAGAAGATTTTACAATTTTACTACTATGCAATATATCATAATGTGTGGGTGTAATGCAATGCATGTCTTCACTAGATATGTATGGAGTGCATGTATGATTATTACTTTAAATCTTGGAGTCAAGGGTAGAAGAAGTGGCAATCATGTTTTCATTTGGCATATTATGACATGTAGGAGAAGAGCTAGAGATATTTGAATTATCAACATTTTACAAAGAATCATTGTATTGAGCTTGGAATGTAAAAGAAGGTGATAAAATAATTTCATCTACTTTAATTTGTAAATTGGTAAAAGTTGTATTTCATTTGTACATGCTTTTTCAAATTTAACTAATAAGGGTAAATAAGATGGATTACTCTTTTCTATGTTGCTTGAATCATGTAAAAATAGATTTCATTTATAGCACTTATATTATTTTAATTTGAATAAGGAGGTAGAGAAAGTGGTTAAAAATATAGGATCAAATCGGAACAAAGCACTACCAACAATAGGTTCTTTTGGCATTATATTGTTAGTTTGATTTTGAGGTGTAGGAAAAGAGGGGGAGGAAAGATAAGAAGATGCATCTAGTATATCCTCATCAACACTTTATTTTTCATGCTCATAGTAATCCTTATATCCATAATTATAACAATAATAATCATCATCATTATAAATTAAATAATTATCATGTGCTAATGTGAAATCTTGAATGTGTCCATTCATTATTATAATTTTGAGGAAAATTCAAAAATTCATCAACTGGGTGAGGGGTAAGAGGCTTCTTGGATGTCATTTGAAACTTGCCAAAGAAGATAATGTAAATAATGAATAACAAGCACACAATAGGTAAAATGTAATCTAACATAGGTATATGTATAACTATGGGAAATATTTATCCCAATGTATAGAAAAATTAGGATTGTACTTAAAACCCTAAAGGCTAGTATATGGATTTATAGAGACCTAATAAATGGGTCTAGGGTTTGATGAGGGTTATTTAGAAAAAAATGAAATTATTATTAAATTAGTGAAACCCTAATATAAGACTGATTTGGATGAGTTAGGTTGTGCCAAAGATTAGGAAAAAATAGAAGTTTGTAACCCTAATTTAGTGCCAAAAAAATGAAGGTAAGCCCTAGGTTAAACTAAGGTTTTAAACAATATTCAAATTAAGTCAGATTCACCAAATGTTTTAACTTTTTATGAATTAGTAGATGTAAATCCTAGGTTGTTAAAGGGTTGAGTATAGTAATAACTTTAAATAAATATAAGAATAGTTAATTTGACAAGTTCTTTTGAGAATATTAAAATGGTGAGAAAGGGTACTTACTATATAAAAATAGGTATTTATGTGAATAATAAGGTTTCAATAGGCTTGGAGATAAGGAAATAATATTTCATCCTATGAATCTAATTGAAAACATGCTTTAGATAGTAGCTCCCTTATGAGGATAGTAGTGTGAATGGTGTTAGTGTCCAATTATGGCACTAGTGTCCTTAAAAGAGCTGACTTAGAATCTTAGAGATGCTGTAAGAAAGTTTGAGGGACCTATAGGTGATTCTATGAATTCTAGAAGTTCATTTGTGTCACTATTTTACATAAATATCTTAAAAAACCCTAATGGATACCCACACACATGAAAAAAAAACTAAATCAAATGCAAAAGAAAGGGAAAAACTGGGTTATGGGATATTATGATCACATGGGATAGAACTCCCATTGTCTTCACTACTACCTATATTAACCCCAATGCTAAAGGTCTAAGATCACATGTATTTATCCCTTAGAGAAGTGCATAATTAATGTGGATGGTATGATAAAATGACTTTCACTTAGGTCCTTCTTTGATTAATCATGCATGTATATATGTTATAGATGAGTAACGCGCAATGTGTTGAGCTGTACTATTGACTAATTTTATGTAATTATGTGCCAAAATAGTAAGCGATATATGTAAAATGACTTTTTAGGTTAATTATATATAAGGAATTTTGATTCGAATATAATACCTTATTTTCTAGCTGACAAGACACAAAAGAGGAATATAAACATAAGAGAAGGCTCAAGGGAGGGTTAAGATCCAAAACATAGAAGAAAATGACCATTAGACACTATCACCAATGGTGCTACTATCTAGATAAGGTTTCTAGTGTCTTGAGGTCCTAAAATAGAGCAATGACTAGGAAAAATAGGCTAAGGTCCCCTATGACTATGAGGGAATGACTTAGGACCACTAGGGGTGCAATAAATAGGGAAAACAAGACATAAGAAAGAATAAAAGACCCAAAATGACCATGCAAACAAAATCTACATTCATCACTAAGACCTTGATATGAAAGAGCAATAAAAGACATAGTACTTATGGCTTCTTGACCAAATTAGGGTGTACACACACATATATTATCACACTTTTGGAGGCATACTATTCTTTCATATCTCCAAAATTTTATTATACATATCTTGTGAATATAGTGCACAACATGCCCATGTGTCTATTGATGCTACATTACTTATATAAGGATATTGCATTTTCCTACTTACATTGTCATATGATGAACAACAAATGTGTTACCTACATTATTATATATTTACATATTAGGGTTGTATAAACTCAAATTTAATCACTAAATGTTTGATAATGTTTAATCTTGACATCCTTACTTAACTTGGTCTATTCATCATTCTGTTAACTTTAAATCTATATGATAGCCTTTAATATTCTATTTACTATTTTGAAATTAATATAAAAATAGTTCAAGCATCCCTATTCTACTTATAGGTTCCTGTAATCCAAATCTCAATACTCTCTATCCTTTTAGGATAAGTCTACACTAGGTAGAGAGGGTTGCAGACCAGTCTTGTCCACCGGTGTGACCTTTTCCCCCATGCTCTAATGATAACTTTTAAAATTTGATACATTTCATATTGGCCCTCCCATGCTTTTAGCAAGGTTAGTTAATGGAAATATTCTAAATATTTCTCTTTATAATCACATCATGGTCATCTAATACATATATAACAATCACATGGAAATTCTATTGCACATTGAGTAAAAGGGCACTAATATTTCCAATTCCATTTCTCATTTATTCTAACAATCATAGGCCAAGCTTGAAGCTATTTTATTGCATGTCAAGTGCACTCATTGCCAAAAATTCTAGTCAATTTACCAAGTTACATGAATATAGTGAATATCAATATTCAGACACTCACTCTAGGAGGGAGAACTACACTAGCCTAATGCCCTTTTGAGCTATGTAGACAACACTTAAAATATAGGTTTTTTAATAGGATAAATTGATTATTCCCTTTGTAAAATTCCTCTTTTATTTTTAATCTTCTATTTAGTTTATGTGTAGAAACTATAGATTTTCTATTGCAGGTATTCAATATGTCAAATCAACTACCATAATCAGTTCATCAACCATCTCTGACAACTATAGACACCTGTGTAAGAAAATTAATTTCACAATCAACCATGATGTGACTGTAGTCAATAGACAAGGCCACAATGCACCCATATCAACCTAGTGTGGCCCTATGAAAATAAATCACATGATTTTATTTTTGGCTATGATAGTTCACAAATATTTCTATCCAGTTTTACATCAAATATATGATTGCATAGTAAATATAAATTAGATCCAAGCTAGGTTTGTCCATTTAATTGTTTATTATTATTTATAACTCATTTCAAATTATGTATTTTACTATATTTAACATTATGTTATCTATAATCTAAATCAATATTTCAATAGTTGAGTGTTTATTACAGTTCATTTGTAAATTAAAAATAAAAATATAAACATGGGCATTCTATTACATTGAATCATAATTTCATTCCCCATCATTAGGTTATATTGAAGTACATAACTTGTCTCTTACTATCTCATCTTCATAGGAGGTTGCATCTACCTATCAATATTAAGATGATGATATCCATTTTATATGGTTTCAAGTGGTCATATTTCCTAATGTCTACAATGTCACAAATTATTCTCTTAGTACTAACCACTCATCATCCACTAAGTCATATCAAACTTTTGAGTGTTTCATGATGATATTTGTTTATAGTTTGATACATGTGTTACTAAGTGATTTAAAATATTAAACAACTTCAGTTACATTATGTATTATTTTGAGATGATTAATTTTTAGGAACATGTAATAATATCTAACCTAAAAATGGGGGCATATATCTAGTTAATTTAAATTAAGATGTTGTAGATGCCATTTGAGCTATTTCAGATTCAAAGATACAAAAGACAAATAAAAATGAAAAAATAAATGATAAATATGAATCAAGTTTCAAAGAAAAATATGGAACAAATATGAATCAAGAACTATCAAATATCTAATTTCCTGAATAAGAATTAGACTTGTGTTGTCAAATAATATTTTAAAAATTATAGTATCCAAGCTGATTTTATTTTTAGTTGAAGTTTATGGCAACACGGTTCACTTACCATTAGGTTTATTCATTCCTATGCTCATTTTTATTTTATGTTTTATTGTAATATATTTATAAGGATTTAATAGGGAACATTGAATAATTATTGGTGTTGCTATTTGATTACAAGTACATATGATTTACAGAAACCAAAGTGTTGGTGCACCTCTAATATAAGACATTTCATCCTTCCTACTTGAGGTAACTGAGTGCATATTTATCAATTATTTTTTTACTTTAATTATCTAATCACAAATCAAAGAGGGGAATTATGTAAACACATAATTTTTGTTTAGGTCTTATCCACCAAAAATGCACATGTATACATGAAACTCATTATTTTACTAAATGTTAATTACAAATTATATCTATACCCTCATTGATAAAAGTCATAATTTGTAAATAATTACACTTATAGTCTATTTTTGTAAACACTATACAAGGTACACAACAATACAAATATTTTAAAGAGATTCCCTTTTACATACTAATTTGGGCCAAAATTTAAGTTTTACCAAAAATATGCTTTATTGGCTTTTGAACCTTAGACCTCTCCTTTGCATTTGACTTACAAAACATAAATAACCAACTCCACTACAAGAAATTTTAGAATGTAAAGAGAGAATATTTTATAAAAAATTATATTTTTAACATTTGAAAAATAAAAAAAAATATTTTTCATGTAAAATATTCTCACCTAGAAATTCATATGTGATTTTTTATGGTAAAAGTTACTACAATATCTGTCTCACTTGTGGAGCCCACACTAACATTTAAAATTGAAAATTGAAATAGATAAAAAAGTGTTGCACCATAGCACTTTACTATTATGCCCTTATGTGTTGTACCAAGCTTTACAAAGTGCATTTAGACTAGTTTAGATTCTTACAAATACATATAAGATAAATTTAGAAGGTTTTTGATTGATTTAGATCATTTTAAAACAACTTTTATGCCATCCATGCATTGTGCAACTATAAATTTATGGGTGTAGTATTAATATTATGTCATACAAATCTTCTATGTTGAGTTTTGGGTCATACAAATAGCACACAAATGCTTCGAATATTATTGCAAGGCATATACAATAACATATAAGGGTTTTATATGATCTTTGGTTATACAAATTACTATCAATAAGTATTTTAACCAAACTTAAAAAAATATAGATGATCTAAACAAGTTATTCTTCTCCCAAAACTTGTACTTATGCCTAAAAAATAGTGCTTTGGGGCATCTGAAACAAAATATAGGGTTTAAAATTTGATGTCAAATCATTAAAATCTGATTTTTTTGCTATTAGACCATATAAATCAGGGTTTTAAATCTCTTAGACTGTATTATGCATTCTTTAGGATCTATATAATCAATTTATTGAGTGTTTAAGCCTTATAAAATGCTATCATGGAATTAAAAAAATGAATTTATGTTTTAGATCAAAAATAAAAACTTAGATCCTTCACACCCTGCCAAAATATTAACTTCTCTCTCCCTCCCTCTCCCTCTCTCTCCTCATTCATATGGTTATACTACCATAATTAAGACCACACACATAGGTAAATGTAAGAATATACATTGTATTAATTTGATAAAGTTTCACAAGAAGGTAAATTATCATTAGTAATATTTACAAAGTATGAGAGATTTTAATAATATTTCATGGAGAAGTTAAATTAGGAGTAACATGGGAATCCAACGGGTTCAACTACCCAACTAACGAAACTAACATGTATATTTACTAACATTAATTAATTTACCTACTAAACTACTAAATGGGTTTATGTTACCCCTTAATACTAACTAACACACTAAGAATCATATGACCCAACATAATTTTCAATTATTTCTCTTTTTATTATTCAAATTACATGTCAATATATAAAAATCATCCTAAAGGCACTTCAATAATAAGTATCAAGAGATAATTTTTATGCACACTAAAAAAGTTATATATCATCTCTTTAAGACTTTACATGGTTAATTAAATACATACTTTGACCAAAATAAGGACAAGTCAATGTATATGTAGTTGCACTTGATTTCTTAGGAGAGAAGATTAAGCCCTATCTCTCACTTGGGTTGGAATTAAACACACATGCATGATAACTACATTGGTTCTAATTCCATGCATAGAGGATATATAGCTAAAAGTATTTTATAGGTTTATTGAGCAAGATAACAATGTGTTTTATTATTTCCTCTTGCATTAATTGTGAATAAATTAGGTCGATATTAAGGAGAACACAAATCAAACATTTTGACCACCAATTTAGTATAGGAAAGCTATGACCATATTTTGAATCATAGTGAGCACTTATTTATAAAGTGATAGAACTAAAAAAAAGAGTAGATTAAATAATTGAAATCTGGTTACATAGTCATTATAATTACATGTACATAATCGATGACCCACAAATTTCATATGGTATAGAATCAATCCCTGCCAAATTTATACCTTGTCATAATGAAGTTTCAGATTATAGATTTTTAGTGTAGTCAACATCTATGCCTTGTTTCTAGTTTCATATTCCCACCATTATAACTAGGTGTGTTTGTTTATGTCTCTCTATTCACTTCACATCTAATTAAATTATTTGTTCACTAGTTTTTCATACTTTTAATTGTTATTTTTAGGCATAGTTTATATCTAATAGCTTTAGTTGATTGGTATATCATAGATCTATCTTATACCCTAGTTTTAATTCAATGTGCATAGTGTTATTTCTATTTTTTTTGTATTTTATTTAAAAATAACTAGATACCCACACACCTTTTCTATACTTATAACATATAAATACATTGAATATATCCAACCTATGTTAACCATTCATGAAAACTTACAAAATGGAAACAATGTAAATCTTCCCTTTTATATTTGTTTCAAACATATATGAACACTTATTTATTTGGGCATATATATTATTTGGTTATAATACATATATTGAATATATCATGTTTATATTTTTTTCAAATATAAAATACAAACCATATATAATAAAAACTTATCCTATGTATATCTTAGAAACAAAAATGCATTTCTATTTTTAGCCGCCCACATGGATATGTTGACAAATAATGTATATATTTAATGAATATACCCACTTATAACATATTTTAGAGGAAAAATATAATAACAAGATAAAATATTCATTACCAATAAAGATTTGCATATTTCACCCATTCACAAATCAAAGATGCCTATAATGGAGGAGTAAATATTACCAATGATCCTATCTATGTTAATCTTTTATATGTTTTTATCTTCATAATAAAACTAAAAAATGATGTTAACTAACCAAATATATCACTGATAAATGCAATGAAGAGAAAACATAAGAGAGAAATGGATTTGATTTGATTCGTAATGTATCTTGAATAATTTGAAGAACAAAAAATCACATATGAGCGATAACTAGGGTGACATTTTATTGATACATTCTTTTATGTTTTTGAGCTAATTTTAGTTGAGTTTAAGTACAACATTCCAAAATATTATATACAATTCATATTTTTGGTAATACTTCTCTTATGGGTATTCTCCAAATTGAGGTATATAGTTATTATAAGAAACCCACATTGCTTATCCACACTTATAACATATATAGACACTGACTATATCCAACCTGTATCACTCAATCAAAAAAAAAAAAGGACTTAATGGAAACAACCCAAAAAAAATATTTTGAGTTTGATATAAATATTTATGAACATTTACTACTAGAGCTTGTACGTGGTTTGTCTATAATAATATTATATACAATTCATATTTTTGGTAATACTTCTCTTATGGGTATTCTCCAAATTGAGGTACATAGTTATTATAAGAAACCCACATTGCTTATCCACACTTATAACATATATAGACACTGACTATATCCAACCTGTATCACTCAATGAAAAAAAAAAAAAACTTAATGGAAACAACCCAAAAAAAATATTTTGAGTTTGATATAAATATTTATGAACATTTACTACTAGAGCTTGTACGTGGTTTGTCTATAATACACATAATAAATATCTATCTTATTTTTTTAAATAAAAAAATAAAAATGCCAAAAATGTCAATTTTATTCATGGATATGTTAGAAAATGGAATACATTTAATGCATATATCTAAGTTATATTACATTTTAAAGGATAAATATAAGGACAAAAATAAGTTTTCATTACTAATAAATAGCTACAATTTTTACTAGTTCATATTTTGAAGATGTCCAAACTAAAGGAATATCACATTGATAATGATCTCATCTATGTTCAAGTCTTTTATATTTTCACTACATAATAAAACTACAAAAAACTATAAAAAAATAATACTTCCATTTTGTGTATTCCACAAATAAAAATATATCTTTATTGTCAAACACCAATATAACATGTTTAGATCAACTACTTATACATAATGCATGTATGTAATTTATATAATTTTTACACTAACAAATACAAACTCTAAATTTTCTACAAAACTTCCATTGTGAATTTTCTTCATACTAAAGTTTAAAATTATTGTTCAATACCCATATCACTTATATACATTTATAGCATATATAGACATTGAATATATGAAACCTATATTTGTCACTCAAGGAAATATAAAAAATGTAAACAATGTAAAAATAGATATACAGGCATTTTAAAAATTATCATAGTGAATATATATAGGTTATAAATATATATTTTTATCAAAAGAGAACAAGCAAAGTGCAAAACCATCCTTGTAGGTATTCTATATACAAAAAAAGGCATGTCTATTTTGTAGCACCCACATGGATTTTTTCACAAACTTGGTGCATATATGAATTTGTGTGTGTGTGTGTGTGTGTGTGTGTGTGTGTGTGTGTGTGTTTATTTCATATATGTACCCATCCATATGACTTGTTCAAACTAAGTATATGTATACAACACATATATAACCTTTATATTTTTCATTAACAAATAAATATTAGTAAAACTTCAGAAAAATCACTTGTGGGTTTTCTCCAAATTGAGGTCTATAACTATTACTTGATACCCACATCACTTTTCAACACTTATAACATATATATACACTAAATATATCAAACTTATATTAATAATTCAAGGGAAAATACAAAATAAAAACAATACAAAGCTATATATCCAAGGTTTGTTTACAATACACAACATATATATATATCCCTATATTTTATATTTAAAATATAATACAAGTGGGATATATAAATCATATATGTGCATTATGTTTTAAAAAAAAAGTTGCAGATGCTAAAAAAAAAAAGGCAAGGATTTTTGTTTTGCATGTGTCCAAAAGGAAAGTTTATCAATTTATCAACTTTTTTTTTTGTTATATATATATATATATATATATATATATACTTTTAACAAAAAAAAAGTTGATAAATTGATAAACTTTCCTTTTGGACACATGCAAAACAAAAATCCTTGCCTTTTTTTTTAGCATCTGCAACTTTTTTTTTAAAACATAATGCACATATATGATTTATATATCCCACTTGTATTATATTTTAAATATAAAATATAGGGATATAAAGAAGATTTCATCATGTATCCCTTATCCAATAAAAAATGAAATTTTGAAACAATGGAAAGCTTTTCTTCTAGGATTTATTTAGAGATAAATGAAAACATATTGTTGGAACATGTGGATGGTTTATTTATAATATAAATAGTGAATGTATTTATCTTATATTTTGTTAAAAAATAAAATTTAGAAATGGCAAAATTCCCTTGTATCCTACAAACATAAACACATCTAATTTAGGAGCACCCACATGGATTTATTCACAAACATTACATATATGTAATGAATACATCTGCATTATACTATATTTCAATGAAAACATATAGGGATAGAAATAAGGTTCATTACTTAAAAAATTATGCAAGCCACACCAATTCATAGATAGAAGACAAACATAATAATAATTAACACATTTCTAATGATCTTGTCTACACTACAAAATATAAACCATTTGAATTCATTTTTTAAAATTTAGCTTTAAGTCATCTGCCCTTTTCTTTGATGAAATTATAACCCTTAAGTTCAATTTAAATTTGGATGTAGAATCCACCATAAAGGATGATATTAGGATGTCTTAAGAAAACTTAAATTTAGCAAGAAATATTAGGGTGAATTAAGAAGTAAGTTTATTATAAAATTTTAAATGACACTAGGGTGTATTTAATGGGTGATGTTTATATATCTCTAGAGATGATTTTAGGGTTAATTTAGAGGAATTTTTTAGGTTTATATAAAGGTGATTTTATAATTACTTAAGTCACAACTTTAGGTTTATTCAACATATGACTTTATGTTTGCCTTTAGGGGTTGACGTTGGAGTGTACCTAAAAGTGACTTTGTTTCCATCTTTAACATAACTTGACTCTAACTAAATTAGGGGCTTTGTTGGTTGTATGAGGTATTAAATTATAAAATATCAAGTCTCATAAACATAATTATGACTACCTAATGTAATTTCAGGCTTGATATATTCTAATTAAGTTCCCCATTCATCTAATCACTTGATTGGTTACACATGGGACATAATTAAGACATATCAAGCCCCATAAACATAATTTAAAGAAATTAATGTGAAAAGGGGCTTGATATTCCCTAATTTAGTGCCCTTTTCAACTAATAAATTGATTCATTTTATGGAGGATGTAAATAGGGCACACAAGATTACCTAAACATAATTGTGACAACATAATGTGATTTAGAGATTTATATTATTTAACAACGTGCCTGATTAAATAAAAAAATAAATTGATTGTGTGGTAGACATAACTAGTGCACATTGGGCCACCAAACATAATTAAAAAATACCTAACATAATTTATGGATTGATATTTCATAATTGAGTGCCCCATTTACCAAATCACTCAATTGGTTTAGTGGATGAAACATTTATGGCATATGGAGTCCCCTAAATTTAATTTTGGTAACCTAATGTGATATGGGGATTTATATTCCATAATTAAGTTCCCCACTTAGCCAATCACTAACTACTTGTATGGGGCATCGAATTAAGGCATATATAGACACTTAAACCTAATTATGATAACATAGTATGGATAAGGGTTTGATAGGACATAACTGAGTGTTTTATTTAATTAATCACTTGATTGGTTGTGTATGGGACATAATTATGAAATATATAACCCTAAAAGCCTAATTATAATAACATAATGTGATTTAGGTATTAATATTCTCTAATTGAATGCTCCATTCAACTAATCACTTGATTGGTTACATAGGGGATAAAATTAGGGATTATTGAGCCTCCTAAATATAATTATAATTACATAATTTGATTTGGGGATTAGTATACCTAATTGAGTGCTCAATTCAACTATTCACTCAATTGGTAGTTGTATACACTAAAATTTGGGTTTAGAAACATAAAATTAATTTTTTTTAAAGTATCCTTAACACACATGACTAGTTCATACATGCATGACTCTAATTCACATTCTATCCTAGCCTTTCATCTATGGGCCCAACCTTCCCAATTTTATGTCAATCTCACACAAGATATTGCTAATATATAACTGAGCTCTATTATCCTAATTAGACTGTCACTATTATCCAGATCACTATCTTCTCCATCTTAGATCATTCTAGAAATGGGTATCTGGTACATGTTACGAATGGAATTTGACTTCACCTAATATGTCCCAAATTATCTTAAAAACCATTTTCCAATATTAAAATACTTTACCTATGTTTTCCCACATGTTTCTCATGTCATTTATAGAGGGAAACTACCCAAATAGTATCCTATTAATACACATCAAGCCTAATCTTAAGCCTATCTAGAGTTCACTTAGGAAGTCAGTTGCACACTAAGGAATACATATGAACCTTACCCTAAAAATTACAAATATATAAATACTTAAAATGATTAGTCACCAATATAGGTATAAGTACTAATGTAAGGTAAAAATTATAGGTTTTCAAGTGTTAAAATCCATACACAAGTTTTATTCATGCTAACATATCATTGTTAAATGTGCATACACCTAGGTGGGAGAACTATGTGTAGTTTTATTCCACTTCAGAGTACTAAAATATAGGAAATTATCATCCAAATAATAGTTTGTGGGTGATTCTATCCAACCCATCCTCTCTAACCTCTTTTTATAATAAAATCAACCATCAGAAGTGGAGCTAAGGTTTCAAGGTGAAAAAGATGAATCTAAATAATCACATAGGATTGTGCCTCTAAAATTATGTAGAAGAATTATTTATAGTAAAACATAGTGATTTTTGGTGAAATATACTAGAATAAACATAAAATAAAACTCTATTGGATAATAGAAGGATTCCATCATCATAGGCATCTATACCCTATCGACAATAATCAAACAGGTTTTGACAACTAGTTTTATGATATGAGTGACCATAGATTAATTTTAGTGCAATTATAACATATGTAGATAGTAAAAAACTAGAATATAATTGAAATAAGATAAGTATATTATCCTTTTATTTGTTTCCATAATAACAAGTGTAATTATTTAGTTTCATTCTACTAGTCCAATTTAAATATGTATAATATATCTTATATATTATTATATACACCCTAAATTAGTCAAGAAACCACACATATCATTTATTTTCATGGTCCTTTCATATGAGACTCTGACTAGAGAATATGAGTCTTATTCACATCTAGCCATGTCTTTTTGTCTGATTTGTCTTGGTCTTGTTTCATACCCTGGACACCATTTTGAATTTTCCCGATCATTCATAACCTTCCATACTTAACCCTTACTAACCCATGTTACTCTTTCCATGCTTATTCCATCCCCCCAAGTCCTAGACCCTCTAGACAACAATGCCCAAATAGGACTACAATGTTGAAACCCAAGGTGTCTAGTTTCTGATGATATTGTCCAAGTGTAAATTTGGTTCCAATGATCAATTTCTCCTGCAAGATGAGTCTTACCCCTTGCCTTTGCTTCATCACTAAGTTTTCCAATGTTGGAAAAATGTGAATAAAGATCCCAAATCAAAATTAATGAGTCTCTTATATAAACGAATACACAAGGCATTTCATATATGGTACTTACTACTTTGGCACACTAAATAATTAAAAATCAATCAATAATATAGCTGAACATTATACATCACATATGTATTTGCATTATTAATCAAGGAAGGGCCTAGGAAAAGTTCATTCTTGCATCTATCATGTGTGTTTATTATGCACATTCCCTAAGGGAGAACTACATCAGATCTAAGACCTTAGATTGAGGGTTAATGTAGGTAGTAGTCAGAATAATATGGGTTCTTGATTGTGCAATCATTCTTCCCCTAACCCAATTTTTTCCATTTTAATTTTGATGTATTCATTATTTGCATGTGTCTAGATAGATGTAGGTACTGAAGACCAAAATGGACATGTAGTAAGCTTTTCTCACTTCCAGCTCCCAAGATTTGGTACATAGGCTCACATTGACCAAGTGAATGAAACCCAAAAAGCTTAAATATTTAGGACAACAACATCAAGATTAGACTATAATGCTAGACACTAGGGTGTATTATTTTCAACACTCTTATCCAATCAAAAAATGAACTTTAGGATCCTATTTGCGATAGTCTCCCAATCCTGCACATAAATTTTGAGACCTTGCAACATCTAACTCAATTAGTTTCCAACTAAGTTTGATTTTCTCTCTATTATTACTATTTTTAGAAAAGGTAAAAATACAATCTATTTAAACAAATTAGTGGCTTAATTATTACACATTATTTACTAATTTACCCTACTTAGATCCATTTATTTAATTAGGAATAAAACTCCATTAATATAAAAAATAATAAAATATTTGGTGAACCAAACTTACTTTGAATTTTGCATAAAAACCCTAGGGTAAAATATTTTTACATTAATTTCCAAATTTTTCATGATTTTTAAAATTAAAAAACTAAAAATTAATTGAATTTTTTTAAATAAATTCATTAAAACCCTAGTTTGCATATACTAAGTTCTTTTTGTGCACAAAAATCCTAGTGACATTAGAAAAAAATTGTTACTAATTTTAGACATATTTTTCTAATTTTTCCTACATATCTAACTCAAAAATCTACAAATTATTTAAAATTTACCCTAATAAATTTTAAAATTAATTTATCTTAAACCCCAAGCCTTCTTTACCTATTATTTTTAGAAATTAAATTTGGAAGTTTTGCAAATTGTTTACTTTGCCAAAAGTCATTTCAAAATCTCTATGTTTATAGTTATTTTTGCATTTATTTGCTTAACAATACTCTTGAACACTCTCTTTGGTGAAAAAAATAAAATGGCCACTAAGGCACTTCTTCCCTCTCATCTTGTAGATCAATTTCTTAATTTTTTGCATAATAATGATAATGAGTGGACAAATTTGCAAAATTACACATTAGCTAACAATGTGGAAATGACTTTACTTACGATGAGGATAATTAATTTTATTTCAATGAATAATTCTATTATGTATATGAAAGTGATAGAGAAGAAAAATTAATACATCTTCTCCTCTCAAACCTATCTCTTTCATCCCTTCTTCTAAAGAAAATACTTTTGATAAATGGGAAAGATATTTTTCACCTCAATCTCCTATGCACAATGCACCAATTAAACAAATTAATCATGCGCTTCTAAGTGAACCTCTAATAGGTGATAATTAGATTCCATGTGAACTTAATCTCTCTCTACCTTTTGCTTCTGCTATGTTCAAAATAGAATAATATAAATACAATAAAATTGAATTACCAAAACATAGTTCAAATGATGCATTATGTGTTCCTAATTCTACTCTCTCAAAATAATGTTCAAATGATAACTCTTCTACTCTTAATTCTCATGTTGAAAATGAAGAAAATTCATATAATCCATCCATGGATAATATAGATACACATGATATTCCAAATTACAATGATAACTTATTGCATATTATAAAAGAATTAAATTTTTCTCTTACACCTCTCACTAGAAATGATGGAAGTGATAACGAGTATGATAAGGAACATGTAAATGAATATAATAATGAAAGCAACTATGAAATTGATACTTCAAATTATTCTATTTCAAATGAACAAACTATAGATTGTGATAATGCATGGAATAATGATGACTATTATGCATATAGTGAAGAAGAAAAAGCATCTCATACTTTTAACCCTTCTCTCAAATCTAATGTATGTCAAAATGTTGCTCCTCCTTAACATTATAATATTAACATCACATATTCTACTTAATTAAAATGTGATTCACTAAAACATAAAGATACTAATGAATATCCCAAGCCATCTCCTACTACAGTAGAACCCAGTTCTCACTCTTCACCTAAAGAGATGGTAGCTCACATCCCTTAATTAAGGTCCAAGTTACCATTCCTCTAAAGGTTCAAGTGAGAACACCCCCTCTTTATGATCCAATAGATAAATTTATCATTCTCATGGTTAAAATTAACAATTAAATTTAATGATTAAATGAACCACTTCAATATACTAATGTACCATCTTAGGAGATCATCTCTTTGGTGCATGTAGTTGGTGAATTACAACACCAAGTACATTTCCTTTCCTCGGAAAACAAAGCTTATAAATCTTGAATGGATTCCAATGATCTATATGGTAACCCTATTTTGAAGACATTCATAAAAGTGTCAGTACCTAAGCATTCTAAACACCATCATTACCTCACTTTGATGGAATTGGAGATCCATTCATACACCTTTAGGCCTTTCATAAGGCTTTGCCATCTCATATGACCCCATTGATTCTACTCAAGTTATTCTAGTAGACATCAATGGGGGAAACACATAATTGGTTCTTTCATCTACTCCCCATTGGTTTATTACACACAAATGATGACTTAAAGGAGGAATTTCTCATATATTACATCATAAACATGGGCCCTCGTGTTACATTTTATAAACTTTCCATACTACATAAAAATTCTTCAAAGCCAATTAGTGAGTATATCTTAAGATTCAAGGCTCATATGTTAAGATTGATATACAAACCAATAGATCTAGATATTTAGCATATTTTTATCAAGGGACTTCACCAACCTATCCTTGAACATCTACTATATTAGACAAAGTCTTGTTTTAGACATTTGTGTTATATAGTTATAGCTTTGGAAAATAAATTGGGATTGATTGAGACAGATTGAATTGATTAGATCATTATTAATTTCATAGCCACATCTTTATATATAGCTCCTATCACTTAGCATCCACCATGTCCTAAACAAGATAAGAGACCACAAGTATAAAAACAACCAATTAAGAATAAATACCCAATTTCTAGAGCATAACCTACAATATGTAATACAAAGAACAACAATAAAACAACACTATAGTTTGATTCAGAGTAAGATAACCCATTTGCCATTTTTTCAACACTATTAGATAGGAGGTTAATCACATTACCTTCTATTCACTAACGAGATTCACATCTCTTACATAAATAGCCACATCAACCTTTTTACAATTATCATCATATTCATGGACTCAAAGATAATGATTATTTTGGACTCAGAGATTGCATTACTAGATGTGTTGATAATGGTATCATAACATTCACACAGGGGCACATATATCTCCTCCATTATGGAATTGTAGACCTCATTCTTCCATGACTGAGTCATCTTAGGACATTCCTTTATTGAAATCATTGATCACTCATCATGAGCACAATGCAGGCTTTAGGATATAATCTCATAGGAGATCTCCTATTCCAACTATTCATAAGGTTTAGAAACCAATACAACAAAAATAACCTACATATAGTATCATAGTCTATGGAATACATAGTGTAGTTCCATATACATATCCAATAGAGTCATAAGCACAACAATAAAGTATCACTCATGAGAAATATTCACTATGGGTATTGTTTTAGGGTCCTATCTCATGTAGCAACCCACTATGGTTAAGATTAGATGAACCCCCATCACATGTTATAGTTCCATATCAATCTATTATTCAGTTATATGCATCATAGTAAAGGCCGCAAGGTGTTATTTCACAAAGCAATCCACTATGATTGTAAATTGATGAGCCTTTTTCATAGCACATAGTTTTAGCTACATGACCAATAAAGTTAAATTTTTTAGAATCTTCATACATAGCTATAGTTAGCACATTGTAGATAATATCAGCTATAGATCACATTCTAACATAGCATAAGTAGTATGGGCACTTGTTCAATTAGTCGATAGGGTTTAGATAGTGATATAACACAAAAAAATACAATTTATAGTCATACTAGTTTTCACTCATAATCTTCACCTAGCAGGGCAATGATGGAGCCAAAGGTCTAGCTACCCTTTGTATTCTTGAGCCACTCTTGGGGAAGTAATACACACATCATGCTATCTTAAATCCCCATATACTAATAACTAACACTCCTAATTCCTAATAACTATCCTATCCAAACTAGCCTATAAACATCTAGAACTTAACAAATCTTATTTTACCAATATTCAACCAAATCAACTTATTCAAACAATTTCCAAATGTTAAAACTAGCTCAATTTATCCAAATTAATTTTACAAATTAAAAAAACCAATAAATTTTTGCTTACATATAATCATAAATCAAACCTAAACAACACCTCCAAACATATCAAAATAATTAAACATCATATCCCATATATTATTTTACCAAACACATGTAAATTTAAAATCAATACCAGATCAACTATTTCTAAATCAACCACTTAAAATCAATATACCAACATATTCTAGAATCCATAGCATAAATATGAGTAAAACTAAAATTAAACCAACATATACATACATACATACATACATACATACATACATACATACATACATACATACATAATATACACACACACACACACACATACATATAACTAGGTTTTCAAATACATATACACTATGTAAAATACAATCAATCATGAATGGGCATCATATCCTCACTCTCAGTCTCACTCTCTCCTCCAGTACTAGTCCCATAATCTTGTCTAACACTTGATGACCTTGCACTCCTCAAGCTCCTGAGTGCTTATTGCAATGACTATCCCACTCCAATAACTGACCATACTCCTCATGCAAGTCTACATATCACCATTGAAGATCTATATAGTCATCCACAATCTTCATGCTCACCATGCCAAAATTAGGTGGAGGCATCCTATGCCTATCCAACTCAACTCTAAGCTCATCTCTCTCTCCTACTTCCCTAACATATGCAACTATAGCTATAATATCCCTATTAAGCAAATGATCATAAACACTAGCCATAACTATCACTCACTATATCAAACCCTCCTCTACCATGTCATCAAGAATATGCCACGTGAGATCTCAAAGTGTTGACTCAATGATGGTCTCTTAGAACTCATCATCTCCCCTCCCCACCCCAATAGGTGCTTCATCTTGTGCACCTCCCACCCTGCTTGCACACATAAGAATTACAACACTACATTAGATATATACTTTTAAATCCAAACTAAAGCACAAATATAGGTATAATTCAAATACAATCACTAATTACCTCCCATCATTTAGATCAGCTCAAGCTCCTCATATACAGGAACATCAACTCCATCTAAAGGATATAATAGAGCCCACCGATGCCTAGCCCATCATGCAGTATATGCCTTAGTGCATCCCACATCATCTACATCAAGAATATATATAACCACATCTTGTACATCTAAAGGTAACAATGCCAACTCAACCTCAGTAGGTCTTGCATGAGGTCTTGCTCTCATTAGTGCCTATGTATTACTCAACCATACCCATGCTATTAAAGGAACATCTTGTCAAACTCTGAATTGCCTAGTCATGCAATCATACTGAAAGCGCTCATATACTCCAACTCAATGATCATGTAACTAATAATTAACCCTCATGTACCACACATGCTCTCCATCCTCAAGCCATCCAAGAAATCCTCTTTAGGGCCTCCATATGATATCTCAGGCCACCAATCTAGCTAACATCCTCTTATAGTGATCTATCCCAAGAGATCAAATAGCCAAATCACTAGTCCATTACTCATTAAATGGCTATAGATATGCCCAACTCACCCTCAACAATCCAATTGGTTACATGACTGCTATGTGGTCATAAGCCCATAAATGTAATAAAGTGGCTGCACCCACACCACCACTGAATGTCTCTTATGTAAATATATATAAATCATTTTATAAGTGGGCAAGCATAGTCCTACCCCATGAGAACATAGTACCATACATATCAATACTATAAACCACCCTATGCATCTTATAAGCAATAGACACTCCACTGCCATCCACTACAACAAAAGAAGCCAACAATACAACTAACCACTTTTGCAAGCATGAAACACTTGACTACATAATAACTAATAATAATACATCACTATCACTACCTTTTTGATGTGCACCTAAAGGCACACTAGAAAAATATAATGATGCTTGATCAATGGCATCAACACCCATGTCATCTTGTAGTGTCACGCATCACCCATTAATCAACAAATGCAAAATGTAGTATCTATCCTTTGGAGTAATAGTGATCTCTCCAATAGGAAGCCACAACTATAGGTATCAACATTTCAACTCTCAAATAAGGTGGTAATCAAGTACCTATCCCACTGCACCATGCCCAAGTCACATACGTAACCCAACCCCACCTTATCTATAATGACACACTTATCAATAGACAATGGTAGCATCCTCAGTGTCTCCATCACCTGACTTCTATGAAACTCTCACATCTACACCTCACCCTAAAAACACCAAAAAATAGAATATATGTTAGGAAACCATGCCAAGAAAAATGGCTAAGCAAAACAAAAGTAGGAATAACTTAGGAATTGAGAAAAACCATCCACAATGGATAATAACATTGTAAATGGACACTAGCACTAAACTACAACACTGGAACATGAACAATAACACTACATCATAGACAGTAGCACTAACTCTAGGACAAGATCACTGTAACTAGTAAAATTTTTCCTAGACTACTTAAAATAGCTCAAAAATATCCAAAATAGACTTCTAAATAGGTAAGAATCAAGTGTTAAGCTTACTCACTAGGCTAATCTCTCTATCGACCTAAATTTGGGCTATCAACTACTCAAAACAAGTCATGAAAGGTGCTCATCTCCTAGGCATTTTTCACTACAGATGTCTAATATCTCAAATTAATCACTGCACAAATGAACCCAAAGTCAATAAAAATTCTTATATCAACCAACTTTTCTTTTTAAAGGCAAAGAACTATTTTGCCCATCACTAGAGCCCCATGGCTCCATTTTACAAACCATTTGGTTCCACAAAATTGTGATGATGATACCTTCAACATCAAATAACCCTTGCTCTCTCTATACATCACTTGACTACAATAGCATACACACATCCCTATACCTCTTTTTTACCCCGACATACAAATTGGTACCTATCAATCAAAACATTCTTTCAAAACATTTGAACAACCCAACCTATTCAATCAATCAACTTTTCACTCCATTCAATCTATTACTACCTCATTTTCCTACCACACCACAAACATTTCTACATCTCTACTATACCCAAATATAAGCTTTGATCCTAACCAATCAAAGACCTTTCAATCCTAGTAATTTAACTCTCACCAATCAAACAAATAAACTATCAATCTATTCAATACATACCAACCTATTCATATTCAAATGCCACTAGTCTTCACTTTTGGCATAACCTCCTCTATCATAGATCTCATCCCTCTCCCCAAAAGGGGGGCCATCATTCTTACTATATCTAAAAATTACCTAGTATCCCTATCCACTCCTATAGGTAAATACACTTTGATTCTCACACCTCTAGCAGGTAGATTATCAGACTCAATACAGATTGGTCAATATTATACAACAATTTAGACTATAATGGGTCACTAAGCATGGTTTTTACACCTCCAAAATATAGATTATCAACATTACTCAGTTCATATTGGTCAAACTTATATAGTGATTCAATTTATGTGAGTCACTCAGCATCACTTGGACATCTAGAGGGATTCACTATCAATTTACAGATACACAAACTATTCAAATATAATGGTTCAAATTATATGGAATCATAATGACTTTGATATAGACTTAGACTTAGATACCAAATTTGGGGGCATGCACATTACTACACGTCTCATACATACAACTTCATACAACATGACATAGTTACATGACCAAATATCAAATTATAGGCATAATACAAAGCACATTGTTTTGATCTCTAATTTTGCACATGGGACAAGGAATGATAGATCATGGCACATGTGGTTATATAGATTTCTAGACTATCTAGATGCATCACTCACATATTAGATTTGGGGGCATGACATAGATGATCATGTTCTTCAACATCTAAGATTTTACAGATTAGAATGACAAGACAATCCATTTTCTTCTTACATATTTTACTTGAGTTTTTAGATTACACCCAAGCATACCCAAGTTGTCACCAAGCTAGACCATATGATTGTATATAGTGGTTAGTCCATAACATTACTTAGACCCAGGAGTTTGTGTAAGAAAGAGGGTAGATATTGGTTTTGGACCTTTGGGCACTTCTCATTTCTAGTTCATATTATTTAGAGTGGGGCATGATAGATATTGTTCTTCAAAACATACATATTCTATACACACATTCTAGATTACATGAGTTTATATGGGATAAAGGGTAGACATTGGTTTTAGGCCTCTGAGCATTTCTCATTTCTCACTTAGATTCAATACATGGGGCATATATTACAAAAATTCCTTGTTTATCTAGGCATTATTTAGATTCAATACAAGGGGCATCCATTTCAAGGATTCCTTCTTTCTCAAAGCACTTTTGGTTCCTTATCCACTTCCTTGGCTAAGAAGTTGGACCCTTTTAGCACACTTATCTCCAAACAGGTAAGTTTAGGTATGCATCTTTCTTTTTTTTACTTTGTTGTCCCCCAAAAATATCAGCTATTTTTGGGACAACATTTGAGCTGTTTTTGTCCTACAGACCAAAATTATCTCTTCCCTTTCCAAAATTTGTCTTGGGCATTCAAATTCCTCATTTTTCAAGCTTTTAAGAAATCTATGGACTCTACAGGCTTAAATCTATAGACTCTACAGGCTTGAATCTACAGACTCAGCAAGAAGAGGAAATCTACGGACTCAACAGGTCAAGTTAAATGGGCTTCTACAGGTTAAAATCTAAAGACTCTTTCAAGGTTAGAGAAAATTACGAACTTGGTTTCTAGAAACTCTACAAATAGGCTCATTTGTATAAGTTCAACGGGCTTCACGACTTTTGCAGGTGGGTTCAATCAAAAGAATCAGTTTCTAACAATTGGTCATTTTCAAAATTGGTTCATCACCTTAGTTCAAACAAAAATCTTCATCAGCAAGCATCAGCAACAAGTTCAACATTTGGTTCATCCTTTGGTTCAACGTCAAATGGTTCAAAGGCAGGTTCAATCAAGCGGTTCAATGCTTTGTTTCACTCTGGTTCATCTGCTTTGTTTTAGTTTCAATGCTTTGATTCAAACAAATAATTTGTCAATCAGTTCAAGGCTTTGTTTGAATCATTAAACCAAAACTTGGTTCAACGGTTGGTTCAAACACATGGTTCAAAGGCAAGTTCAATGTTTGGTTCAATGCTTAGTTCATTGACTTGGTTCATTCAATTGAACCATCGGCTTGAACCATTTTGGTTCAAAGCTTGGTTCAACTGATTGGTTCAATGAAGTGGTTCAACAAGAGGTTCAAAGTCATGGCCCGAAAGGGCAAGTCCAATCCAAAAAAGTGCCAAGTAAAAAGCCAAAAGAAGACCAAGGGGTGACGCACCTGAATATGTCAAATTCAACATAGCGAATTAGCCATTGAAAACATAGTGACGGGTGTGCGAACGTCAAAATTCAAGACAATAAAATAGCTGTTGATCCTTTGAACCTACATACCAAAATGCATTCATAGACTTCAAGGCTAAGACCAGTAGAAAGTGAGGAAGGAAAAAAATAGCAAACTAAATCTAGGACCCGATTTAATTAACCAAAAAAGGAGGAATGATGAAGGTAAGATCAGATCACCAGGTGGACATTGAAAGTTGCAAACTTTCAATAAGCGTGACTTGTTTCCCTGCATTGATAAAAGCAAATGGGTAAAAGGCCCCTAAGTTTTAGCTTGTCTTCTTAACAGATTCCAATGCAACATGATGTATTACTGATCTCGAGTCCTTCTTGAAATGGCTATATAAGGAACTCTCTTCTATTGTAAAAAGATCTCTTTTTTGACAATTAAAATGAAACTCTGCCCAAATTGAAAGGCACTTCTGAGACTTTGAGCTCAGTTTGTTTATCATATTTTGTTATTGGAATAAGAAAGCAAATGGTTTTTCAGAATTTGTGCTGTAATATCTTTGTTGTTGAGGAAACTGTTCTTATGTCTTTTTCTTCAATATATCTTCTATTCCTTTAATTCAACAAGCAGAATTATTGACAACAGTCAAGAAGGTGTCCTGAAGAGTCAACTGTGGAGAGACTTTGTGCCCCCATAATTGCCTTTAGTGTGTTTTATTTTCATTTCTATGTAAAGGACCTTGGGGTGACTTTGTGCCCTCATTGTCCTTCGTATCTTACTCTTGAGAAATCTAGGTGAAGACTTTGTGCTGCATCTCAATTTGTTGGTTATTACATCCTTTGTTACATTTTGTTGTTACTACTTGGAGTATTCTTGTGGCTTGCTGAATAGTACTTCTGAAAGAAGAGGAGTGCTTTCTATCATTTTCCTTGAGTTTCTCCTTTGATCCTCACACATCATCTTTTAAAAAAGAGAGATGGATGGTTTGTCCTACCCTTGAGTATTATTTTCTATTTATATATATATATATATATATATATATATATATATATATATATATATATATATATATATATATATATATCCTAACTATAGGGAACCTCCCCTTGATGAGAGGAGAGATCAGTCCCCTTCTGATGTGATAAACCTACACATTTAGATGACTAATCTTCCTACTTTGGCTGATCAGACCTATTTTGTTTATCAGTACGCTGATCGACAAAATATTCAACCAACATACTTTAGTATTTCATTTCATTGCATCACTAGATTAAAAGTGGGAGCAAATTTATACACCCTAAATTGGTCAAGCAATCACACATATAATGTATTTTCATGATACTTTCATAGGAGAATTTAATTGGATAATATGAGTCTTATTCACATCTAGCCATGGTTTTTTATCTGATTTATCTTGGTCTTATTTCATACCCTAAATACCATTTTGACTTTTCCTAGTAATTTGTAACCTTCCAAACTTAACCCTTACTAACCTAGGTTACCCTTCCCATGCTTATTCCATCCCCCAGGTCCTAGACCCTCTGAACAATAATGCCCAAATAGGACTACAACACTAAAACCCAAGGTGTCCAATTTTTGGTGCTGTTGTCCAAGTGCAAATTTGGTTCTAACAGTCAATTTCTACTATAAGATGAGTCTTACCCCTTGCCTTTGATTCATTCCTAATTTTTACAATGTCATCCAAATGTGAATAAAGCTCCCAAATTTAAAATAATGAGTCTCTTATATAAAGGACTACACAAGGCATTTTATATCTAGCACTTAATACTTTGGCACACTAAATACTTAAAAATCAATCAATAATATAGCTCAACATTCTGCATTACACATATATTTGTATGCTTGATCAAGGAAGGGCCTAGGCAAAGTTAATTCTTGCATTTACCATGCATATTGATTATGCATGTTACCTAAAGGAGAACTACATCAAATTTGAGACCCTAACTTGGGGGTTAATGTAAGCAATAGTCAGAACAATAGGGGTTATTTATTGTACAATCATTCTTCCCATAACCTAGTTTTTTCCCTTTTAATTTTGATGTATTCATTATTTACATATGTGTAGATGGATATAGTTACTAAAGACTAAAATATACCTAAGCTCTGATCACTTCTAGCTCCCAAAATTTGGGACACAGGCTCACATTGACTAGGCAAACAAAACCCCAAAAGCTTAAATCTTTAGGACTGCAGCATTGGGATTGAACTATAGTGTTGGAGACAAGAGTGTCCTCTTTATAGTGCTCTTGTACAATCTATAAATGAACTTTAGGATCCTATTTGCAATAGTCTACCAAGATTGCACATAAATTTCAAGACCCTGCAACATTTGTCTCAGTGAGTTTCCAACTAAGTTTGATTTTCTCTCTATTATTACTATTTTTAGAAAAGGTAAAAATACAATATATTTACACAAATTAGTGGTTTAATTATTTCACATTATTTATTTATTAACCCTACTTAGATATATTTATTTAATTAGGAATAAAACTCTATTATTCTAAAAAATAATAAAATAATTATACAATATAAGTAGTCTTACATTCTAGCTAGATTATTAGATCACATTAAATCAAAATAAGCTAAAAGATTTTAGTGAACCCTTATTTCAATTCCAAAAAAACCTAATTTTTTATCCCTTAGGGTTTATTCATTCCTCCTTACATTTGGCATATTATGTCATGTAGGAAAAGAGTTAGAGATATTTTCATTATCAACATTTTATAAAGATCATTGTATTGAGCTTGGAATGTAAAAGGAGGTGATAAAATAATTTCATCTACTTTAGTTCATTCATTGGTAAAAGGTGTATTTCATTTGTAAATGCTTTTTAAAATTTACATGAGAAGGGTAAAGAAGATGCAATGTTATTTTCTATGTTGCTTGAATCATGCGAAAATACATTTCCATTATTGTACATATATTATTTTAATTAGAATAAGGAGGTAGCAAAAGTATTTGAAAATCTAGGATCATATTGGAACAAAACACTAATAGTAAGAGGATATTTTAGCATTATATTTTTAGTTTGATTTTAGGGTGTAGGAAAAGAGGGAGATGAAAGAGAAAAAGATGCATCTAGTATATCCTCATCAACACTTTTATTGTCATGATCATAGTAATCCTCATATCCATCATTACAAAAATAATAATAATCATCATCATCATTATAAATTAAATAATTATCATTTTCTAATGTGAAATCTTGAAAAATGTGTCCATTCATTAATATAATTATGAGGAAAATTTAGAAATTCATCAACTGGGTGAGGGGTAAGAGGCTTCTTGGATGTCATTTGAAACTTGTAAAAAAAGATAATGTAAATAATTAATAACAAGCACATAGTAGGTAGAATGTAATATAACATAGGTATATGTGCAACTATGGGAAGTATTTAGCCCTATATATATATAATTAGGATTGTACTTAAAACCCTAAAGGCTAGTATATGGATGTATAGGGACCTAATATATGGATCTAGGGTTTGATGAGGGTTGTTTGGAAAAAAATAAATTATATTAAATTAATGAAACCCTAATATAGGACTGATTTGGATGAGTTAGGTTGTGCCAAAAATTAGGAAAAAAAAGAAGTTTTTAACCTTAATTTAGTGCACAAAAAATGAAGGTAAACCCTAGGCTAAACTAAGGTTTTAAACAATATTTGAAGTAAGTCAGATTCACCAAATGTTTTAATTTTTTAAGGCTTAGTAGATGTAAATCCTAAGTCATTAAAGGGATGAGTATAATAATAACTTGAAATAAATATAAGAAATAGTTAATTTGACAAGTTCTTCCCAAAATAGTAAAGATAGTGAGAAAGGGTACTTACTAGAGCAAAATAGATATTTTTTTGAATCAGGAGGTTGGAATAGGCTTAGAGATCAGTGAGTCATCTTTCATCTTATAAATCTAATTAAAAAAATGCTTTAGATATTATCACCCTTATGAGGACAAAAACATTAATGGTGTTAGTGTCTAATTATGGCACTAGTATCCTTCTTAAAAGAGTTTCCTTAAACTTTCAAAGATGTTACAATAGAGTTTGAGGGACTTGTAGGTGATTATGTGATTTATAAAATTTTATGTGTCACTATTTTACATGAATATATTTCAAAACCCTAATGAACACCTAAACACATAAAACAATGACCAAATCAAATGCAAAAAAGGTAATAATTAGGCTATGGGATATTACAATTCCATGGGATAGAACCCCTGTTGGCTTGGCTGCCACTTACATTAACCCCAATGCTAAGGGTCTTATATCACATGTTGTTATAACTTAAGGAATGTGCATAATAAATGCACATGGTATGATATAGTGACTTTCGATTAGGCCCTTCTTTGATCAATCATGCAAGTTTAGAAGTGATAGATGAGTAATATGACATGTGTTGAGCTATACTATTGACTAATTTTATGTAATTATGCACCAAAATAGTAAGTGTTAGATGTAAAATGCCTCATGAGGCTCATTATATAGAAGGAATTTTGATTTGAATGTAATACCTTGTTTGTTGGCCAACAAGACAAAAAAGAGGGATAAAAACATAAGATAAAGCTCAAGGGAGGGTTAGGACCCAAAATACAAAATAAAGTGACCATTGGACTGTTGGGGATCAACCAACAATAGATTACACTTATGAAAGCAATAAACACAGAATTAAATTAGATAGATAAGTAACTAGAATCAAATAATAGCAACGAACAAGAGATACAAGAAACCACCCTGAAAACTTGTATTAAAACTCTTTACAAAAGGAATACAATTGAAGAAACTTCTTTCTTCCACACCTCTTTCAGATGCACAAGATCTCTCTCTAGATCTCTATCCCTTCAGAGCTCTCTCTCTCAAGTACAATCAATTCCAACAACCTGGATTGATACAACTCTGTACTTTCTTCAACATTCACATACAATGAATTACTACAATAATTCACACAAAGCTAAGACGATCTAATTCTACATATAGAATTAGGAAACTTGAGCATGCACTTACAACCAACAGTTAAGCCTCTTGAATAAGGGCTCTAAAAACAATCTTACTAATAATAGAAACGCGAACTTAAGACTAAGACTTAAACTCATCATGTAAACACTCGCTTCTGTCCTCAGAAATAGCATTCTGGACGCACAGGTAACCGAAGTCGATTCCTGCCTGCTTGCCTGTGACCGACGTTGGCCGATCCTCTACCGACACCGGTGTCTCTTCAACTACACCAGACCGATGGTGGTCGCTCCTGACCGATGCCGGTGACTGTGTAGACCCGAAACTATTAAATGCGCTCATATGTGAAGCTTTTAGGCTCCACACCTTTAAAATCTCCTACTTGGAGATAAATAGCTGCACCAGTACCTGTACAGCAACATCTTCTAGCTCCTCCATCTTTAACTCAATCATAAAGACCAACAGAAGTTGAATGAAGATTCAACTTCTCCTTTGTAACCGGCTTGGTTAACATATCAACAGGATTCCTATTTGTATGGATCTTCTCCAGCTTCAACTCACCATCTTCCAATACCTATCGTATGAAGTGGTACCTTAGCTATATGTGCTTTGTTCTTGAATGAAAGGCTAAATTCTTAGCCAAATGGATTGCACTTTGACTGTCACTATACAATCTGCAACTCTCATGCTCCCTACCAAGCTCATCCATGAACCGTGTCATCCATATCATCTCTTTGCTAGCTTTTGTGGCTGCAATATACTCTGCTTCTGTAGTTGACAAGGCAACAACCTTCTGCAACTTAGATATCCAGCTAACCGCCATTCCACCTACAGTGAAAACATAACCTGTAGTGCTCCTCCTGCCATCCAAGTCACCTACCATATCTGAATCTACATAACCATGTAGAGAAGTATCTGAACCTCCATAGCACAAGTGCCTACTGCTGGTTCCTCTCAGATATCTAAGGATCCATTGAACTGCTTTCCAATGTTCCTTACCTGGATTGGCCATATACTTACTTACAACTCCCACTGCTTGGGCAATATCCGGTCTAGTACACACCATTGCATACATCAAACTCCCTACTGCGGAAGAATATGGAACCTTACTCATGTACTCTACCTCATCATGTGAATTAGGACATTATTCTTTACTCAACTTAAAATGTCCAGCCAAAGGTGTGCTTACCAGTTTAGCATCCTGCATATTGAACCATTTCAACACCTTGTCCACATAATCTTCTTGAGACAATATCAACCTATGATTTTTCCTATCTCTCTTAATGCTCATGCCAAGGATTTTCTTTGCTGCTCCCAAATCCTTCATAGCAAACGTTTGAACTAATTTCACCTTAAGCTCAGAGATATCCTGCATGTGTGATCCTGCAACTAGCATATCATCTACATACAACAATAGAATAATATATCTACCATTATCCAATCTCATAAAATACACACAATGGTTAGATTGACACCTACTGTAGCCATGCTCAGTCATAAACCTGTCAAATTTCAAATACCATTGCCTAGGAGCTTGCTTGAGGCCATACAAGCTTTTCTTCAATCTGCACACTAACTTCTCCTTACCTTTGACCTCAAATCCTTCCAGTTGTTCCATATAGATTTCCTCATCCAAATCTCCATGAAGAAATGCTGTCTTAACATCTAGCTGCTCAAGATGCAAATCCTCAACAACAACCAAAGATAGTACAATCTGTATAGAAGTCATTTTAACAACAGGAGAAAAAATCTCACCAAAATCAATACCTAGCTTTTGTGCAAATCCTTTTACTACCAATCTGGCCTTATATCTCATCTGTCCATTCTCACCTTCTTTCAACCTGTAGGTCCATCTATTCTTCAGTGTTCTCTTACCTGCTGGCAACTCAACCAAATCCCATGTTTGGTTCTCTCTTAAGGACTCCATCTCCTCAACCATGCCACGCTCCCACTGAATCTTGGACTCCACCTGTATTGCTTCTTTAAAACTCTCTGGTTCTCCACCATCAGTTAGCAATAAATAAAATAAAGAAGGAGAATACCTAATTGGAGGCTTGCTTACCCTTTCAGACCTCCTGATGGGTGTCTGAGACTCGTTCACAACATGCTGTCCACCCAAATTCTCTGACAGTGACTGACTTCGGTCACTTCCAAACCTGTTACTGGTCGACGCCGATTTTGCCTGACCGATGCCGGTGCCTATCCTACCGACATCGGTCTCTATATGACCGACCTCGGTTTCTATTCTTTCAACGCTGGTTCCTAACCTGCTGACGTCGGTCTCTGTGTTTTCCTGTAAGTGATTATTTCTTTTTCTTGCGAGCTCATTTTGGACCATCACCTCATCCAATTCACTATTGCTCAGCCCAGATTGATTCAACTTCTTCAACTGATCACTATACATCACTTTTTCATTGAAAACAATGTCACGGCTCTTAATTACCTTGTTAGTTCCTAGATTCCAAAATTTGAAACCAAAATCATCTAAGCCATAGCCAATAAACGTGCACCTCATAGACTTAGCATCGAGCTTCTTTCTATTTCCTTATCTACGTGCACAAAGGTTTCACAACCAAAAACTTTGAGAAAAGAGAGATCTACCTTTTTACCTATCCAAGCCTCTTCTGGAATTCCACCATCTAGAGCTGTAGAGGGTCCTTTGTTAATCAAGTACACTGCAGTGTCAACAGCTTCTGCCCAAAACTCTAAAGGCAAACCAACATGCAATCTCATACATCTTGCATGCTCCATGATTATTCTGTTCATCCTTTCAGCAATCCCATTCTACTGAGGTGTCCTTGGAACCATCCTTTACCTACAGATTCCATGCATGTAACAATACCAATTGAACTTATAACTGCAAAACTCTCCACCATTGTCAAATCTCAGGCACTTTAATCTTTTGCCTGTTTCATTCTCAACCATAGCTTTCCAAATCTTAAAAGTCTCAAATACATCAGATTTCTTCTTAATACAGTAGATCCATACCTTTCTTGTAGCATCATCTATGAACAAAATATAGTACTGTGATCCTCCAATTGAAGCTCCCTGAGCCGGTCCCCACACGTCTATGTGAACAAGTTGCAACTTATGCTTCTTCTTTGTAGACCCAGTCTTGAGAAAACTAACCCTTTTCTATTTTCCAAATACACAGTGCTCACAAAATTCTAGATCCATGCTTTTCAAATCTGAAAGCTTACCTTTAGACTTAAGAATTGACATCCCCTTCTCACTCATGTGGCCAAGCCTTGAGTGCCACAATTTTGCATCTACATCTGAAGTAGATAATACAGAAGGAGAATTGTTAGTAACACAATTACACAAATAGAGAGTACCTACTCTCTTGCCTTTGGCCATAACAAGTGCACCCTTGGTCACCTTCCAAGATTCTGCTATGAGAGTTACTGTACAACCCTCATCCCCTAACTTTCCTGCAGAAATCAGATTTCTCTTCAAGGTAGGAACATGCATAACTTCTCTCAACACCCATGTGTTGCCATTCTGCATTTTCAACTGCACTTTACCTTTGCCAATAATTTTACAGTGTTCATCATCACCTAGATATACTATTCCAAAATCTCCATGGATATAGTCACAGAAATATTCCCTATTAGGGGTAGCATGAAAAGATGCACCAAAATCTAACACCCAAGATTCTATATTATTGTGCAAAGAGAATATTAAAGCATCTTATGCAATACCTGCAACCTTTGCTTCTTCTTTTCCTTCATGCTGATTGTCCTCCTTAGGCTTTGACCAGCAATCTCTGCTTATGTGCCCCATCTTTCCACAATTCCAGCATTGTGGCCTTCTGCCATTTCTGGATTTAGATTTGCCTTTCCCCTTAGACTTGGATCTTGATCTCCCTTTCTTGCTCTTCTCTTTTTGCCTTCCCCTGCTCTCAAAACTTAAAGCATTCCCAGATGTCTCTTCTGTGCTTTTCCTTCAAATTTCCTCATTCAAGATAACACTAACAACATCCTCTACTTTTAAAATATTTGATGCAGATGCAGTATTGCTAACTGCCATTACTAAGCTATGCCAGCTTTTAGGCAAAGAACATAATATTAAAAGAGCTTTTATTTCATCATCAAATACAATTTTGACTAAACTTAATTGATTTACAATACCATGGAAATCATTCAGGTGATTAGATATAGATCCACCTTCCTGCATATGCAAATTAAATAGCTGCTTCATAAGATATACCTTATTAGAAGCTGAGGGTTTTTCATATAAATTTGCTAGAGTAGTCATCAACTCTACCGTTGTTTTTGCCTGTGATAAGTTAGATATCACAGTAGATGCTAGACTCAGTCTTATAGACCCCAGAGCCTTTCTGTCAAGAACTTCCCATTCTTCACCCTTGATGTCTTTGGGCTTCTTTGCAATCCCACTAATGGTAAGTATAGATCCTTTTGATACAGATAGTCCTCTATCTGCATTCTCTAATGTTGATAGTTTTTGCCATTGAACTTCTCCATTCTCAGTTTACTTTCATCTGCCATTGCTTCTCCCACTCAAATAGAAATCCCTGCAAAAACTCCTGTGAGCAACCTGTAATCAATACACACTACACAGATCTGAACCGCCTATTAGTGAACCTAAGCTTTGATATCAATTATTGGATATCAAACTCTAAACCTACAACCAAGGCTCTGATACCGCTTGTTGGGGATCAACCAACAATAGATTACACTTATGAAAGCAATAAACACGGAATCAAATCAGATAGATAAGTAACTAGAATCAAATAATAGCAACGAACAAGAGATACAAGAAACCACCCTGCAAACTTGTATTAAAACTCTTTACAAAAGGAATACAATTGAAGAAACTTCTTTCTTCCACACCTCTTTCAGATGCACAAGATCTCTCTCTAGATCTCTATCCCTTAAGAGCTCTCTCTCTCTCAAGTACAATCAATTCCAACAACCTGGATTGATATAACTCTGTACTGTTCTTCAACATTCACATACAATGAATTACTACAATAATTCACACAAAGCTAAGAAGATCTAATTCTACATATAGAATTAGGAAACTTGAGCATGCACTTACAACCAACAGTTAAGCGTCTTGAACAAGGGCTCTAAAAACAATCTTACTAATAATAGAAACGTGAACTTAAGACTAAGACTTAAACTCATCATGCAAACACTCACTTCTGTCCTCGAAAATAGCATTCTTGATGCACAGGTAACCGAAGCCAGTTCCTGCCTGCTTGCCTGTGACCGACATCGACCGATCCTCTGCCGACGCTGGCATCTCTTCAACTACACCAGATTGACGGCGGTCGCTCCTGACCAACACCGGTGACTGTGTAGACCTAAAACTATTAAATGCGCTCATATGTGAAGCTTTTAGGCTCCACACCTTAACATGGACACTAGCACTAAAAGGTGGACACTAACACCAATGGTGTTATTATCTAGATAAGAGTGCTAGTGTCTTGAGGTTCCAAAATAGAGCAAAGACTAGGAAAAATAGGCTAGAGTCCCCTATGACTAGGAGGGGATGACATAAGACCACTAGGGGTGCAACAAATAGGGAAAACAAGACATAAGAAAGACCAAAAGGCCCAAAATGACAATGTGAATAAGATCTACATTCATCACTAGGACCTTCTAATAAAAGAGAAGCAAAAGACATAATATTTATGGTTGCTTGACCAAATTAGGGTGTACACACACACACACATATTATCACACTTTTAGAGGAATACTATCCTTTCATATCTCCAAAATTTTATTATACATATCTTGTGAATATAGTGCACAACATGACCATGTGTTTATTGATGCTACATTACTTATATAAGGATATTACATTTTCATACTTACATAGTCATATGATGAGTAATTAATGTGTTACCTAAATTATTATATCTTTACATATTACTATTGTAGACACTCAAATTTAATTATTAAATGCTTGATAATGTTTAATCTTGACATCCTTACCTTGGTCTATTTTCCATTCCATTAACTTTAAATCTATACGAGAGCCTTCAATATTCTATTTAACATCTTGAAATTAATATAAATATTATTCAAGTATCCCTATTATACTTATAGGTTCTTATTAGTTAAATCCCAATAGTCTTTGTCATTTTGGGATAAGTCTACACTAGGTAGATAGGGTTGCAGTTTGATCTTGTTCACCATGTGACCTTTTCCCTCACACTCCAATGGTAAATTTTAAATTTTGATACATTTAATATTGTCCCTCCCATGATTTTAGTAAAGTTAGTTAATATAAAAATTCTAAATATTTATATTTATAATCACATCATGGTCATTTATTACATATATAGCAATCACTTGGCAATTCTATTGCACATTGAGTAAAAGGGAAATAATATTCCCAATTCCATTTCTTATTTATTCTAATAGTCATAAGCCAAGTTTGAAGCTATTTTAGTGCATGTCAAGTGCACTCATTACCAAAAAAACAAGTCGATTTACTAAGTTACATTAATATAACAAATATCAAGATTCACACACTCACTGTAGGTGGGAGAACTACATTGGCCTAATGCCCCTTTGAGCTATGCAGGAAACACTCAAATTATAGGGGTTTTTAAAGATAACTTGATTATTTCCCTTACACAATTCCTCATTTATTTTTAATATTCTATTTGGTTTATGTCTAGAAAATATATATTTGCTACTTTAGTTATTCAATGTGTTAAATCAACTACCATAATTAGTTCATCAACCATCTCTGACAACTATAGGTACCCATGTGAGAAAATCAATTGAATAATAAACCATGATATTACTATAGTCAATAGACAAGGACACAGTTCACCCATATCCACCTAGTGTGGCCCTTTAAAAATAAATCACATAATATTATTTTTGGCTGTGATAGTTTACAAATCTTTCTAGCTAGTTTTACATAAGAGATATGCTTGCATAGTAAATATAAATCATATCCAACTTAGGTTTGTGCATTTAATTGTTTATTACTATTTATAACTCAATTTAAATTATGTATTTTACTATATTTCACATTTAGGTTCTCTATAATCTAAATCAATATTTCAATAGTTTAGTTTTTATTACATTTCATTGGTAAATAACAAATAAATACATAGACAAGGGCATTCTATTACATTGAATCATAATTTCATTCCCCATCATTAGGCTATATTCAAGTATATAACTTGTCTCTTACTATCTCATCCTCATAGGAGGTTGCATCTACCTATCGTTGTTTAGAAGATGATATCCATTCTATATGGTTTCAAGTGGTCATATTTCCTAATGCCTATAATGCCACATATTATTTTCTCTTACTACTAACCACCTTATTATTCGCTAAGTCATATCAAAATTTTGAGCGTTACATGATGATATTTGTTTTGTTTTTTGATACATGTGTTATTAAGTGATTTAAAATATTATAACAACTTCAACTCTATTACATATTATTTTGAGATGATTAATTTGTAGGAACATGTAGCAATATCTAACCTAAAAATGGGGGCATATATCTAGTTAATTTACATCAAGATGCTGTAGATGCCATTTGAGTTATTTTAGATTCAAAGATATAAAAGACAAAAAAAAATAAAAAAATAGATGATAAATATAAATCAAGAAGTATCAAATATCCAATTTCCTGAATAAAAATTAGACTTTTGTTTCAAATAATACTCTAAAATTATAGTATCGAAGCTGATTTTATTTTTATTTTTAGTTAATGGTAGCATGGTTCACATACCATTAGGTGTATTTATTCTTATGTTCATTTTTATTTTATTTTTCATTTTACTATATTTATAAGGATTTACTAGGAAACATTGAATAATTATTGGTCTTACTATTTGAGTATATGATTTATAGAAACCAAAGTGTTGGTGCACCTCCAATATAAGACATTTCATCCTTCCTACTTGAGGTAAGTGAATGCTTATTTATCAATTGTTTTTTTACTTTAATTATGAAATCTCAAATCAAAGTGGGGAATTATGTAAACACATAATTTTTTGAGGGCTTATTATTGAAAATTATTTATTATTATTTTTTGAATGTTCATCATTGGTTTGAATTAGGGTCTTAAAACACTTTTTTTTGTGTGTATTCCTCCTCTTATTTATTCTTTTTGTGGTCCTATAATATTTTTATTATATTTTTATATATTTGTGCTTGGATGACTTGGGTGTTTTTTCTATCTTCATTCCCTACCTTTATTTTTGCTAAGACAAAATTGATGACTTATCGATTGCATCATAGGCATAGTTGACAACTTGTTGATTATGTCCCTTTGTGTTTTTGGGGAAATTCAACCCTATTATTACTCCATTTGATTTTTGGACTCATGATTTTGTAGGACCACACACATAGGTAAATTTAAGAATCTACATTATATTAATTTGACAAAGTTTCATAAGAATGTAAATTTTAATTAGCAATATTGACAAAGTATAAAATATTTTGATAAACTCTCATAGGGAAGTTAAATTTGGAGCTACATAAAACCCCAACAAGTTCTACCACCCAGCTACACAAACTAACATGTTTATTTACTTACATTAATTAATTTACCTATTATCTACCAAGGGTTATATGTGCCCTATTAATACTAACTAACACACTAATCAAATACATTTATATCATACAACCTAAAAAAAACCCTTGATATAGAATTGGGTATAGCTTATGATCTATAAATATGACTATGGATTCATCAATTTTTTTGACCTCACTACAACTGGCATATTATACATCATGGTATTAATCAATTAACATCACTTCAATGAATCTCACTAACCTACAAGTTATGACATGAATGATGAACATGATTAATGCATGATCATTTCCTTTAACCATTATGTACCATCCTAAAATAGAACACGATCAAGGGATGTTTAAACACATTGATCCACATAAGGTATAACATATAAACCCATCCAATGACTATCATGTACTATATATGACACATTTCCCTGATGCCTAATGATGCCAATGAACCTTTGCTCAACACTATGGTGATAAAAAATCAACTACCAACTCATACAATCACCAATGATTAATTGAATGCCATGTAATATTTTCCCCTATAAATCAATAAGTGAGAATCCTTTGTAGTAAAAAACAAAATCCAAACTACTATGTCTACTCCTCATGAGGATACCAATGAAAAAACTAAAACTAAAACTAAACTGCAATAACACCAAACTAAAAAACACACACTATTACTACCAAAAATGTTATTCTATAATTTTACCCAAACTTTGAGTGAATAGATAAATAAAGAAGGGGAATGATCCTCCAGCCTCTAATGGGTCTTGTGACCTCCATTTTGATGCTTATACTTTGTAAATTATAAGGATCATAATGAATCTATAATATTTATCTTCAAAAACTTTGGTGATAACTCTAAATACACAAATATAAGATGATATTATAAAAAAGTCATTATTAAGGTGTCAGTTTCCACCCAAAATGCACCTATATACATGAAACTCATTATTTTACTACATGTTTCTCACAAATTATGTCTATACCCTCTATTAATAAAATTCACAATTTGTAAATAATTACTCTTATAGCCTTATGTATTTAGCAACATTATTTTTGTAAACACTTTACAAGGTACACAATAATAAGAATATTCTAAAGAGATTCTATTTTACATACTAATTTGGGCCCAAAAGTAAGTTTTACCAAAAAGATGCTTTAGTGGATTTTGAACCTTAGACCTCTCCTTTGCATTTGACTTACAAAACATAAATAACCAATTCCACTACAAGAAATTTTCAAATATAAAGAGAGAATATTCTATATAAAACTAAATTTTTAATATTTTAAAAATAAAAAAATATATTTTTCATGTAAAATATCCTCACCTAGAATTTCACCCGTGATTATTTTAGGTAAAAGTTATTATAGTATCTATCTAACTTGTGGAGCCCATATTAACATTTAAAATTAAAAATTGAAAATTGAAATAGATAAAAAGTGTGGCACCATAACACTTTACTATAATGCCCTTATGTGTCATACATGGATTTAAAGAATAAATTTAGACTCGTTTATATGCTCACAAATACATATAAGATAAATTTGAAAGGTTTTTGATTGATTTATATCATTTTAAAATAAATCTTATGCCATCCATGCATTATTCAACTTTAAATTTATGGGTGCAGTATAAATATTATGTTATATAAATCTTCTACGCTTTGTTTTGGGTCGTACAATTAGCACACAAATTCTTCCAATATTATTGTAGGGTATATACAACAACATATAAGGGTTTTATATAATCTCAGGTTATCCAAATTACTGTCAATAGGTATTTTTAACCAAACTTAAAAAAATATAGATGCTCTAAACAAGTTATTATTCTCCCAAAATGTATATTTATGCCTCACAAATAGAGTTTTGGGCCATCAAAAACAACATACAGGGTTTAAAATTTGATGTCAAATTGTAAAAATTTGATCCTAAGGCTATTAGACCATACAAATCAAGGTTTTGAATCTCTTGGACTGTACTATGCATTCTCTAGGCCATACAAAATCAACTTATTGAGTGTTTAGGACTTACACAATGCTTTCATGGAATTAACAAATGAATTTAGAGAAAAAATAAAAACTTAGATCCTTCACACCCTACCAAAATATTGACTTCTCTCTCCCTCCCTCTCCCTCTCTCCCCTCATTCATGTGGTTATGCTACCATAATTAGGACTGTGTAAATAGGTAAATATAAGAATCTACATTGTATTAATTTGATAAAGCTTCACAAGAAGGTAAATTATCATTAGTAATATTTACAAAGTTTAAAAACTTTTTATAATATTTAATGGAGATGTTAAATTGAGATTAACATGGGATTCCAATGGGTTCAACTACTCAACTACCCAAACTAACATTAATTAATTTACCTACTAAACTACTGAATGGGTGTATGTTCCCACTTAATACTAACACACTAAGAAAATAAATTTGGATCATACGATCCAACATAATTTTCAATTATTTCTCTTTTTATTGGTCATATTACATGTCAATATATAAAAATATTCCTAAAGGCATTTCAATAAGAAGTATTAAGAGGATATTTTTATGCACACCAAAAAAATTATATATCGGCTCTTCAAGACTTTACAAAGTTAATTAACTACATACTTTGAGCAAAATAAGGATAAGTTAATGTATATGTAGATACACTTGATTTCTTAGGAGAGAATATGAAGGCCTATCTCTCATTTGTGTTGGGATTAAACACACATGCATGATAACTAAATTGGTTCTAATTCTATCCATAGAGGATACATAGCTATAAGTCCTTTATAGATTTACTAAGCAAAATAACATTTTGTTTTATTATTTCCTCTTGCATTAATATGTGAATAAATCACGTTGATATTAAGGAGAACACAAATCAAACATTTCAACCACCAATTTAGTATAGGAAAGTTATGACCATATTTTGCATCATAGTGAGCACTTGTTTATAAAGTTATAAAACTAAAAAAGAGTAGATTAAATAGTTGAAATCTGGTTACATAGTCATTACAAATACATGTACACAATCAATGACCCATAAATTTTGTATGGTATAGAATCAGTGACCTACTAAATTTATACCTTGTCACAATGAAGTTTTAGATTATAAATTTTTAGTATAGTCAACATCCATATATATATTTTTAGTTTCATATTCCCATAATTATAACTAGGTGTGTTTGTTTATATCTCTCTAATCACTTCACATCTAATTACATTATTTTTTCACTAGTTTGTCATACTTTTAGTTGTTATTTTTAGGCATAGTTTATATCTGATAACTTTAGTTTATTGGTATATCATAGATATATCTTATACCATAGTTTTAATTTAATGTGCATAGTGTTATTTCTCTTTTTTTGGTATTTTAATTAAAAATATCTAGATACCCACATCTTTTCTATACTTATAGCATATAAATACACTGAATATATCCAACTTATTTCAACCATTCATGAAAAATTACAAAATGAAAACAGTGTAAATATTTCATTTTATATTTGTTTCAAAGATATATGAACACATATTTATTTGGTTACAATACATACATTGAATATATCATGTTTGTTTTTTTTTTCAAATAAAAAATACAAACTATATATAATTCCAATGTATATCTTACAAACAAAGATACATTTCAGTTTTTAGCCACCCACATGGATATGTTGACAAATAATGTATATATTCAATGACTATACCCATTTATAACATATTTTAGATGAAAAAATATAAGAAAAAGATAAAATGTTCATTACCAATAAATATTTGTATATTTCACCTATTCAAAAATCAAAGATGCCTAGAGTGGAGGAGTAAATATTACCAATTATCCTATTTGTGTTAAAATTCTCTAGGTTTTTGTCTGCATAATAAAACTAAAATATGATGTTAACTAACCAAATATATCACTGGTTAATGCAATGAAGATAAAAAATAAGAAATAAAGGGATTTTATTTGATTTGTAACGTACCTTAAATAATTTGGAGAACAAAAAATCACATATGAGCTATAATGAGGGTGACATTTTATCAATACCTTATTTTATGTTTTTGAGATATTTTTAATTAAGTTCAAGTACATCATTCCAAAAAATTATATGAAATTCATATTTTTGGTAATACTTATCTTATGGGTATTATCCAAATTGAGGTACATAATTATTTTAAGAAACCCACATCATTTTCCCACACTTATAACATATATAAACACTGACTACATCCAACCTATATCATTCAATATAAAAAAAATTAATGGAAACAACCAAATTTTTCTTTTTTGAGTTTGATATAAATATTTATGAACATTTCCTACTATATATTGTACATGGTTTGTCTATAATACACTTGATTTTTAGTTATATACACTCAAATTTGGTTTATAAATGTAAAGTTGTGAGTTTTAAAAGTATTCTTAAGACACATGACTAGTTCATACATGCATGACTCTAATTCACTTTCTATCCTAGCCTTTCATATATGGGCCAAGCCTTCCCAATTTTATTTCATTCACATACAAGATATACCTAATATATAACTAACCTTTATTATCATAATTAGACTATCACTATTATCTATATCACTATCTTCTCCATCTTAGATAGTTCTAGAAATGGGCATATGATACACGTTACCAATGGAATTTGACTTCACCTAAGATGCCCCAAATTATCTTAAAAACCATTTTACAATATTAAAATCCTTTACCTAAATTTTCCCACATGTTTCTTATGTAGATTATAGAGGGAAACTACCCAAATAGTCTCCTATTAATGCACATCAAGCTTAATCCTAAGCCTATCTAGAGTTCACTTGGGAAGTCAGTTGCACACTAAGGAACGCATTTGAACCTTTCCATAAAGCTTCCACATATATAAATACCTAAAATTATTAATCAAAAATATAGGTTTAAGTACTAATGTCAGGGAAAAATTATAGGATTTCAAGAGTAAAAATCCACACACAAGTTGTATAAATGCTTACATATCACTATTAAACATGCATACACCTAGGTGGGAGAACTACATGTAGTTTTATTCCACTTAAAAATATTGGAATATAGGAAATTATCATCCAAATAATAGGGTTTGGGTTAGGTTATCCAACCCATCCTCTCTAACCCCTTTTTATAATAAAATGAAACATCACAAGTGGAGCTATGGTTTCAAGGTGAAAAAAGATGAATATAAATATTCACATAGGATTGGGCCACTAAAATTATGTAGAAACATTATTTATAGTAAAACATAGTGCTATAGTGATTTGTGGTGTGTTAGGACTTGTTCCAAAGTCTTAACGTTAGGTTAGTTTTTTGGTAGAAAATAATTATTATTGTAAATGGGGCATGCATCTTTTATAAAGACACCCCCATAAAATAAATAAACTTAGTTTAATTATTAGGTAGTTTTTATGTTTTATGTTTATTAATTAGATTTATTTTACGGGTTGTTTTCCCGTATTTAGTTGGTTATTGGATTAGTTGTTTTTACCGGTCATTGGTAAAAACTATATAAATCCATATTTGCTTTGTGAAAGGGTTCACGGAGTAAAGGCACCCTTATGTACTTATTTTTTTGAAATTAATAAAATACTTGTGCACTCACACTAAGCGGGGACAAGGTTCAATCTATTTTGATCCTGGAGTTATCAGTGGTATTAGAGCATGGTTGGGAGCACGGTGAATTCGAAGGAGGAAGGTGTGATTTCTTTTGGCATGAAAATAAGTTATGCCATATAGTTTGGTTTAAATATTTTGAAAAATTATTAAATCATTTTAATTTTTCAAAAATTGTTTATATTTAACCCTGTATTTTCCATATACCACTGTCTATTTTTTTTTGGATCATTCATACTCCATTCATACTCTATTTTTCTTCTGTTAAGCCTCCTCATTTGGCATAAAAATGAATTTTAGCATTTAAATGTTATTAATTCATTATTTTTGAGCCAAAATCAAATTTGTACGGCCTTTTATCTGAGAAAACATCTGAAACTTTTCATTAATGGCTGTCATTATGAGTATAACATTCATTTCTGTGGAAAACCTCTGAAAAACATCAGCAAATAACATTAAAAACCTCTGTTGTTGCATTTTTAATTGAAAATCTAGAAATACCAGACTTGTACGGCCTATTGTACAGCCTTTTCAATGCCTAGGCTTGTTTTTGATTAATTCCTTGCAAATATACTTCAACAAATTTGCAAAAACACTGTAAAAATCATTTTTAGCAGCATGTACAGATTTGTACGGCCTAGGTGAGAGAGAGCAGGTGGAGAAAAAGTTTCCAGCAGCAGCCATGGCGTCCCAGGCAAGCATGGTGCTAGAATAAAGTTCAAAAATTATTTTTTGCTGTTCTAAAGTTTTATTTTTCAAAAATTTGCTGTGGAGGGCCCACCTGGGAGAAAGCTTGAAGTGAAGGCTGTCAAATAAAAAAGAAAGGGAAAAAGAATTTATTTATTTACATTCTCATGTAATTTTTTTTTAATTTTCCCTCATACATAGAAATCTAGTATAAATTTAAATTTCTGAGTATAACATTTTGTAAATACTCTTAGAGCAATTGGTTAAGCCTATTTTGCTAAAAGCTTGCAAGGGAGGAGGTCAAGGGTTCAAATCCCTTTTTGGAGAAAGTTTCTTTTTGCCTTGGAATATACTTTTTTGAAAAAGGAATATTCATATTGTAAAACACATACTTATTGTATTGTGTTATTTATTTTTTGAAAAAGGGGCAAAATTCAATCTTTTTTCTTTCGCATTGTTGTGGTGAGATAAGGGTGTAATTGGTGGAATAAGGTTGTAATTTGGTGAAATAAGGGTGTAATCATTGATTTTTGGTGTGGTTAAGTGCAAAATCCATCAAAAATACTTATTTTCTATTTTTCGCTCTATGCGGAGGTTAAGTGCAAAACCCCGTAGAAGCAGTGTCTTATGCAGTGAGTGTGATATTTATTTCATTTCTTTCACATTTTGTCACACGTTTCTCTACTACACTTGCTTTCATTTCAAAAATGCCAAAAATTCAAAATTTGCTTTCTGATGGTGATAGATTAACAATTTCCAATTATTCAGATTGGAAACGATTGATGGAGGCTTCACTAGTGTTTAATGAGTTATGGGATATTGTTAAGAATGAAAATCCCACATTGCCAACAAAGCAGGCTAAATTAGATATTTTCAATTTGTCTGATTCTAAGGCCTTAGCTCTCATTAAATTTTGTTGTACTCGTGATACGTATGTTCATATTGAAAATTCTCCTCATAGTTACACTGCGTGGAAAACATTGTCTGATTTGTATGATAAGAAACTAGAGCATAAGAAGATAGATATTCATATGCAGTTGTTTACTTTGTCATTAGATGAGGATGGGGATATGGGAGAATATATGTCTAAGTTGAAAAATATCACTACTGAGTACACTAAGGCTAGTTTTGGAAAACTAGATGATGACCTCATAGTTACTGCTGCTTTGAAAGGACTACCAGGGTCCTATAGGAATTTTGTTGAAATGTTGCATGTCTCTGACAAGATCACAGCATCACCTTTGATAATTTGGCTGAGTTTCTCATCCAACATGACCTCTCTCTACCCAAAAAATCCAAGAAAACTGAAGAAGCCCATGTTTTAGAGTCAAAGCCTAGTTCATCTTCATCTAGGCATCAAAACAATAGAGGAAATAGTTATAGAGGGGGTCGAGGTTACAGAGGAGGCAGATATAAAAATAGAGGTAGGGGTCATTCACATAATCAACAATCTAATCAATCACATTCACATGAAACAAGTGATCGAGGACATGGTCACAATTCATATAGGGGCAGAGGTCGAGGTAGATCTGACATTCAGTGTCATAGATGTGGAAAATTTGGTCATATTGCCTCACAATGTAGGGTTCCTTTTGATAAAATTCAAAGGCCACAAAAAGTGACTAAGACTAACTCTGCTCAGTATGCCGATCATGACTATGATGAATCTAGTAATGTTGCCCATGAATTTGCATTTACTTCTTTGGGGCACATTGATTATGTTGAATATGAGGCAAGAGATGAGCTCACAGATGTATGGGTTTTAGACACAGGAACAACCAAACACATGACATTTAGGAGAGATTTCTTTTGGTCTTATAAGGAAGCTTCTCTCTCTCCAGTTGCCTTAGCAGATAAGTCTATGCATACACCACTAGGACTTGGTACTATTCGAATTCTTCTTCCTAATGGGTCTATAAAATACTTGGAGGATGTTTGGTATGTTCCCACTTTGAAGAAACACTTACTTTCTTTGGTAACTATTCGAAAGAAAGGTTATCAAATTGTGGTTGAAAATGGGCTCATTTACATCAATTCAGTGAAGGATAATTATAAAACCATGTATACAGGATATGAAGATGGTAACTTGGTTAGATTGCATTGTAAGGTGCTTCCTCCAAATATAGAACTTGCAGCCATTGTTGATACAAGTACAGGTACTATGTCTACATAGTGGTTATGGCATCTCTGCTATGGACATTTGAATATCCACTCTTTAGTGGATTTGCAGAGATATCGTATGGTGAATGGGTTGCCCACTTTTCGCAAAGATAGTATTCTTTGTGAGTCATGTGTTTTGGGCAAACAAAATCGGGAAAAATTTCCTAAACAGTCATCTTGGAGAGTTAACATATGTTTACAGTTAGTTCATAGTGATGTATGTGACATGAAAAAGTCATCCATTGGTGGGTGTAGATACTTTGTCTTGTTTATTGATAACTTTTCTAGGATGACTTGGGTATTCTTTATGAAAAACAAATCTGAAGTTTTCACTAAGTTTGTTGATTGGTTACACTTAGTTGAAAAAGAAACGGGTTCACATTTGGCCACTTTTCATTCAGATAATGGAGGTGAGTATACCTCTAATGAATTTTTAGACTATTATCGAGAACATGGAATTCATCGACAATATAGTAATGCTTATACTCCACAACAAAATGGAGTATCTGAATGAATGAATAGAACTTTAGAAGGCATAACATGTGCCATGTTGCAATATAAACAGCTTGATGATAAATTTTGGGCTGAAGCCATTGGTACTATAGTGTATTTGAGAAATAGGTCCCCCACAGTTGCACTTTTGGGACAAACTCCATATGAGGCATGGTATGGGTTTAAACCCAAAGTTAAACACTTGAAAGTGTTTGGATGTCTTTGTTTTGCTTTGGTTCCTCCTAAACATAGAACTAAGTTGGAACCACGAAGTCGAAAATGCATATTTCTTGGTTATTCTGAAGATAAAAAGGGATTTCATTTGCTTGCATAGGATTCAGGCAAATTCATAGTGAGTCGAGATGTAATATTTGATGAATTTGGGACTATGAACACTGCAGAGATTGATTCTCAACTTGATAGATTACAGAGGAAAAATGCAAAAAGAGATAAGGGTTTGAATAATGGGGATAACTCTTCAAAGTTATGGTATGAGACTCAAATTCCTTCACTTTCCTCTCCTTCATCTACAAGTTCACAGGTTGATGACTTAGAAATTGTTGAAAATTCTCTAAGTCCCCCATCGAATGATGCACCTAGTCAGAATTCTGGAGTCCCTGATTTGAATAATTTGTCTAAGTATCCAAAATGGGCTCAAATTACTTTTTCTGACTTGACAGCAGATGAAGTTGGTTTAACAGGGCCCAAGAAATCTCGAAAATAGGTGAACTATGTTATGGTTGTTACTACTTCTTCCACTGAGCCATCCACTTTTGAGGAGGCATCTACTGAACATGTTTGGCAATAGGCAATGAAATGTGAGTATGATTCCATACTTAAAAATAATACATGGGTTTTAGTTGATCCTCCTCCACATGTTAAACCCATCGAATGTAAATGGGTTTATAGGACTAAGTATAAATAAGATGGTTCCATTGATAAACATAAGGCATGACTTGTTGCCAAAGGATATGCGCAACAAGAAGGTATTGATTATGAGGAAACATTTGCACCAACTGCCAAATGGCACACTATTCGTATGGTACTTGCCTTAGTGGCACAACAGGGTTGGAAAGTACATTAGTTGGATGTTAAAAGTGCTTTTTTAAATGGTGATTTACATGAAGAAGTCTTTATGAAACAACCTCAGGGTTTTGAACAGGTGGGTGTTGAACACAAAGTGTGTAAATTGACAAAAGCTTTGTATGGGCTCAAACAGGCACCCAGGGCTTGGTATGAGAAAATGGATTCATACTTGAAATCCATTGGTTTTCATCACAGTGAATCAGATGATACTCTCTATTTTCAAGTGCAAGGTAAGAAAATGGTGATATTAGTTCTCTATGTTGATGACTTGTTTATTACAGGTAATGACGAAAATCATAACAAGTCTGTGAAGAAGGAATTAAAATATGGGTTTGAGATGACAGATCTTGGACTTCTTCACTACTATCTAGGCATAGAGGTAACTCAGAAAGAGCATAGTATTTTCATTTCAAAAACTAAGTATATTTTTGAGTTATTAGAGAGGTTTGGCATGAGTGATTGCAAACCTACCCTCACTCCCATGGAAAGTAACTTGACATTGTCTAAGGATGATAGCAATGCCTTTTTTGATGGCACAACATATAGACAATTGGTGGGAGGTTTGATATATTTGATGACTACCAGGCCCGATATTTCATTTTCAATTGGAATTTTATCTAGGTTTATGCATGAGCCTAGAGAAATTCATTGGCATGCATAAAAATGAGTACTTCGTTACCTTCAGGGAACAAAAACATATGGCCTTGAATACTGCCGCAACAAGAACTTCAAACTTGTTGGATATTGTGATGCAGATTTTGGTGGATGTGTGGATGACAGAGTGTCAACCATAGGATACACTATGCATATGGGTTCAACTGCCATTGCTTGGTGTTGTAAGAAGCAGGATATAGTGGCAAATTCATCAGCAGAATCAGAGTATATTGCAGCATGGGATGCTTCTAGAGAAATTGTTTACCTTCATCGTATTCTTGAAGATCTTTAGGTTTCTCAGTTTGCTCCTACACAGTTATACATTGATAATCAGAGTGCAATCAAGATTTCCAAGAATCTAGTGTTTCATGCCAAAACAAAACATATGGATGTCAAATATCATTATCTGCGAATGCTAGTGGCAAAGAAAACTCTTGATCCAATATATTGCCCAACTACCGATCAGACAGCTGATATCTTCACAAAACCCCTTGACAGAATCAAATTTGAAAAATTTAGAAAAATGCTTGGTATGTGTCCAAAGACTTGACTTTGGATCATAGGGGGGTTTGTTAGGACTTGTTCCAAAGTCTTAACGTTAGGTTAGTTTTTTGGTAGAAAATAATTACTATTGTAAATGGGGCATGCATCTTTTATAAAGACACCCCCATAAAATAAATAAACTTAGTTTAATTATTAGGTAGTTTTTATGTTTTATGTTTATTAATTAGATTTGTTTTATGGGTTGTTTTCCCATATTTAGTTGGTTATTGGATTATTTTTTTTACCGGTCATTGGTAAAAACTATATAAATCCATATTTGCTTTGCGAAAGGGTTAACAGAGTAAAGGCACCCTTATGTACTTATTTTTTTGAAATTAATAAAATACTTGTGCACTCGCACTAAGCGGGGACAAGGTTCAATCTATTTTGATCCTAGAGTTATCATGGTGAAATATACTATAATAAACATAAAATCAAACTCTAGTGTATAGTGGAAGGATTCGGTCATTGTAGGCATCTATACCCTATCGATAATAACCAAATAGGTTCTGTCAACTAGCTTTTTGATATGAGTGACCATAGATTAATTTTAGTGCATTTATAACATATGTATATAGTAAAAAACTATACTATAACTAGAATAAGCTAAGTATATTGTCCTTTTATTAGTTTCCATAAATAGCAAGTGTAATTATTCAGTTTCATTTTACTAGTCCAATTTAAATTACATAATATATCTTATATCTTATACAATATAAGTAGTCTTAGGTTCTACATTATTAGATCAAATTAAATAAAAATAATTTAATTTTTTTGGGTTAACCCTTATTTAAATTACAAAAAAACCTAATTTTTTTATCCCTTAGGGTTTATTCAATCCTCCTTGCATTTAAAATTTATATCAAGGTTTCAGATCTAGTTTCTTATTTCCTCATTGTCACATAAATCATAAAGTAAAACTAATTAATTAATAATTAATGGGAGATTAAGGAAGCCTTAGATAAAATATATGATACTTATCTATTATTTTTGTGTTTCTTTGTTGTTCTTTCTCTATAGATGGTTTATTTGTAGGCAATTTCTATTTTAGTTTTTTTGGGCTTTTGTTCCCCTGCTCTGTGATGTTTTGACTCTTGTTCTGGTGCTTATTTTTTCTATATTTATCCATATTTGTGTGGTATTTGAATCCCTATCAAAAAAATAATTTACCAATAAAAATAATAATAATAATAAAATAAATGTTACTATAGGATTGAATATTTTAATGTTCATGGTAGATTCAATGAGGTAGATAGATAGGAACTCATTGAATATCATGAAATGATTTCACATTTTATTGATACATTAATACATGTAATTAAAGATGAAAATAAAAATAATTCTAAGGTTTCCACATATAAGGACCAATATGAGCTCAATAATGATAATCATTTACCTTTTAGAGTTACCAACTCTAAAATAGGTGTGCAAACCATTGTTTCTACCACCACTATCACTATGTCTACACCTATGGTTACACATGTGATTCCCACCCATGGTGTGGGTGAAATACATGTATTTCCTTAAATTTATATGAACCTCCCTAAACAACATAATTTTATGCCTCCTAATATGGCTATTCATGTCACATCCACATAATCTTCTATGCCTAACACTTAAGCCCTTATGCAAAATATCCTTGATCTTGAAGCTAAATTGATTTAATTAAAATAAAAATTAGATAATGGGACATTAGACATATTATTAATCCTTATTACACAACTCATTGGTTGTAGAGATATAATATTATACCTTATCTATAGGATATTTTACCACCTAATCTAGTAAAGGTGATAAAAAGCAACAATTTATACCATTTTGTACATCATTTTTGGATTATGCATATAATGAAAAATTAAGTTATTTGCAAGAAGTCTCAAGGACTATGCCTTGCAGTGTTTCTAATATTTTCCATGTTAACTAGTTCATTGCCTGTAATCCTTTACAATATCAAATTTTAACAAAATTTTGATGAAGCACACATCTAATCCTATAACATCTGTAATTATAATGTTTCAAGGAAAACCAATCTACAAATCAAAATAAAATGAGAATAATAATGATTCAAAGGTAAGAACTAGAAGGTTTAGACTCAATGTATTCTTCACCAAAATTATAGTAATCATCATTATTCCAAGGTTCATGAAAATTAGAATTTAATTCACTTGTAGAAGTAAGATTAGAAGAATTATTATTCACATGCTCACTAAGAGAAAGAGTAGGAGAATATTCTAAATTATTACTACTATGAAATATATCATCATGTGTGGGTGTAATGCAATGCATGTATTCACTAGCTATGTGTGGAGTGCATGTATGATTATTAATTTTAATTTTGGAGTCAAGGGTAGAATAAGTAGAAATTATATTTTCATTTGACGTATTATGACATGTAGGAGAAGAGTTAGAGATATTTACATTATCAACATTTTGCAAAGAATCATTGTATTGAGCTTGGAATGTAAAAGAAGGTGATAAAATAATGTCATCTACTTTAGTTTATGCATTGGTAAAAGGTGTATTTCATTTGTGCATGCTTTTTCAAATTTAACTAAGGGTAAAGAAGATGCATTACTCTTTTCTATGTTGTTTGAATCATGCAAAAATATATTTCATTTATTGCACTTATATTATTTTAATTTGAAAAGGGAGGTAGAGAAAGTGGTTGAAAAGCTAGGATCACATTGGAATAAAGCACTAACAACAAGAGGTTATTTTGGCATTACATTGTTAGTTTGATTTTGAGGTGTAGGAAAAGAGGGAGATAAAAGAGAAGAAGATGCATTTAGTATATCCTCATCAACACTTTCATTGTCATGCTCATAGTAATCCTCATATACATCATTACAAAACTAATAATAATCATCATAATTATAAATGAAATCATTATCATGTGCTATGTGAAATCTTGAAAATGTGTCCATTCATTATTATAATAATGAGGAGAATTTATAAATTTATCAACTGGCTAAGGGGTAAGAGGCTTCTTGGATGTCATTTGAAACTTTCCAAAGAAGATATGTAAATAATTAATAACAAGCACATACTAGGTATAATGTAATATAACATAGGTATATGTGTGACTCTGGTAGGTATTTAGCCCAATGCATAGAAAATATTAGTATTGTACTAAAAACCCTAAAGGCTAGTATATGGATGTATGGGGACCTAATATATGGATCTAGGGTTTGATGAGGGTTATTTGGAAAAAATAAATTATATTAAATTAATGAAACCCTAATATAGGACTTATTTGGATGAGTTAGGTTGTGCCAAAAATCAAGAAAAAATAGAAGTTTGTAACCCTAATTTAGTGCACAAAAAATTAAGGTAAACCCTAGGCTAAACTAGGGTATTAAACAATATTCAAAGTAAGTTAGATTCACCAAATGTTTTAACTTTTTAAGACTTAATAAATGTAAATCCTAGATTGTTAAAGGGATGATTATAGTAATAAATTGAAATAAATATAAGAAATAATTAATTTGACAAGTTCTTCAGAAAATAGTAAATATGGTGAGAAAGGGTACTTACTAGAGCAAAACAATTATTTCTATGAATTAGGAGGTTAGAATAGGCTTGGAGATGAGCCAGTCATCTTTCATCCTATGACTCTAATTAAAAACATGCTTTATATAGTAGTGCCCTTATGAGGACAGTAACATGAATGGTGTTAGTGTTGAATTATGGCATTAGTGTACTTAAAAGAATTGCCTAAAACTTTCAGAGATGATGCAAGAGAGTTTGAGGGACCTATAGGTGATTCTATGACTTATAGAAGTTTATATGTGTCACTATTTTACATAAATATCTTAAAAAACCCTAATGAACACCTACACACATGGAAACAAAACCGAATCAAATTCAAAAGAAAGGGAAAAATTAGATTATGGGATATTATAATCGCATGGGATAAAACCCCTATTGTCTTGGCCACTACCTACATTAACCCCAACACTAAGGGTTTGAGATCACATGTAGTTATCCCTTAGGGAATGTGCATAATCAATGTTTATAGTATGTTGGATTAAATTTCATTTAGGCACTTATTTGATCAATCATGTAAGTCTAGATACGATAGATGAGTAATATGATGTGTGTTGAGTTGCATTATTGACTAATTTTATTTGCCAAAATAGTAAGTGCTAGATGTAAAATGCCTTATGAGGCTCATTATATATAATAAATTTTGATTTGAATGTAATACCTTATTCTCTAGATAAAAGACAAAAAAGGGGGATAAAAACATAAGATAAGTCTCAAGGGAAGGTTATGACCCAAAACATGGAATAAAAATGACCATTGGACACTAGCGTCAATGGTGCCATTGTCTAGATCAGGGTGCTAGTGTCTTGAGGTACCAAAATAGAGAAAATATTGATAAAAATAGGATAGGGTCCCATGTGACTAGGAAGGGATGACTTAGGACCACTAGGGGTGCAATAAATAGGGAAAACAAAACATAAAAAAGACCAAAAGACCCAAAATGACCATGCAAATAAGAGATACATTCATCACTAAGACCTTCCTTTGAAAGAACAACAAAAGACATAAAACTTGTGGTTGATTGAACAAATTAGGGTGTACACACACACACATAATATCACACTTTTGGAGGCAAACTATCCTTTCATATCTCCAATATTTTATTATACATATCTTATGAATATAGTGCATAACATGCCCATGTGTATATTGATACTACATTAATTATATAAGGATATTACATTTTCCTACTTACATAGTCATATGATGAATAAAGAATGTGTTACATATATTATTATATCTTTACATGTTAGGTTTTTAGACACTCAAATTTAATCATAAATTGCTTAACAATGTTTAATCTTGACATCTTTACCTTAGTCTATTCACCATTCCATTAACTTTAAATCTACATGAGAGTCTTCAATATTATATTTACTATCTTGAAATTAATAGAAACATCATTGAAGCATCCCTATTCTAATTACAGGGTCTTATTAGACAAATCCTAATAGTCTCTATCCTTCTGGGATAAGTCTAAACTAGGTAGATAGGGTTGTAGTCCGATCTTGTCCACTGGTGCGACCTTTTCCCCTACACTCCAATGGCAAATTTTAAAATTTGATACATTTTATATTGTACCTCCCATGATTTTATCAAGGTTAATTAATGGAAATATTTTAAATATTTCTATTTATAATGACGTCATGGTCATTTACTACATATATGGCAATCACTTGGCATTTTTATTGCACATTGATTAAAAGGGCACTTATATTTCTAATTCCAATTCTTATTTATTATAAAAATCATAAGCTAAGTTTAACGATATTTTATTTCATGTCAAGTGCACTCATTTCCAAAAATTCAAGTCAATTTACTAAGTTACATTAAGATAATGAATATGAATATTCACACACTCACTCTAGGAGGGAGAACTACATTGGCCAAATGCCCTTTTGGGCTATGTAGGCAACACTCAAATTATAGGTTTTTTTTAGGATAAATTTATTATTTCCCTTGTATAATTCCTCTTTTATTTTTAGTCTTCTATTTAGTTTATGTGTAGAAACTATAGATTTTCTATTGCAGATATTAAATATGTCAAATCAACTACCATAATCTATTCATCAACCATATTTGAAAACTATAGGTACTTATGTAATAAAATTAATTATATAATCAACCATGATGTGACTGTAGTCAATAGACAAGGCCACAATGCAACCATATCCACCTAGTGTGGCCTTGTGAAAATAAATCACATAATCTTATTTTTGGTTATGACAATTCACAAATCTTTTTATATAGTTTTACATCAGAGATATGCTTTCATAGTAAATATAAATCAAATCCAAGCTAGGTTTGTGCATTTAATTTTTTATTAGAATTTATAACTCATTTAAAATTATTTTATATTAGATAGGGTTAAAATATGGGTTTAGGGTCCCATGCCCTTACAAAGAGAATCTAAAAGATATTCAATAAAAAATAGCAAGACAAAAATAAATAGAACCTAAAAACCAACTAGAACCATTAACTTCAGCCAAAAAGATGCCAAAACCCAAAAAAAATGAGAGAAAACCTAGAAACCAGATGATAGCTAGTTTGAATCCTGTTGTCCCCCAAAAAAAGACTTCTCATTTATGGGACAACATATGAACTATTTTGGTCCTAGAGGACCAAGATTATCTCTCCCCTTCTCAAAAAATTGTTCTGAGCCTTCAAATGCTTTATTATTCAAACCTTTTCAGATTTCTAAAAACTCTATAGATTCAAAACTACTGACTCTACAGGCTTGAAATTAGTTGGTTCAATGGGTTTGACAGTTCCAAGGTTCAACACATGAGTTTTTCATTTTGTGTGGGTTTTGTCTAAGTCTCAAAGTCAAGCGAAAGCTACCAAGTGTCATCTACCAGGACACTTTATAGTTTGTTTCTAAAAAGTAGCGAAATGTGCCACATGTCCTTTATAAAGCTCAATGGAAGTTTCCAAGTGTCAACATCTACAGTTTCTTTCTTTTTCATTATTGAGTAAGGACTGTGGTGGAGCCCAAGTGAGTGGCTAAAAGTAAGCAGAGTGCTCCAAGTGTCATCATCTATGTGATTGCTAAAGTAAGCAAATCATGCCATGTGTCCCATTATAACTCAGTGGAGCATGACAAGTGTTGGCCTCCACATTTCAAGATTCTTTCAATAAGCTTCTCTCAGAGTCCCATAGAAAGCACCAAGTGGCAACAGTGGAAGGTTGTAATTTTTTTCTAGGAAGCTACAAAAGTTTCCATGTGTCCCTTGTAAAACTCGGTGGAAGCTGCCAAGTGTCAACATCCGCAGCATCTTCCTTTTGTTTTGTTATTAAGGATCGTGGTGGGCCCCAAGTGAATTGAAAAAGTAAGCAGAGCATGCCAAGTGTCATCTTCTACGTGAATCCAAATGAATCTTGAATGTTTCTATAGTGTTTCTAAAGCTCAACAGAAACTACCATGTGTCATCTTCCATAGGACTCTCAAAGGTTTCTAAAGCTTTTATAAGTTAAGTGGAACATGCCACGTGTCCTATTATAACTTATTACAGCATGACAAATGTCTACATTCATGTTCCCCTTTTGAAGCTGCTTAGGAAAGAAGTGTTGTGGGTCCCATTTTCCATAAGTTTCTAATAAGTTTTGTAGCATCAGAATGTGCCATGTGTCAAAGACGGAGCACTCCCAATATAAAGACACAGAGCCAAGGAAAGATTTCCTTCAGACAAATTGTCCAAAGGAATTCCTTTGGACATTTTGTTCAAAGGAGATAAAGAAATAATAGCCCACTGAAGAAATTAAAGCCTAAAAGCCGCCCAAAAGATCCTAAAGGGTAGGTACCCTTGCGGGGGGCACTTAACACTTAAAAAGGACTATTTGAAAAGCCTGAAGGGACACCTTCCATTTGGAGTGTTCCAAAGGCTTGATAAAGGCACAAAAAGAAGCTTTGAAAGACTTAGATGAAAAGGAGCCTTCAAAGTTCAATGGTTCAATATGGTTCAAAAAAAGTAGTGACCAATGACGTCCCCACAGATGTCAAATTTAAGGTGATGGAATATCTATTAAAATTCAAATATGGAACAAAATTTGAAAAATAAACCAAGCGACTAGCTAAAAAGAGAGCCTGAGAGCCTGAATAGCTATATAGAAGAGAAAATAATATAAAAGATCAGAAATATCTACAAGGGAGTTATTTCCAGTAGGTGAAATAGTGAATCAAGTGGTCATCTAAGCACACTAAATCAAGGATGCAGCTTGTTTGTCTCCCTTAGAGTAAAGGTGAGGTAGACAAATGCATAGACACCATATGACTCAGGTCCAGGAGGAGATATTTGAGATGAATCAACATGCCACAGTTAAGGTAGCTGCCTAGTTCTAGCATGGCCCTTCTTGAAAAAACTAAAAATGCATTCAAGGCATTGAATGTAGCATGGGCCATTCCATGGATCAATGTGCCATGCCTTTCTTAGCTACTATATAATTTAATCTCTTTGTTTGTTTTAAGAGACCTTTTTGATAAAGAAAGCAAAAAACTCTAACCAAATTGAAAGGCGAATACTTAGACTTTGAGCTCAGATTGTTCATATTATTTTATCTGAATGAGAAAGTAAGTTACCTATAGACTTTGTGCTATTATATCTTGTATCATTTTAGGAGATTATTCTTATATCTATCATCTGAATGTGTTCTTGTTTATTTAATCTAACAAGTAAAAATTTGTGGAGATAATCAAGAAGCTGTCCTGAAGCCAATTGTAAGAAGACTTTGTGCTGCCTACAGTTGCCTTTAGTGTGTTTGTCTTTTTCTATTTTCTATGTAAAGAACCTTGGGATGACTTTGTGCCCTCATTGTTCTTCATATCTCACTCTTTGGGCAGCTTAAGTGGAGACTTTGTGCTACACTTCATTTTGCTAGTTACTACACTCTGTTACCAGTCATTTGTCTCTACCTGAAATAATTCTTGCTGTTTCCTATAAGACCACTTCTGAAAGAAGAGAAGGATTTCAATGTCTTCATCAATATTTATCCTTTATCTATGAGTATCATCTCTAAAAAGAGAGAGATGGATGGTGATACCCTACCCCTTGTTGTTTTTTGCTTATATCTATAGTATATAACCCCTTTATACTTATAGGGAACCTCCCCTTGATGAGAGGAGAGATTTGTCCTATTTGGATGTGGTAAACCTACAACTTTGGCTGACCAATCTCCCTTACTGTGGATGATTAGACCTATTTTGCTCATCAGTATGCTGGTGACAAAATATTCACCCAACAGTCTTTTTAGTGACTCCGCTGGGGATGTTACGTGTAGAAGCCTTAAACCTTAGATTGAAGCAGTTCCTATCCTTATCCATTATATACTCTGGTGACTCTCTCATTTGGGTCTTACCCATTATCCATTTATATCCTTATCCATTCCCATTATTTAATTTGGTCTACAAACCAAATCTGCTGGAGAAAAATAGCAATTTGAACTCTCAAAATTCAAGCTAAAGTAGGTCCTTCTCTTTTCCATTTTTGTCCTACAATTTGGTAACTCCACACTATACCAGAAGCTAGAGAGTTCAAGGTGTTGTTGACCCTATCTTTGAGTTGGTGTAGCAAGAAAATTTGACTTATTCCCTCCCCAAATTCAAGTTCAATGATCTAGGAGTGTTCTTCTTACCCGTACCAGGCCACCAACCTAAAGTAGAGCTGCTATTTCTACCATTAGTATAACTTTGCCTATTCAAATTTCACCTAGATTTATTATTCACCTTTTTCATAATCAGATCATGGCAGTTCAAGGCCCCTGAGATAACTCTTTTGGCATACTAAATCTCACTCCACCTCTACATGAACTCCCATGTAGCTCAAGGAAGAACTTCCTCAAATTCTTTGGTTATGGAAAATTTCACCCTGATGAACATATTGATGCCTTCAGCATAGCCTATGGTGTAATTAGAGTGGAATATGAAGACATAGCAGTCAGGCTATTTATGGAAACACTATAAGGTGCTACTGTAGACTGGGTCTACCATCTACAAGCTCAGTCAGTGACTAATTAGGACACTCTCAAAGTTAAATTTGAAGCCACGTTCAAGCCCATAAAAGATACACATGCCTTGTTGGCCCAGCTCACACAGATGAAGAAGAAACCTCATGAACCTATGAGGGACTTCATTGCTAAGTTTGACAAATTGAGGAATCAGATTCTTATCATTGCTCAACCAACACTTAAAAACCTCAAATGCTTCTTCATCAACTCACAACTGCCTAAAGTGAGTTTTCTATTGAGATGGGCTAGTCACATAGACCTTGCTATTACTCAAGATTTAGCTATTGAGGTAGAAGATGACCTTATCTTGGCAGGAAAGATAAGGAGAGATCCTAATAGAGGTAAATCCTCATCATCTTTTGAATACTCACCTACAGTCACCACTAACCCAATGGTGCAAAAGATAGCAAATGAAGTGTTAGCTCTTAGAAAGCAAATGGCACAAGGGATGTCATCTGCTCCTTCATACAGAGATGTACCAAGGAGGACATTCCCCAATTAAACATACCAAGGAAATGCTATCAGGAATCAAGGGTAGCCAAATCATCTTCCTCCCCCATGGGGGAGCTTGGCCATTGAAACACCTCCAACCAACTCAGAAGTGGGATACCTTGAAGTGAAATCAGATTTCTCCTTCCAACTTAAGTTAAATCAAGAAGATGATATTAATCTCTTCATAGAAAGAGAAGAAAAATTAGCTAGTGACTCCAACATTGGTTTCCTAAATTATCAGGATGAACTTAAAAGTGAAGGTAAAGTAGCTGAGGGATCATACACTATATTCACATGGTCCAAGAATTAGTCAGCCCAGCAAGCTAATAAAGAGAAGACAAAGGAGTGACCTCAACCAATAATCTCAATTGCTAAATGTGGAACTACTCTACCCTTCCAACCAAAGGATCTGGTGACTGATAAAAAGGTGAATACATCAAACATCCCTACACCTTCTACTTCCAACTCATAGACTAGTCTTCTCCCTCCCAAAAATCAAAAGGATGAACTCCTATCCTCTGTTCCCAATTCATCCCAGACATTTGATATAATTGACCATATAAAAAACCAAAATTCAAATGTCTGAATTTGAATTCCTGTAGTCCAACCCTGATCAGTTGGATAAATTGGTTCATTATGTAAAGAACCAAACCATCCCAACAAGATAAGAAGCTAAGAAGGTAACTCATGATCCCTCAAAGAACATGTCTTTCCCAAAAAACCTTGTCATTACTCCTCCTGCTGCCCCTGGGAAAATAGAGCCTTTCTATGTTTCCCTGTTAATAAATAGTCACAAGCTGAGCAATTGCATCATTGATTCTAGAGCTTCAGACAACATCATGCCTACCAAAGTGGCTGAATCTCTTGGTCTCACATTAACTAAGACATTTGAGAGATGTTTCTCCATGGAGAAAAAACAAGTACCACTGTTAAGACAAATCAAGGATGCTCAATTTGCATTTGCAGTATTCTTAGACAAAACAATCAAGATGACTGTCCTGGTGGCCAACATTTTGGCATCATACGACATCCTTCTTGGCTAATTTTTTTTCAAGGATGTTGGTGGTGAGTTGAGCATGGACTTATCTGAGGCAAGGATTCTAGTCAAAAGTGTTATGAAAAGATTGCTCCCTGAAAAGAAAGCAAAATATGTGGTCACCCAATCATCAGCACCTAAAACTCAAATTCTATTTGAGTCTTCAGGGATGGGTAACTACTTTTTATCCATATAGGAAGTCCATGAAGCACCTTTTGAAACTCTTAAAGGTGTCAACTTGGAAATACATTTAGCTAGAACAACAGAAGAATTGATAGAGTGCAATGCAAGTGTGAAAGGATATCCCCCTCCAAAGGAAGAAGAATCAGTACCAAATGAGATATGGATTTTAGAATTTGATGGTAGCTACTTCTCTATCGGTTTAGGAGCTAGGATTGTGTTAATATCTCTTCAAAGAGATATTTTTCCTTCATCATACAAGTTTTAGTTTAGCAACACCAACAACATCGCTGAGTATGAATCTCTCTTAATTAGATTGAAGGCTACTCGAGACAAAGGCGTCAAGCTCCTTCATGTTAAAGGAGATGTTGAACTAGTAGTTTATCAGGTGAGGAACCTGTACCAAACCAAAAATGAGAGATTGTGCCACTATCACAATCTAGTCTGGGATCAACTTGAAAACTTTGATGCTTTCAGCATCTCTATAGTTCCCAAGAAATTCAATGATATGGCTGATGCTTTGGCTATTTCGGCCACTCCTTTGGTTCCTCACCCTAACTTCAAAGGGAATAGGTACACTATTAAACTAGTCTTTTAACCAAGTGTACCTAATAATGCCAATCATTGGCAAGTGTTTAACCATGAAAACCAAATCATTACCTTCTTGAAGCAAAAATATAACTTTGAATAGCTACACTTCAAAGGTAGTGAGCCTTAAAAGCTTGAACTAGCCCCTAAATCAAGTATAGATATAGGTGAAGAGTTCCTGCAACTCAAAGGGAATAAAATCCTAAAAGGCCTAGTTTCCTTTGAAAAGCTATTTGACAAACATGACAAATTCATCAGACAACATCAAGCAAATTCAAGATCTTCTCAAGAGTTTGATCAAGTAAATCTGGGTACCAAGGAAGATCCCAAGATAGTGAACATTGAGAGGTGTTGCACTCCTGAGGAAAAGTTCAAGTTCACTTCTCTGCTCAGTTAGTACATAGATGTCTTAACATATTCCTATGATGATCTGAAGTCACTCAAACCTAAAGAAATCCACCATGATATTCCTCTCAAGGCTAACTCGGTGCCTTACAAGCAAAAATCTAGGCATAACAATCCAAAGATATTAGGTACTATTCAAACTAAAATACAAAAAATGCTAAATGCTAGGATCATTTTCCTAATCCATCATTCCACATGGATTGCAAACATAGTGCCTATGAGGAAGAAGAATGGTAAAATTCACCTCTGTGTGGATTTTAGGAACTTGAATCATTCATCCTTAAAGGATAACTATCCTTTGCCCATCATGGATCAAGTGCTTCAGACAGTGACTGGTTTCAAGATGTTATCAATGCTAGATGGCTTCTCAGGATACAATCAAGTTGAAGTTGGTGAAGCAAACCAGCATAAGATTGCCTTCACCATGCCTTAGGGCACCTTTGCTTATTGGAGAATGCCATTCAGCCTTATTAATGCTGGCACCACTTTCCAAAGAGCAATGGACCTTGATTTCAAAGATGAAATGGGTAAGATCATTATAGTTTATCTTGATGACTTGACTGTCTTTTCCAAGCATCACCCAAATCACATGCATCACTTATGATAAGTGCTAGAATGCCGCCACTAGAATGGCATTTCTTTAAATCCCAAGAAGTTTATTTTTGAGATAATAGAAGGGAAACTTCTTAGACACATTGTTTCTTAAGAAGGTATGAAGATTGACTCAGAAAGAGTCAAGTCCATCCAAGAGCTTACTTTGCCCACAAGTAAGACTGCAGTTCACTCTTTCTTTGGAAAGGTGAATTTTTTAAGAAGGTTCATCCCCAAGTTTGCTGAAAAGACTTGACATATTGTAAACATGATGAAGGGAAAGGCCATCTTCAGCTAGACTGAAGAAGGCAAATTGGCATTCCAGGATATGAAGACAGTTATTGCCCATGCCCCAATTCTAGTTTGTCTAAACTACAAGGAATTCACCATATATAGCTATGCTTTTGAACACACACTTTCATCAATTCTCATTCAACAAAACTAAGAAGGTGTGGAATCTCTCATTTCTTTCATGAGCTATCCTCTCAAAGCTCATGAGATAAAATACTCAAACATGGAAAAGCATGCCTATGTAGTGGTAAAGGTAGTGAAGCATTTTTGCTTCTATATCCTGAATTCACATGTCACTGCCTTGGTTCTTGATACCACGGTTAAATCCATATTAACTCAGTAGGAGTTTGGGATGAAAAGAGGCAAATGGATTGTAAGAATCCAAGAGTTTGATCTATTCATCAGACCAACAAAGCTGGTGCATCGAAAGGGCCTATGTTAATTAATTGTTGTTAACAAGCCAGAGGGAACATAGCATAAAGAATCAGGAGAAGAAGACACCCTAATAGTCCTCTTTGTCCCTACTATAAATGAGTGATATTTAGGTATTGCTCATTTCTTTACTTATGGTGAATGTCCTACTCACCTATCTCATAAGGAAAGGAGGACTATCAAGTTGAAAGCTATTAGTTTTGTCCTCTGGGATAATGGCTTGTACAAGAGGATCCTTGATGGAGTGTTCCTTCATTGCATGAATAAAGAGCATCAAAATCAACATCTGAAGTCCTTCCATAATTTGGCCTATGGAGGACATTTTTTTGCTCCTATAACTACCCACAATATTATTAGAGCTAGGTATTACTGGCCAACTCTCTTTCAAGATATATATAATTGGGTAAGGAAATGTGAACTATGCCAGTAGTTTGTTGGAAGACCCAAGTTGGCTGCCCTGCCTCTTAAGCCAGTGGTCATAGAAGAGCCATTTCAGCAATGGGGTATTGATTTCATTGGTGTTGTAAACCCATCTTTAAGTTCTAGACATGATTATGTCCTCACAACCACATATTACTTCACCAAGTGGGTGGAAGCTATCCCAAACAAACATGCTACTTCAGAAGTAGTGTGCAATTTCCTCAAGGAGAACATCATTTTTAGGTTTGGGGTCCTAGTCAAGATTGTCATAGACAACATAGCTTGCTTCACTTCCAAGGAGATTACTTAGTTCTATTTTTACTATGGGATCACTCTCTCTCACTCTTCTGATTACTTTCCACAAGGGAATGTACAAACTAAATCAAGTAACAAGAACCTGGTGACTATCATCAAGAAGCTAGTGGATGACAATCAAAGGACATGGCATAAAGCATTGGTTGATGCTTTGTGAGTAGATAAAATTACTCCAAAAAGGGCAATTGGTATGTCTCCTTTCCAACTTATTTATGGGCTCAATGCTGAGATACCAATCACCCTAGAATTTCCAACATTGAAATTGGCTAAGGCAATTGAGGATCAAACTTATGAAAGCTCCATTGATAAGAGGATCATGTGCTTGACTAAGCTAGATGAGCAGAGAACTATGGTGGTGGACCAAATTACTACCCATCAATGTTTGGTGAAGAAACTCTTCAACCAAAAAGCAAAGGACCATGATTTCCAAATTGGAGATCAAGTCCTCCTATGGGATAGGAGGAGAGAACCAAAGAAAATGCATGGAAATTTTCATTCCCTATGGAGAGGCTCTTTTACTATCCATGAGCTCAATGGTGAAAACAACTTTCTGTTGAAGTATCAAGATGGCACACCCTTTTCTCTACCTCATAATGGGTAGCATCTAAAGCACTTCAATTCTTGAAGTATCAGATAAGTTCACTTATACATATGTATATTTGTATAGCCTTTGTTTCTATTGTGTCTTGTTCATTTGCATTTTTAGAGCCTTTCTTTTTGGGTAGCATGACTCCATAGCCCAATGGCATACTTCAAGGCATTGAAGATTCTAGTTTATACTCCCCTCAGCTATGTTCCAAGTTTTCATCTGAAGGAAGTTCCCCAACTGGAGCCAGCTGTTGTCCCCAAAAATAGACTTCTCATTTATGGGACAACATATGAACTATTTTGGTCCTGCAGGACCAAAATTATCTCCCCTTCTCAAACAATTTTTTTAAGCCTTCAAATGCTTTATTATTCACCTTTTTAGATTTATACAAACTTCATAGATTTAAAACTACTAACTCTGCAAGCTTGAAATTAGCTGGTTCAACAGGTTCGACAGTTCTAAGGTTCAACATGCGGGTTTTTCATTTTGTGTGGGTTTTGTCTAAGTCTCAAAGTCAAGCAAAAGTTGCCAAGTATCATCTACCAGGACACTTTATAATTTGTTTCTAAAAAGTAGTGAAATGTGCCACGTGTCCCTTATAAAGCTCAGTAGAAGCCACCAAGTGTCAACATACACAATTTCTTTCTTTTTCATTATTGAGTAAGGACTATGGTGGGGCCCAAGTGAGTGGCTAAAAGTAAGTAGATCGCTCCAAGTTTCATCATCTATGTGATTGCTAAAGTAAGTAAACTATGCCATGTGTCCCATTGTAACTCAGTGGAGCGTGACAAGTGTCAACGTCTACGTTTCAAGCTTCTTTCAATAAGCTTCTCTTAGAGTCCCATGGAAAGTGCCAAGTGGCAACAATGGAAGGTTGTAATTTGTTTTTAAGAAGCTACAAAAGTTGCCATGTGTCCCTTTTAAAACTCAGTGGAAGCCACAAAGTGTCAACATCTGTAACTTCTTCATTTTGTTTTGTTATTAAGTAAGGACCATGGTGGGCTCTAGGTGAATTGATAAAGCAGAGCGTGCCAAGTGTCATCATTTGCATGAATCCAAATGAATCTTGAATGTTTCTATAGTGTTTCCAAAGCTCAGTGGAAGCCACCATGTGTCATCTTCCACAAGACTCTCAAAGGTTTCTAAAGCTTCTATAAGTTAAGTGGAACATGCCACATGTCCTGTTATAACTCAGTAGAGCGTGAAAAATGTCTACATCCACGTTCCCCTTTTGAAGCTGCTTGTGCAAGAAGTGTTGTGGGTCCCATTTTCCATAAGTTTCTAATAAGTTTTGTAGCAACAGAATGTGCCACGTGTCAAAGATGGAGCACTCCCAATACAAAGACACAAAGCCAAGGAAAGATTTCCTTTAGACATTTTGTCTGAAGGAGATAAAGAAATAATAGCCCACTAAAGAAATAAAATCCTGAAAGCCACCTAAAAGATATTGAAGGGTAGGTACCCTTGCAGGGGGCACTTGACACTTAAAAAGGACTATTTGCAAAGCCTGAAGGGATGCTTTCCCTTTAGAGTGTTCCAAAGGCTTGATAAAGGCACATAAAGAAGTTTTGAAAGACTTATAAGAAAAGGAGCCTTCAAAGTTCAATGGTTCAAATGAAGTAGTGACCAGTGACGTCCCTGCAGATGTCAAATTTAAGGTGATGGAATATCTATTAAAATTTAAATATGGAGTAGAATTTGAAAAATTAACCAAGCGACCAGCTGAAAAGAGAGCTCGAGAGTCTGAATAGCTATAAAGAAGAGAAAACAATACAAAAGATCAAAAATATATACAAAGGAGTTATTTTTAGTAGGTGAAATAGTGAATCAAGTGGTCATCTGAGCACAACAAATCAAGGATGTGGCTTGTTTGTATCCCTTTGAGTAAAGGAGAGGTGGACAACTATGCAGACACCAGATTACTTGGGCCCAAGAGGAGACATTTGAGATGAATCAACACAGCACAGTTAAGGTAGCCACCTAGTTCTAGCATGACCCTCCTTGAAAAAACTAAAAATGCATTCAAGGCATTGAATGTAGCATGGGCCGTTCCATGGAACAATGTGCCAGGCCTTTCTTAGCTACTATATAATGTAATCTCTTTGTTTGTTTTAAGAGAGACCTTTTTGATAAAGAAAGCAAAAAACTCTGCCCAAATTGAAAGGTGAATACTGAGACTTTGAGCTTAGATTGTTGTTCATATTATTTTATCTGAATGAGAAAGAAAGTTACCTATAGACTTTGTACTATTATAGCTTGTATCATTTTAGGAGATTATTCTTATGTCTATCTTCTGAATGTGTTCTTGTTTATTTAATCTAACAAGTAGAATTTGTGGAGATAATTAGGAAGGTGTCCTAAAGCCAACTATAAGAAGACTTTGTGCTGCCTACAGTTGCCTTTAGTGTGTTTTTCTTTTTCTATTTTCTATGTAAAGGACCTTGGGATGACTTTATGCCCTCATTATTCTTTGTATCTCACTCTTTGGGTAGCTGAAGTGGAGACTTTATGCTACACTTCATTCTGCTGGTTACTGCACTCTGTTACCAGTCATTTATCACTACCTGAAAGAACTCTTGCTATTTCCTATAAAACCACTTTTGAAAGAAGAGAAGTGCCTTTAGTGTCTTCACCAAGATTTCTCCTTTGTCTGTGAGCATCATCTCTAAAAAAAGAGAGATGGATGGTGATACCCTACCCCTGAGTGTTATTTTCTGCTTATATCTATAGTATATAGCCCCTTTATACTTATAAGGAACCTCCCCTTGATGAGAGGAGAGATTTTTCCTCTTTAGATGTTGTAAACCTAAAAATTTGGCTAACCAATCTCCCTTGCTATGGATGATTAGACCTATTTTTCTCATCAGTACGCTGGCGACAAAATATTCATCCAACAAATCTTCAGACTCCAAATAGAGGACCAATTTTATTAGTCCCCATGTTCTCAATTTTATTTTCCCTTCCTTTAGTTTGGTTGCCTATTCCCTACATATATTCCATGATGGGCCTCTTCCTCTTCAGCCTTATAATCTTAAATTCCTCTTTCCCCTATTCAGTATCCATCCTAGCTTCATCTCCTCCTCTACTATAGCTAGTTCTTGTTCCCTAGGGGGTTTGCCTGACAACCAATTATTCCTCCTTATCCTGATGAAAGTCACCCTTACCTAAGGAGAAATCACCAAGGACCAACAAATTTTTTAGCTTCTTGAATTCATCAAAAATTTCCATGCTCAGAAGCTTTTGAATTGCCACCTTAGTTTGCAATTTTTCAACAGACTATTCAATCTCCTCTTTCAATTTAAAATTGAAGGAGACCTAGACCATAATAATGATGGCATGCATTTTACTATATTTCACATTTAGGTTCTCTATAATCTAAATAAATATTTCAATATTTTAGTGTTTATTACATTTTGTTGGTAAATAAAAAATAAATACATAAAGAAGGGCATTCTCTTACATTAAATCATAATTTCATTCCCCATCATTAGGCTTTATTGAAGTATATAACTTATCTCTTACTATATCATCCTCATAGGAGGTTGCATCTTCCAATCGATATTTAGATGATGATATCCATTCTATATGGTTTCAATTGGTCATACTTCCTAATGCCTACAATGCCGCATATTATTTTCTCTTACTACTAATTATCTTATTATCTGCTAAGTCATATCAAAATTTTGAGTATTACATGTTGATATTTATTTATAGTTTGAAACATGTGTTATTAAGGGATTTAAAATATTATAACAACTTCAACTATATTATGTATTATTCTAAGATGATTAATTTTTAGGAACATGCAACAATATCTAACCTAAAAGTGGGGGCATATATCTAGTTAATTTACATCAAGATGCTATAGATGCCATTTGAGCTATTTCAGATTCAAAGATACAAAAGACAAATAAAAATGAACAAATAGATGATAAATACAAATCAGGTTTCAAAGAAAAAATTGGAACAAATATGAATCAAGATCTATCAAATATATAATTTCTTGAATAAGAATTAGACTTGTGTTGTCAAATAATACTCTAAAAATTATAGTATCCAAGATGATTTTATTTTCAATTGAAGTTAACAGTAGCATGGTTCACATAACATTAGGTGTATTCATTCCTATGGTCATTTTTATTTTATGTCTCATTTTACTATATTTATAAGGATTTACTAGGGAACATTGAATAATTATTGGTCTTGCTATTTGATTACACCTACATATGATTTATAGAAAACAAAGTGTTGGAGCACCTCTAATATAAGACATTTCATCCTTCCTACTTGAAGTAAGTGAATGCATATTTATCAATTTATTTTTTATTTTAATTATGAAATAAAAAATCAAAGTGGGGAATTATGTAAACACATAATTTTTGTGTAGGGCTTATTACTGAAGATTATTTATTTTTATTTTTTTAATGTTGATCATTGGTTTGAATTAGGGTCTTATAAGCACTTTTTTTGTGTATTCCTTCTCCTATTTATTCTTTGTGTGGTCATGTATTATTTTTACTATATTTTACTCTATTTTTGCTTGGATGGCTTGGGTATTTTTCCTATCTTCATTCCCTACCTTTATTTTTGCTAAGACAAAATTGATGACTTATTGATTGCATCATAGGCATAATTGACAACTTATTGATTGTGTCCCTTTATGTTTTTGGGGATATTCAACCCTAATATTATTCTATTTGATGTTTAGACTCATGATTTTGTAGGACCATACACACATGTAAATTTAAGAATCTACATTGTATTAATTTGGCAAAGTTTCACAAGAAGGTAAATTTCTATTAGTAATATTGACAAAGTATAACAAATTTTAATAAAATTTCACAAAGAAGTTAAATTTGGAGTTAAATAGGACCCCAATAGGTTATACCACCCAATTACATAAACTAACATTATCTAATTTACCTATTATTTACCAAAAGGTTATATGTGCCATGTTAATACTAACTATGTTAGGTTCTACCACCCAATTACACAAACTAACATGTTTATTTACTACTATTAATTAATTTACCTATTATCTACCAAAGGGTTATATATGCCCCGTTAATACTAACTCACTGAGTAAATAAAATTGCATCATACAACCTATACAAAACCCTTGATCCAAAAATGGGTATAGCAGATGATCTATAACTATGACTATGAAGTCATCAATTTTTTTACCTCACTAAAACTAGCACACTATACATCATGGTATTAATCAATTGACATCACTTTTAAGAATCTCACTAACATACAAGTTATGATATGAATGATGAACATGATCAATGCCCCATCATTCCCTTTGACCATTACGTACCATACTACAATAAAACATGATCAAGGCATGTTTAATCACATTTATCAACATAAGGTATCACATTTAAACCCATCCAATGACTATCATGTAATTTGTATGGCACATCTCCCTGATGCCTAACGATGCCAATGAACCTTTGCTCAACACTATGGTGATAGAAACTCACCGACCAACTCATACAATCATAATGATTAATTGAATGCCATGCACTATTTTACCCTATCAATCAAGAGGTGAGAATCCCCTATAGTAAAAAACCAAATCAAAACTACTATGCCTAATCCTCATGAGGACACTAATGAATAAAATAAGATTAAAACTAAACTGCAATAACACTAAACTAAAAACCACATAGTACTAATAAAAATTTATTCTATAATTTTACCCAAACTTTGAGTGAATAGTTAAATAAAGAAGGGGAATGATCCTCTAACCTCTGATGGGTCCTCCAACCTCCATTTTGATGCTTATACTTTGTAAATCATAAGGATCATAATGAATTTGTAATATTTATCTTCAAAATCTCTCGTGATAACTTTGAATACACAAATCTAAGATGATATTATAAAAAAAATCATTATTAAGGTGTCAGTTTCCACCAAAAATGCACATGTATACATGAAACTCATTATTTTACTAAATGTTTCTCACAAATTATATCTATACCTTCTATTGATAAAATTCACAATTTGTAAATAATTACTTTTATAGCCTTATGTATTTAGAAACATTATTTTCATAAACACTTTGCAAGGTACACAACAATAAGAATATTATACAAAGATTCCCTTTTACATATGAATTTGGGCTAAAAAGTAAGTTTTACCAAAAATATGCTTAAGTGGATTTTGAACCTTAGACCTCTCCTTTACATTTGACTGACGAAACATAAATAACCAACTCTAATACAATAAATTTTAGAATATAAAGAGAGAGTATATTCTATATAAATCTAACTTTTCAACAATTGATTGTTTTTTCATGTAAAATATTCTCACCTAGAAATTCACTCATGATTGTTTAAGGTAAAAGTTAATACACTATCTATCTCACTTGTGGATCCCACATTAACATTAATAATTAAAAATTAAAAATTGAAATAGATTTATAAAATGCATTTAAACTGGTTTAGATGCTCACAAATACATATAAGATAAATACAGAAGGTTTTTGATTGATTTAGATCATTTTAAAACAAATATTATGCCATCCATGCAATGTGAAACTAAAAAATGCTTCAAATATTATTGTAGGGCATATACAACAACATATAATGGTTTTATATAATCTTGGGTTATATAAATTAATGTCAATAGATATTTTTAAGCAAACTTAAAAAAATACAGATGATCTAAATAATTTAATCTTCTACTAAAATTTATACTTATGCCTCAAAAATAGAGTTTTGGGCCATCTAAAACAATATATAGGGTTTAAAATTTGATGTCAAATCATAAAAATCTGATCCTAAGGATATTACACCATACATATTAGGTTTTTTAATCTCTTAGACTGTACTATGCATTCTCTAGGCCATATAAAATCAATTTATTGAGTGTTTAGGCCTTACAAAATGATTTCACAAAATAAAAAAAATGAATTTATGTTTCAGAGCTAAAATAAAAACTTAGATCCTTCACACCGTACCAAAATATTGACTTCTCTCTCCCTCCCTCTCCCTCTCTCCTCATTCATGTGGTTATGCTACCATAATTAGGACTATGCACATAGGTAAATCTAAGAATCTACATTGTATTAATTTTATAAAGTTTCATAAGAAGGCAAATTATCATTAGTAATAGTTACAAAATATGAGATCTTTTAATAATATTTCACAGAGAAGTTAAATTGGGAGTAACATGGGACTCTGATGGGTTTAACTACCCAACTACCCAAACTAAAATGTTTATTTACTAACATTAATTAATTTACCTACTAAACTACTAAATGGGTATATGTTTCCCCTTAATACTAACTAACATACTAAGAAAATAAATTTGGATCATATGAACCAACATAATTTTCAATTATTTCTCTTTTTATTGGTCAGATTACTTGCCAATAGGTTCATAATTCAAGTTCAATAAGTCTATCTATAAAAATCTTCCTAAAGGCATTTCAATCATAAGTATCAAGAGATGATTTTTACACACACCAAAAAAATTATATATCATCTCTTCAAGACTTTATAGGGTTAATTAACTACATACTTTGACCAAAATAAGGATAAGTTAATGTATATGTAGTTGTACTTAATTTCATAGGAGAGAAGATGAAGCCCTATCTCTCACTTGGGTTGCGATTAAACACACACACATGATAACTACATTGGTTCTAATTCTATGCATAGAGGATACATAGCTAAAAGTCCTTTATAGGTTTCCTAAGAAAGATAAAATTATGTTTTATTATTTCCTCTTACAATAATTTTTGAATAAATTAGGTTGATATTAAGGAGACTACAAATCAAACATTTTGAACTCTAATTTAGTATAGGAAAGCTATGACCATATTTTTCATCATAGTGAGCACTTGTTTATAAATTTACAGAACTAACAAAAGAGTAGATTAAACAATTGAAATCTAGTTACATAGTCATTATAAGTACATGTACACAATCAATGACTCACAAATTTTGTATGGTATAGAATCAATGACCTTCCAAATTTATACCTTATCACAATGAAGTTTCAGATTATATATTTTTAGTATAGTCAACATCCATATCTTGTTTCTAGTTTCATATTTTCATTATTATAACTAGTTATGTTTTTTCCTATATATCTAATCACTTCACATCATATTACATTGTTTGTTCACTTTTTTGTCATAATTTTAGTTGTTATTTTAAGGCCTAATTTATATCTGATAACTTTAATTTACTGGTATATCATAGATATATCTTATACCCTATTTTTAATTCAATGTGCATAGTGTTTGTTCTCTCTCTCTCTCTCTCTCTCTCTCTCTCTCTCTCTCTCCTCTCTCTCTCTCTCTCTCTCTCTCTCTCTCTCTCTCTCTCTCTCTCTCTCTCTCTCTCTAATATTTTAGTTAAAAATAACTAGATACCCACATGCCTTTTATATACTTATAGCATATAAATACAATTAATATATTCAACCTATTTCAACCATTCATGAAAAATTACAAAATGGAAACAATGTAAATCTTCCCTTTTATATTTATTTCAAACATATATGAACATGTATTTATTTGGGCATATAAAATTGTTTGGTTACAATACATACATTGAATATATCATGTTTATATTTTTTTCAAATAAAAATATAAATTATATATAATCAAAACTTATCCTATATATATCTTACAAACAAAAATGCATTACTATTTTTAGCCATCCACATTGTTATGTTGACAAATAATGTATATATTCAATGACTATACTCACTTATAACATATTTTAGAGGAAAAATATAAGAATAAGATAAAATGTTCGTTACCAATAAAGATTTGCATATTTCACCCATTCACAAATCAAAGATGCCGAGAGTGGAGTAAATATTACCAATGATCCTATTTGTCTTAATTTTTTCTAGGTTTTTATCTGCATAATAAAACTAAAAAATGATGTTAACTAACCAAATATATCATTGACTAATGCAACAAAGAGAAAACATAAGAAATAAATGGATTTGATTTGATCCGTAATGTATCTTAAATAATTTCAAGAGCAAAAAATCACATATGAGCTATAACCAGGGTGATATTTTATCAATACCTTTTTTTATGTTTTTGAGCTATTTTTAATTAAGTTCAATTACAAAATTCCAAAAATTTATATATAATTCATAATTTTGGCAATACTTCTCTTATGGGTATTCTCTATATTGAGGTATGTAATTATTGTAAGAAACCCACATCATTTTTCCACACTTATAACATATATAGACACTGACTACATCCAACCTATATCACTCAATCAAAAAATAAAAAAAATTAATGGAAACAACCCAAAAAAATATTTTGAGTTTGATATAAATATTTATGAACATTTACTAATAGATCTTTTATGTGGTTTGTCTATAATACATAGTGAATATATCCATATTATTTTTTTAAATAAAAAATAAAAATGCCAAAAATGTCAAATTTACTTGTGGATATGTTACAAAATGGCATATTTAATGAATATCCTACTTATATTATATTTTAAAGGATAAATATAAGGACAAAAATAAGTTTTCATTACTAATAAATAACTTCAATTTTTATTCCATAATTTGACGACATCCAAACTAAAAGAATAACACATTGATAATGATCTCATCTATGTTTAAGTCTTTTATATTTTCAATACACAATCAAACTACAAAAGACTATACAAAAAATCAATACTTTCATTTTGTGTATTCCAAAAATAAAAATATATCGCTATTGTTAAACACCAATATAACATGTTTAGATCAAATACATATACATAAAGCATGTATGTACTTTATATAGTTTTTACACTAACAAATAAAAACTCTAAATTTTCTACAAAACTTCCATTATGAATTTTCTTCAAACTGAAGTTTAAAAGTATTGCTCAATACCCACATCACTTGTATACAATTATAGCATATATAGACACTGAATATATGCAACCTATATTTGTCACTCAAGGAAATATTAAAAATTTAAACAACGTAAAAATAGATATCCAGGCATTTTAAAAATTATCATAGTGAGTATATATAGGTTATAAATATATATTTTTAGCAAAAAAGAACAAGCAAAAGTGCAAAACCATCCTTGTAGGTATTCTATAAACAAAAAATGGCATGTCTATTTTTTAGTACCCACATGGATTTTTTCACAAACTTGGTGCATATATATATATATTTCATTCATATATTCACCCATATATAGTACACATATACAATACATATATATCCTTTATATTTTTCATTAACAAATAAATATTACAAAAACTTTGGATAAAATCACTTGTGGGTTTTCTCCAAATTGAGGTCTATAGCTATTACTTGATTCCCACATCACTTTTTAGCACTTATAACATATATATACACTAAATATATCCAACTTATATTAGTCATTCAAGGGAAAATGCAAAATGAAAATAATGCAAATCTATATATCCAAGGTTTGTTTACAATACACAATAAATATATCTATTTTTTTTGTTTTTTAACAAAAAACAAGTTGATAAATTGATAAAATTTGGTTTTGGATACATGTAAAACAAAAATCCTTGCCTATTTTTTTTTAGCATGTGCATTTTTTAAAATAAAATAATACATATATGTGATGAATATATCCCACTTGTATTATATTTTAAATAAAAAACATAGGGCTATAAAGAATCTTTCAACATATATCCCTTATCCAATAAAAAATGAATTTTTGAAACAGTGGAAAGCTTTTCTTCTAGGATTGCTTTAGAGATAAATGAAAAAATATTGTTGGAACACGTGGATGGTTTATTTACAATATAAATAGTGAATGTATTTATGTTATATTTTATTAAAAATAAACTTTACAAATGGAAAAATTCCCTTGTATCCTATAAACATAAATGCATGTCTAATTTAGGAGCATCCACATGGATTTATTCACAAACATTACATATATGTAATGAATACATCTCTATTATACTATATTTCAATGAAAACATATAAGGATAAACAGAAGTTTTCATTACTTAAAAATATATGCAAGCCGCACCAATTCATAGATTGAAGATAAACACAATCAATAATTAACACATTGCTAATAATCTTGTCTACACTACAAAATATAAACCATTTGAATTCATTTTCTAAAGTCAAATTTAAGTCATATAAAAGTCATCTATCATTTTCTTGATGAAATTATAACCCTTAATTTGAATTAATATTTGGATGTAGGATCCATATCTAGAGGATTATATTAAAATTTATTTAGAAAACCTATATTTGGCAATAAATATTAGGGTGAATTAAAAGGTAAGTTTATTGCAAATTTTTAAATGACATGAGGGTGTATATAATGGGTGATTTTTATATGTCTCTAGAGATTAAATTAGGGTTCATTTAGAGGAAATTTTTGGGGATATTTAAAGGTGATTTTTTGATTACTTAAGTCACAACTTTAGGTTTATTAAACATATGACTTTATGTTTGCTTTTAGGGGTTGACGTTGGAGTGTACCTAAAAGTGGCTTTGTTTCCATCTTTAACACAACTTTCCTCTAACTAAATTAGTGACTTTTTTGGTTGTATGAGGGATGAAATTATAAAATATCAATTCTCATAAACCTAATTATGGAAAACTAATGTGATTTCGGGCTTGATATATGCTAATTGAGTGCCCTATTCATCCAATCACTTGATTGATCACACAAGGGACATAATTAAGGCATATAAATCCCCACAAACATAATTGAAAGAAACTAATGTGACCAAGGGATTGATATTCCTTAATTTAGTGCCCTATTAAACTAATAAATTGATTCATTTTGTGGAGGATGTAAATAGGGCATACCAAGCTACCTAAACATAATTGTGACAACATAATGTGATTTAGGGATCAATATTATTTAATAATGCACCCAATTAAATAAAAAAATAAATTGATTGTCTGGGAGACATAAATAGTGCACATTAGACTACAAAACATAATTAAAAAATAGATAACATGATTTATGGATCGATATTCCTTAATTGAGTGCCCCATTCACCAAATCACTCAATTGGTTTAATGGATGACACATTTATAGAATATAGAGTCCAATACATCTATTTTTGATAACCTAATGTGAAATGGGGATTTATATGCCATAATTAAGTTCCCCACTCAATAAATAACTAATTAGTTACATGGGTCATGTAATTAAGGAATAATGAGACACTTAAACCTAATTATGATAACATAGTATGAATAAGGGTTTGATAGGTGACAACTAAGTGTTTTATTCAATTAATAACTTGATTGGTTGTGTAGGGGACATAATTATGGAATATATAACCCGATAAACCTAATTAAAACAACATAATGTGATTTATGTATCAATATTCTTTGATTAAATGCCCCATTCAACTAATCATTGATTGGTTACATGGGGGATACAATTAGGGATTTTTGAGCCTCCTTAATGTAATTGTGATTACCTAATTTGATATGGGTCTTAGTATACTTAATTTAGTGTTCAATCAAACCAATAAATTTATTGGTAGTTGTATATAATCAAAATTGGGTTTTAGAAACATAAATTTATGAGTTTTAAAAGTATCCTTAACACACGTGACTAGTTCATACATGCATGACTCTAATTCACATTCTATCATAGCCTTTAATCTATGGGCCCAACCTTCTCAATTTTATGTCATTCACACACAAGATATCCATAATATATAACTAATCTCTATTATCATAATTAGACTGTCACTGTTATCTAGATCACTATCTTTTCCATCTTAGATAGTTTTAGAAATGATTATATGTTACAAGTTACTAATGGAATTTGATTTCACCTAAGATGTCCCAAATTATCTTAAAAACCATTTTATAATATTAAAATATTTTTATTATATTTTCCCACCTATTTTTCATGTTGGTTACAGAGGGGAACTATCCAAATATTCTCCTATTAATACACATCAAGCCTAATCCTATGCCTATCTAGAGTTCACTTGGGAAGTCAGTTTCACACTAAGGAATGCATTTGAACCTTGCCCTAAAGCTTAAAAATATATAAATACATAAAATTATTAGTCACCAATATAGGTATACATACTAATTCAAGTTAAGATTTATAAGTTTTCTAGTGCCATAATCCATACACAACTTGTATACATGCCAACACATCTCTATTGAATGTGCATACACCTAGGTGGGGGAAATATGTGTAGTTTTATTCCAATTCAAAGTATTTGAATATATGAAAACAATATGGTGTGGGTGAGGCTATCCAATCCATCCTCTTTAACCCCTTTTTTATAAGAAAATCAACCATCACAAGTGGAGCTAAGGTTTCAAGGTGAAAAATATGAATCTAAATATTCACAAAGGACTGGGCCACTAAAATTATGTAGAAGCATTATTTATAGGAAAACATAGTTATTTGTGGTGAAATATACTATAATAGACATACAATAAAACTCTAGTGGATAGTGGAAGGATTTGGTCATTGTAGGCATCTCTACCTTATCGACGATAACTAAACAGGTTCTGTCAACCAACTTTCTAATATGAGTGACCATGGATTAATTTTAGTGAATTTATAACATATGTAAATATTAAAAAACTAGACTAGAAATTAAATAATCTAATTATCTTATCTTTTTATTTGTTTACATAAATAGTAAGTGTAGTTATTCAGTTTCAATCTACTAGTCTAATTTAAATAGGCATAATATATCTTATATCTTATAGAATCTAAGTAGTCTTAGGTTATAGATTATTAGATCACATTAATTAAAAATAATTTAAATTTTTTTAATGAAAATCAATTTAAATTCCAAAAAAACCTAATTTTTTATCCCTTAGGGTTTATTCATTCCTCCTTGCATTTAAAATTTCTATCAGGGCTTTAGATCTAGTTTCTTATTTCCTCATTGTCACATAAATCATAATGCAAAACTAATTAATTAATAATTAATGATATTTGGAGTAATTATTAGATAAAATTTATGATACTTATCTATTGGTTTGGTGTTTCTTTTTTGTTCTTTTGCTATAGATGGTTTATTTGTAGGCAATTTCTATTTTAGTTTTTTTAGGCTTCAGTTCCCTTGCTCTGTGATGTTTTGACTCATGTTTTGGTGCTTCCTTTTTCTATCTTTATCATTATTTTAAAAGTATTTATATCCCTATAAAAACCATATCTACCAATAATAATAATAATAAAATGGATGTTAATAAAGGAATGAATATTTTAATGTTCATGGTAGATTCAATGATGTATATAGATAGGAACTCACTCAATATCTTGAAATGAATTCACATTTGATTGATGCATTACTAAATGTAATTAGAGATTAAAATAAAAATAATTATAAGCTTTCCACATATAAGGAGAAATATGATCTCAAAAATGATACTCATTTACCTTTTAGAGGTACTAACTCTACAATAGGTGTGCAAACCATTGTTTGTACTACCACTATCACTATGTCTACACCTATGGTTAGACATGTGATCCCCACCCATGGTGTGGTTGAAATACATGTATTTAATTATATTTATATGTGTCTCCATACACAACATAATTTTTTTCCTCCCAATATGGCTATTCATGTCACATCCACATAATCTTCTATGCCTAACACTCAAGCCCTTATACAAAACATCATTGATCTTGCAGCTCAAGTGTTTTAATTTAAATAAAAATTAGACAAAATGGGACATTATAAAAATTATTAAGAATTATGACACAACACATTTATTTTATAGATCTAAAATTATCCCTTATCTATAGGATATTTTACCACCTAATCTGGTAAAGGTGATACAAAGCAACACCTTATACCATTTCACACATCATTTTTAGATTATACATATAATGAAAAATTAATGATTAAGTTATTTGAAAAAAGTATCAAGGACTATGACTTGTAGTGGTTCTAAGATCTTCCATGCTAACTGGTTCATTGTCTTTAATCCTTTACAATATCAAAATTTAACACACTTTTACTATAGTACACATCTAATCCTACAACATTTAAAATTATAATGTTTCAAGGAAAAATAATCTACAAATCAAAAGAATATGATAATAAGACTTATTCAAAGGTAATATTTAATGTAGTATCATAACATACCAATTGACTTTCTATATTGACTCCTCAAAGGAGCTAATATACACATTTATC